>LPNX010903580.1:88806-125670 GCA_001517045.1 Pseudotsuga menziesii | reverse complement strand
TCCTCCTTGACGGAGGAAGATATCTCCCCACCGGCTCATCCTTGGCTGTCATGGATGACGGACCTGTAATGGTATAGCAGGGCTCATAGCTGGCACCCTCTCAAAGAAGAACGCTACCAGTATACTCGCATAACCGAAGTTCTTCCGTCTTCCCCTCCTACAGTCGGATAATTTCCTCTTCATGATGGGGGCAATTCTCATACACCAATCAAAGAGAGTACCTCTAAAGCTGTCCACTGCCACTCTCATCTGAGTCCTGGTGGCCATGTGTAACCCTGCTGACCCTGAAAGTCTCACTATAGTACTGGCCAATACCTGAAGTGTACGATCCTGAATATCTACAATGAGAATGCTGCTGCCTTTCTTTTGAGTACTCGGTCTGCAGAATACATCCACATAGTTCTGGACACTCAAAGGGTCTCCACCCCTGCCAGTGCCTTCCAGGTTCACCGGTGCTCCTCGATGTGACAACCCGGTTATGAAGTAGATGTCTTGTGTGGTAAGCTCCAAAGTTTCACGTTGGATATTGAACATCCCCTGGTCATGGTCCCAGTAATGGACTAAGAACTCTAACATGCGGACATTGGCCCGCATGGGCGATGTGCAAAAGAACTTGAGAAGCCCACTGGTCCTCAATGCTTGGATAGTAGGCGGACTTTGGAGGGCCGCTTGATCCATCACTTCATGTTCCCTCTCTCTCCACTCCAGCACCATATTTTTCCTGACAAAAACGCATAATTTGATTCAGTATTCCATCATAAAATTTTAAAAATTTTGCATATTTTTAAAGCATTTTCCTATCGTGCAACATTCGTGACTTTCCTATTGAGCAACTCGCGAATGGAACGCGCATTCGCGACTTTCATGCCTTGCAACCCGCGAATGCATTTTGCCATATTTTAGGTTGATGAAAAATACTAAATTAACTACTAAATTAAAAATTTGTTTGGATCAAATTGAAGAGCTAAGGGTGTAGATTTACCTGAAGCTGACGGTTTCTGAATCCGACGGTCCAATTGTCCACAGTGATCAATCAAAGATAGAGGGTAAACTTTCCTTTTTGGTTCAAAAAGTGAAAATGGTATGAAATGTTTTGATTTTCAAACTATTTATAGAAATAAAATTTCGTAAAGTGGGTCTTTTTATATAGTTTGAAATGACAATTGATTAATATCACCTTCTTTGTGCCTTGGAATAGGTTTACCAACTTTTACAAAGTGTTGATGCTTCTATAGGGTGGTTTTTGCTCTTTCCAACACATGTTGGCATTTTATCACTCCACATTAACCTTAGTAATCAACATTTTTTCCACGGACTATGGTATTTTAAGCCATTAGTCCCTTGTCTCTACCATTGTTCTTCCGTGGCTAGGATCCCTTTTCATGAGTATATGCCATTGCCATTCTTTGGTACTCATTCCGTCACTGTTTCAGGCCCAGGGGTTTCCTCATAGCTATTTTTCACGCCAAATAGAGTTTCTTATGAATCTCTTTTTACAAGCTATCCCTTTATAAGACTCCGCAACCTTATGGAGTTTCTTTAGGCCCAGGTCTGACTCCTTCAAAACAGACTTGACTGCCGAGTTATCTCGTCCGTTCAAGTTCGTTAAGAATATGTGAACGGGCATCTGCATTGGTGGTAGGTTATCTCTTTCTCGGACGATGCGGAATAATACGAGAAAGGATCACTCTCTTTTCTTTGGAATTGAGAAGAGTATTCTCAGGTATAGGTTTATCACTTTTTCGGACCCGAGGGACTAAATTTACGGAAAAGGAACACCCGGTTTGAGCTTAGTTTTCTCTTTTTCATGCTCTGGACCCAAACATGAAAAAGATTCCGAGTGTACTTTGTGTCTTTGTCATGCTCGTTAAACACTAAAGTACAAAGAAACGGGTTTATTGTTGTAAGCCCCATTTCTCATAACCAAATGGATTTTTTCGAGTGATCTTGCTTTCCTTCACACTCGTAAAACTCAAGCTATTTTATGCTGTTTTGGAAGGAGCATTGGGTAGGTGGTAATTTAACCTTTTTCGGACCTTCCCGACTAAGTACGAAAAAGGTTCACCTTTTCTTCTTCGGAAGTTAAGAGAGTTCTTCTGTGGTTTGTTTTATACTTTTTCGGCCTGAGGAGACTAAATTGGACGAAAAAGGACCCCCCCTGGAGTCTTCTTTGGCATTTTCAGACTCTCTAAATGTGAAAATACCACATGAGCATGTACTAGTTCGGGCTCATTAAATCCACAGATCAGTGTATCAAGCATTATTTTCCCATCTCTTCAAGCTTGTTAAAAAATGAAGAGGGAACCGAGTTTACTTTCCTGGACTCGTTAAAACTTAACAGGGAAGGTAAGGAAGAAGTTTTCTCTTGTTTTCAGTAATGGCAGCATGTCATCTTTGAACATAGCACTCTTTGCTTTCCGATATCCATGTTTCAGTATACACTTGTGTTCAGCTATCACTTTGAGTTTTGACTCCTCCTCTTGTCCATTATACCTGGGGAATCTGCTCATGTCTCCTACATGACAGATAAGTCTAGTTGTTCTATCTATCCATTGTATGCTGCCTTGGGTCATCTCTGTGTCGTGCTCACTATTCAAGGATTATACCTAATGTTTTATCTATCACCTGAACCTATCACTGTTATATCTGTTATCCATTTACTTTTGTCTCCCTTCTTTTTCCCAGTTCCTAGTCACTCTTGTGATCCGTTGGAGGATCCATTTCCTTCCTTATCACAGTATGGTTCCGTTTCAGCACCTCCTGATGACGAAGACCTAGAGTTTTGATGATAGCACCCTTGGATTCACTTTCATCATTGGTGAACTCCTTTGCTTCAATTGTCAATTATCACTTATTGGTTGACAAACTGTTGAATCCCCTCCATGTTCGACTTCAGCTTACCCTTATTCACATGGCTTGGATTGTACTGGTTCTTTGGGATCATTTATGAAGACCTTAGTCCCTCATTTTGGGCTAAGTTGCGCAAGACCTTATTCTATTCTGATATCTAGCTCCCAGACCTTTGACGACTCATCATTATTGTATTGTGGCTCCGATCCACCTTTGTAATATACGTGGTTTCTGCCCGTATCATATGATGTAATCAAATATTGTAAAGGAGCTAGTGTTCCAGTAAATTGAACATAGTATCCTCAGATGTAACTTTGTATATCACATTATTATGTATTTGTTTCAGGTACTCTCTCTGCTCCACTAGATTTCCGAGTTTCTCCAAAGTTAAAGCTTATAATGTATTTCGGCCATCGTTCCCCTCTGACCTCACACATTAGGGGGCATCTGTTATACACATGAATGTCACCTCTTCGTCTGAGTGCTGATATCCCTCATGTCGGCACACAAAAGGACACTTATGGATTGAGGTTTTCCTATATTCACTATAGCTTGGCTTATGATGACATACATTCTACCTTTATCTAGCTAGTTACTTTGCCATTTTTCCATGTTGGGATGTATTCGCGACTCTCCTTTTAGACAACTCGCGCATCATTCGCTAGTCTTCTTTACAACAAGTCGCGAATCATTGTATTCACGGGTTGCGCTTATACAGAGTCGCGAATCATTCGCGGTTTGCTCTACTACATACCCGCGAATGTGATTCTTAACATGAAAACACAAAATCACGCGCTAATGGGAGTTTAGTTAAGTCATTTTACTTAATCTCCCTAACTGCTACAACTTCCCCTACCTTCGAGAACTGCCTTATTTCACCCATATAAATACAGGCCTTGGGGAGGGTTGTAGACACTTACACTTTTGGAGCAAAGTTATGCTGGTGGATTGTTTACAGAAGTCTTTGGAGCAGTGAAACTCAGAATCCTTTGGTGACAGAGGAGTCCTTGTCTCAGACGTTTGGTTGTACTTTGAACTTTCTCATTATTGATAATAAAGAGATTACTTCTTCCACATGTGTCTCATATATCTTGGTTTGATAATTGTTTATGCTTCAGTATGTCATATTTGATTTATCTAACCTGCTAACATATATATATGAATCATTCTATATCTGGAAGATTGTCTCTGAACAGGTGAAAGAGGAGTGAACCTTGAAGACTTTGGAAGTGGAGCAGATTGGAAGAGGACTAACAAGGATCGAACGTCGTTAAACAAGTCAGTTCTTCTAATCCTTCCTATTTCCTATTCTGTACTTTAGAAGTCAATTGTATGCAAGTGTTTGAGTATGTTGGTAACCCCCAACCTACGATTATTAGGTGTATAATCCCTTACAACACCGACGAGCTTCAAAAAATTAGAGAGCATCTTGCAGAAGAAAAGGTGTAGGAGATTACCAACTTGAAGAAAACACATAAGGAGCTGTAGTGAAAATCCGTCGATGAAATCATCGAGTTAAAGAAGGTGCAAGACCGCCTCATAGTTGAGAAAGTGCAGATCTGTTCTAGTTACGGCGAGGTCGAGAAAGATGTTGATGAAACCTATTAACACATCTATGATAGCACAATGGAACTCGCCACTATCGCCAAATCTAAGCACCTTGGGGAGGTGATTTCCCAACTCCAGTTAACAAACAATTTGTTGAATTCTCTGGTTTACCCCGACACACCACCTGCACAGATTGTCTAGCGAAAGATTATGATTCAGGAGCTAGTGACACAACTTGAAGCTATGGAGCAGGAGGCAAAGATGATTGCGGACAAAATGACACAGTTTTGGCAAAGTGTCGTCCAGGATGAACAACTGGAGTAGTTTTCCAAGCAAGAACGGGAAGCAAACACTCAGTTAGTTACACTGAAGACATCGCTACACACAATGCCTCTTATGATTCAGATTACATGCTCAGAAGAACTGAAGGACCTCCAGCAGTGAGACTCCCGAGCCCAAGAACGTCAGCGCAAGTCCAGAACCCATCTCGATGAATTCCAGGACATTGGTGGGCAGTTGGTCGTGAAAGCATTCATCGCGCTATAGGCGGTCCAAGAAGGCAGGAATATGGTAGGTGGAAAGGCAGGGAAAGAGCACCCACTGAAGCAGGACCTACTCACTTTTCAGGACATAGTCGATCGAGTTCGGCTTCATGCTTGCGAAATATCACGGCAGTTCGAAGACTTCAAGAGTAAGATGACAAAGTACAACCTGTCGACCTGATGTGGCTCGAGGATGAGCCCCAAGACTGTGTTGGGGTCTGTTGAGGCCTAGAAAATCGCAGGTAGCAAAAGTTAGGGATTCTACCCAGTAAACGTTCCCAACTAGCCCGTTACTATTTGGTATGGGGAATCCGTCCGGTTTATGGTCCGGCTACCGTAGGTCAAGTAACAAAAATAAAGGTTTTACCGGTTATGGCGCTATCCACCGTGTATGTTTTTAGTTTTTTGGTATTTAAGTATGAGATGCAAGTGCCTATCTAAAAATGCAGATTGATAGAGAATACGAGGAGCAATCACAATGTGATGCGCAAGTTCTTACCTCTTTTCTTAACTCTCTTGCATCTAAACCACACACAGCAAGAAAAAACTAAAACTATCTATCTAACCTATCCCTAGGGAGAAAGATTATTATTCATCAATGAGTAATGTATTTTGTGCATGCATTAAGAAAAATCACAGATAGTTGTTACTTATTTCAAAACACATGAACATTTATAGATATATGAACAACCAGATAGCTAATTGTTTATGAATAACATTCATTACTCATAGTAGAAATTTCATAGAATAAACTAGAGCGCATTCATAACAAGAACATAGGTTCAAAGAGTTAGAACGATCTCACAGTTAATAGATAATAGTTGAAAATGAAATAGTTCACTTTCAACAAATCCATAGCACAACATTTGAAACCCTCAACAAAGCTTTCTCCAACAGGAAACTTGTAATTTCTTTATGAAAAAGGAAATAGTTCTTCTTACATCATACTCTCACAAATCTATCTAGGAAAAAATCCTAGTCTACAAATAACTCTCCTATATTTATACAAAAACAACCAAAACCTTTGGGTTACCCCTCGGGTGACCTTTGGGCTTCCCCAACCGTTCAATCCCACAATCTTGTCTTTAGTGGGTGCTCATGATTTATACAATACGTTACATTTCATTGAAATTTAATAGCACTTTTATAATGAGAGACTAGATTGATCAGTGATAAACTTCTCCCAAGCCTGAGCCTCTGGTGCTATCGAATCCGTTGGTCTTTTTAGACCTTGTTGATCTCAGATCTTCACTTTATCCTTCCTTTTCTATCTCTCTTCTTTATGCTTCAGCCTCTTCTTCCCTTGCTACCTCCCTTCTGCTTTGACTTTTAGACATATCTTTCTTGCAGTAGTCACCCTGTCATGAACACAACATATTTTAGACCATCTAGTGTTTAACAAAGTAACACAAACTGCACTAATACATGCATTCTATAAAATGAACTATAAATAAATTTAATGCATGAAAATAAACATGATAATGCAAAGAAAATCCTGCAAGTTAGTATCTTGAACTCCGCTAAATCCACTGTCCAACTAAAACACAAGTCCTAAAAACAGACGCTCTATCTCAATCCAGGCCGCATCCGGACCAAATCGACATCTTCCGAAGAAAGCATGAAAAATGACAAAGTAACCGCCATCGAAAAACAAAGTAAAAGCACACAAGAAAGGCGGGAAAACCCTCACCAACGGGAAAAAAATACTAAGCATCGGGCGAAAACAAAACTCTCATCGGTGGGAAAAAACACTATAAGTCGGATGGTAAATTCACTAAGTCACCGCAACGGCAGAGACCATATAGAATAAAGGTTTTGGGGAAAATAAAACGTCGGTGAAATAAAATACTAAAAGCTGCCATACAGGGATCTGATATCGGAAGGACTAATCACAATGCATTGACATAATAGATCAATACGCAGCTGCAACGGTGGAAGGTGGACAGACAACGGATTCTGCAATAACAAGAATTATCGACGATTAGAAGCTTTGAGGAGTATGTATCAGCAACCAAAGGCTCAATGCTGCTGCCGTGTCGGCAACACAAAATACTAAAGCTCTGATAAATCATCAATGCCGTTTCGATAGCGAAAATAAAAACATTGCAAAGTAAAAAGTTTGATCAATAAAACAAAGGCATCGGCGAAAATCAGAACTGTCCATCGGAACGTTTGCCATCTGTCCTCCGAAACGAGAACAACTTAGAAGACTAAAACGATAATAGTAAAATGAAACAAAAACCACATTGGCAAAAAACTAGACTTTTTATTGGGACATTCGTAATTTACCTTCCGCAACGTCGGCTGCGTAAAGAACTACTACCCCGATTCACTTATTCAAACGACCTCTGATAGCGATAAAGGAAATCAATCCATAAGTCAAAAAACTTCAAACTTCACAGTCAAAAGCATTTGTAGACAAAAAATAATCATTCATCCTTCGAAAGAGGTAAACAGTTGAACTCAATTCAAACTCAGGAAAATCCAAAATTGTAGCAAAAGCACAACCGAGTTCAGGAAACCAATAAAACCAGGTAAGATAAAATCAACAAGGAGGGTCCAAAATTTTAAAAATTTGGGAAGAAAGTTGCAGCTGCAACAATTGGCGACTATCTGGTGAACCCAGATCTTTGGAAAACTTCTTCTTTGAGCAATAGACTGTTTTGACAATAAATACTAGCATGCTGAATTCCTCTAGATGCCCGGATCTCCCAAATGACAAATGTATGTACTTTAATCATTGATATCAGTCCAATTTAGGGATCATGGGAACCGAGATTTAAAAGTACAGATAAATATTTTGAGGCCAGGAATATGAATTTCATTTTTTACCTCTGTCTTTGGGTAGTTTCCACCTTGGACACCACAGGATTGTAACATATGGTAAATAGAAATATTCATTTGTTCCTCAATCCCATGCCATTTTTCACTTTTTGTGCTTTTGGACCTTTTTGTCCTTTTTGAGTCCTCCTGCATGCCTTTCTTTCTGAAATTTTATTCAGGCTCCTCTATCCATAGTGTCGTTTTTTGTGAGATATGTATTTAATTTTCATATTATGGATGGAGAAGAACTTTGGCAATTTTGTACTCATATGATTTAGTACTTTCTTTTGATACATATTGCTTTCTCAGGAGATTCTTGACTCTTATTGCCTTTTGGCTTTCAATTCTTGGCATGGGATTATTTATATAATATATTGTTTACCTTGCTTCCTTTCCATGGGTCTTTTGCTGTCACCCCCTAAGACATTTTTTAAATGTGAGATGGGTGGAGCCTCGAAATAGTATTCTAGACCTTTTGATCCTGAGTTATTTTACAAGGATTAAGTAGGACTTCAATGTGTTCATATCCATTTAGGAAAACTGCTAAACTAGAAGAAATTCTTTCAGATAAAACAAAAGTACACAGCAAGGATTTTAGTTAATCCGGAATTCTTATGCTCTCCATGCAACCAAAAGTTTGCTTCTTTTATTTAAATCCATCAAAATCTAAAAAACAACAAAAACAAGGTAAATAAAAAAATAAACAACTAAATCAGTTTGTTTATGTACAAAACAAAAACAAAAATCAGGAAAAATAAGGTTTGAGAACTAAACCATTAACTGGTAAGTTCTATTCCCACTCCTGTAAATCTTGCAATTTGTAGGTTGAGGGGCCAAGTTTTGTTGCAATCTGAAAAGGGCCTACGCATAACTGTTGAAACTTCGTGTGTTTTCCCTTTTCATCATGCGGGTGATCCCACTTAAGAACCAGGTCTCCCACTTCAAATTCTTTTTTTCCAGCTTTATGTTTATCAAATCACCGTTTCACTACTTCCTGTTGATGCTTAAAACATTCTTTGGCCTTGGATCTATACTCTTCCGCCTTCAAAATATTATAGATTCTAATTTGCAGGATTTCGTTATCTGTGCCTCTAGACTCTTGGGCTATTATGGAAGATGGTACCATAATGTTAGGAGGAAGGATAGCTTCTTTTCCATAAACAAGGGTATATGGTGACACACCTAAGGAATTCTTGAATGTGACCCTATCATCCCAAAGAGCATTCGGTAATGCTAAATGGCAACTTCTATGGTTTTCTATCACAATATTTTTTAAGATCCTAATCAGATTCTTGTTAGTAGATTCTGCCAAACCATTCCCTTGTGGGTAGTAGTTTGCAGAATAGTGCAACTTAATTCCTCTTTCATGAGCAAAAGAAGTTAATCTAATAGAAGAAAAGTAAGTAGCATTATCGAAAACCAGGGAAATTGGAACCTCAAACCTGGTCATAATATGATCTTGCAAGAAATCTACGACCACATCTTCATTCACTTTACGTACCGGAATTGACTCGACCCATCTAGTGAAGTAGTCAGTTGCCGTCAAAATATATTTGTGTTGCAAGGAAGAATTTGGTTTTATCTCTCCAATGATATCAATTCCCCATTTCTCAAATGGTTTTGTTATCATCATCGGCTTGAATGGTCCTGCTGCTTTGGCTTGTCTTCCCCCACACCTCTGGAAGATATCACACTTTCTGACATGGGCATGTGCATCCTTGAACAGTGTGGGCCAATGGTATCCGGCTCTGAGAATCTTATGGGCTTTCGTATCTCCGGAAAAATTACCTCCAATAGGCCCATCATGTAACTCTGTTATGACTTTCTTTGCGTCTTCTTTCTCTAAGCATCTGAGAAGGACTCCATCATAATTCTTCCTGAATAAAATTCCATCAATTATCTGATATGCAGCTAATTTAAGGTGCAACTCTCTTCGCTGTTTGGAATTCCAATGTTCTGGCAACAATCCTTCCTAAAGGTAATGAACAAGGTCTCAATACTAGGAATATGGAGCTGTGAAAAGAGGACATACATCCATCATATGTAATTCCGCTTCATTTTCCCAATCATTTTATTTATTGTTTTTACCTTCAGCCATTAGTTTGCACAGTCCTTTCCCTTTAACTATGGATGCTGGTTTGAATTTGAGGTCATATTCTTGTAAAGACGTTACCCAGTTGCCTCTTCTTTATCCTAATTCCTTTTGTACGAAAAGAGGCCTTACAGCTAGGTGTGGAACTATTACCTTCGTTCGGTTCTTAAGTATGTACATCCTAAATTGTTTTACCGCTTTGAAGACTACATAAGCTTGTTTATCCACAGTTGGGTAATTCAATTCGGCCCCTTGCAGACCAGTTCTCATAAATGATATCGGGTACTCATCTCCCCCATCTTCCTTTTGAGTAAGCATCGCTGCTAATGAATCGTCAGATGCGAAAGTGTACAAAATAAAATCCTTCTAAAAATTTGGACTTTTGAGAGATGGTGCATGAGCAATAGATGTCTTTATTTTACTGAATGCATTATTCTCTACATCAGTCCACTTGAATTGTACACTTTGTTTCACCATTTTCTGCAAAGGTTTAACAATTTGAGCGAAATCTGGCACAAACCTTCACACAAAATTTATTGTCCCCATGATTGATTGCATACCTTTTTTGTTATGGGGTAAAGGGATCTGTTCGATAGATTTAATCCTTTCTGGGTCTATGGAGATCCCCTTTTTAGAAACCACGTGACCCAGTATCTTTCCTTATATAACCGCAAACACACATTTCCTTGGATTCAGTGAGATGCCATATTTTTGACAACGCTCGAAAATTTGTTTTAGATGGAATGTCTGTTCTTCTCTCTTATTTGAAAATATTGTGACATCGTCGAGATATACTACAACACTATGGCCAGTTAGACCGTGGAAAGATATATCCATAGCCCTCTGGAAACTAGCTCCAGTGTTGATGAGTCCAAAGGGCATCCTTCTGTAAGTAAAAGTTCCCCATTTTGTTCTGAATGTAGTTTTTAGTTTGTCTTCTTCAACTAATAACACTTGATTATAGCCAAAGAATCCATCTAATAATGAAAATAACTCAGAATTAGAAACCATCTACAGTATCTGCTCCATGGGTGGGACTGGATAGTTGTCTTTATTAGAAGCATGATTTAGGATTCTGAAATCCACACATAGCCTGATTTCTCCAGATTTCTTCCTTATTGGTACCAAATTTGAAACCCATTCTGAGTGTCTGACTTTGAATATAATTTTGGCATCCAATAATTTTTTCACTTCACTTTGAATTAAAGGCTCTAGTTTTGGATGCATCTTCCTCAAAGGTTGCTGATAAGGCTTGAATCCAGATCTAATAGGAATGACATGTTGTATAATCTTGGTGTCATATGTTTTAAGCTGTTCATGTGTCCAGGAAAATACATCTTTGTAATATTTGAACAAACTAATGAACTTATTTTTTTCACCCGGGGAACAACACTTTCCCAAATTTACATATTTGGGTTTAACTTCAGTTCCCAAATTTATCAGCTTGAATTGCAAAGACAAGCTTTGAGTCTTGACATTTGTTGGGCTTCTGAATTTGCTGTCTAAATCAAACATCCGCTCTAAGGTCCTGACCCCTTTAGGAATGAAGTTATCGAATTTTAACTTAGCTTGGTGTTCTTCGTCATTGATAATTTCCCCTTTGAAAGTTTCATCATTCATCAAACATTCCAATATTTGTTGATCATCATCAAAAACTGGTAGATTAGTAATCATGTCTAGAACCAAAGGCCTAAAAATTAATTCAATAGAACACTTGTTATTTGAAGGTACAAGCCTTGCAGCTGAGGTAGCTAACAAGTCAGCTACTGCATTCTTAAGTCTAGAAATGGATACAATATTAAATGCATAAAAATTTGTCAGCAAATCCCACACTTCATTATGATAATCTTTTAAATGAGGTGAGATGCAATGTATCTGTTTTTGAATTTGCTTAACAATTATTTTAGAATCCCCATACACTTTCAGATTTTCTACTTTTAATTCAATTGCTTTTCTTAGTCCCTGAACTAATGCTTCATATTTGGCTGTGTTATTGGTACATTCAAACTCTAATCTACATGAAAGAAAATGTTTATTTTTCTTTAGATCAATCAGGACACAGCTAGCTCCTGATCCTTCCAAAGTTTTAGATCTATAAAAAAAAGTGTCCAAAAACTATCTACTTCTATTGTACTTGAATCAACAACTACATCTAAAACTAAGTCTACTATTTTACAGTCAAATTCAACAGCCCTTCAAAATCGAAGGAGATCAGGCTATGTGTCTGGTGTACAGCTGGATTCTTCTGCTTGGTAATTTCTCAGTTCAAGCTCAATAAAGTAAATTCCCAACACAGAATTCACTGGTTCATTCTTACCCTCCAACTGAGTAACATTGTGCTTCATATGGGGATTTCTTAATACTTTTATTTGATTGGGACTTCCCCTATAAGGAAACCACAAATGTGACCAATCTGATGTAAAATATCCATTTAGCTTTGCTGACCTCCCACACTTGCTTCACCAATTTCTTCTTCTTCAGGTTGATTGTCAGTGGGAAGCTTTTCCTCTGGTACTTCAAGGGCCATTAACAATTTTTCTTTCTGCTGAGGCATATTACACATTTCAAACAGTGAGATATTTGCCTTAGCCCTTTTAATATCTTCCACAATATTATATTCCATCTTATGTTCTTCGAGATTCTTCTTTACATTATCAATTTTTTCTTCGACGGGCTTAACAGGCATGTTAATTTTCTTTGGATTTTGACTCGTAATGATGAATTCAAGTATTTTATCAGTTGTGGTGCTCTTCTGAATTTTGTTTACATTCTTTTGAAGTCTCTTAATTTTTGGGAGTACTGATCTGTCCTCTTTTATCAAACCTTGACTTCTTGTTGTCACGTTTGTTTTTGATATCTCCTCCTGTTTCAGATAGCCTTCTTCTTTGGTATCAAACATTGAGACACAGTCCCATAAAACCAGAGAATCCTCTTGTTTTTCTGTGGATTTATTACCCTTTTCCTCCTCCTCATCATCTTCTGTTAGTTTGGAGTCCAACGGCTGATTCATTACTACTGTCATTGAATTGATCCATTGAGGACAATTTCTCTCAGAATGAGGCTGCTGATGAAAGGTGCAAAAATTATCCATCCCTACTTCCGTTAAATTCATTGATGCAGGACTATGTGGAGGAGGCTTAGATTGATTGTTGTCCTCTCTCCTTTTATAGTAAGGCTTATAAGATTTCTGAGCTTCTTTTTCCTTTTCCAAATCTATTATTGTATTAGATAGTTTCTGCATCATTTTCAACATTCCTTCAAAGTCATGTGACTCCTCCTCCTTAGGATTAGACAATAATAAGGCTTTCTTACCAAAAAAATTTTCTCCCGACTGCTCAGGATAATATTCTATGCTCTCTTTTTCGGCTTCTACTCCCTAGGCTTATTCATAAGTTTCTAACAAAATAGGTTTGAATTGCATCTTGTCAAACATGGCCAAGTCAGGCCCTAAAGCTGAAGTATAGTACTCGATCAAAACCTTATTAGACGGTTTATCAGTTGCAGAAAAATTCTTAAGATAAGCAGCAAACCTTTGGGTGAAACTTTGCACTTTTTATTTTCTTTCTTTCTTTAAAGTGCATAACCCCTTCATTAATGTTGCATGAGTTTTTGGGACTGCATACTTACTTATAAATATTCTTTCAAATGTATCCCAGTCTGTGATTGATTTTGCAGGCAGAGCAAAATACCATGAGGCTGCTGCTCCTTTCAGGGTATGTGGAAACAATATGCAAACTACATCTTCATGTTCTTTGGACCTTAGTCCTTCTATAGCCAAGTAAAAGCTTTGGAAATTATCATCTACCAAAATGTTTTCGCTTGGGTCAAACTTAGGCAACAATTTCTCAAAAGCCTGAGGTAAGTAATGCAAAGGGGGTTCCAGGTTTAAAGGTGACCTAGCCCTCCAAGTAGGTGGTGGATTCGGTGGGTTGAGTGACTGATTTGCATTCATGTTTTCCATGAGTCTGGGTGGAGAATGAGGTGGTGAGTGAACAGGGGTATGAACAGGTGAACAGTAAGGTGTATCTAGGCCCACTTGATTCAAAGTCTGAACAACTTCCTGTAAGGATGTTTCTACCAGTTCTTCAAAATATCCAACCAACACTGCATCTTCAAACATAGGGCGGTCTTTCTTTCGATATTCTCTTCTGGGTAAGACAAGAATAATTAGTAATCCTCCAATCTTCTTCACATATTCCCTAGTATGTCTTCTCAGATAATTAACTACTTCGTTATCGACATAATACATATGCTCTTTACCTTTCTCTTCAGGAATTGGATTGGGAAACAAACTGCTTTCATAACTGTCACCGGTGGAATAATCTCGAGGAAATGGGTTTCCTCGGCCAGCCATGCACTGACTACCCTCCTTCTAGCACCAAAAATTGTTGAGGTTTGGAAAATTGCAAGTAACAATAGTTAGGGATTCTCCCCAGTAAACGTTCCCAACTATCCCGTTACTGTTTGGTATGGGGAATCCGTCCGGTTTATGGTCAGGCTACCGTAGGTCAAGTAACAAAAATAAAGGTTTTACTGGTTACGGCCTGGTCCACCGTGTATGTTTTTAGTTTTTTGGTATTTAAGTATGAGATGCAAGTGACTATTTAAAAATCCCAATTGATAGAGAATACAAGGAGTGGTCACAATGTGATGTGCAGGTTCTTACCTCTCGTCTTAACTCTCTTGCATCTAAACCACACATAGCAAGAAAAAACTAAAACTAACTATCTAACCTATCCCTAGGGAGCAAGACTATTATTCGTTAATGAGTAATGTATTTTGTGCATGCATTAAGAAAAATCACAGATAGCTGTTACTTATTTCAAAACACATGAACATTTATAGATATATGAACAACCATATAGCTAATTGTTTATGAACAACATTCATTACAAATAGTGGAAATTTCATAGAATAAACTAGAGCACATTCATAACAATAACATAGGTTCAAAGAGTTAGAATGATCTCACAGTTAATGGATAACAGTTGAAAACGAAATAGTTCATATTCAATAAATCCATAGCACAACATTTGAAACCCTCCACAAAGCTTTCTCCAACAGGAAACTTGTAATTTCTTTATGCAAAAGGAAATAGTTCTACTTACATCATACTCTCACAAATCTATCTAGGAAAAAGTTTTAGTCTACAACTAACTCTCCTATATTTATACAAAAACAACCAAAACCTTTTGGTTGCCCCTCGGGTGAACTTTGAGCTTCCCCAACCGTTGAATCCCGTAATCTTGTCTTTTAGTGGGTGCTCATCATTTATACAATACATTAAATTTCATTGAAATTTAATAGCACTTTTATAACGAGAGACCAGCTTGATTAGTGATAAACTTCTCCCAAGCCTGGGCCTCTGCTGCTATCGAATCCACTTGTCCTTTTAGACCTTGTTAATCTCAGATCTTCACTTTATTCTTCCTTCTCTATCTTGCTTCTTTATGCTTCAGCCTCTTCTTCCCTTGCTTCCTCCCTTGTGCTTTGACTTTTAGACATATCTTGCTTGCAGTAGTCACCCTGTCATGAACATAGCAAATTTTTGACCATCTAGCGTTTAACAAAGTAACACAAACTGCACTAATACATGAATTCTATAAAATGAACTATAAACAAATTTAATGCATGAAAAGAAACATGATAATGCAAAGAAAATCCTGCAAGTTAGTATCTTGAACTCTGCTAAATCCACTGTCCAACTAAAATACAAGTCCGAAAAACAGACTCTCTATCTCAATCTGGGCTGCATCCGGACCAAATCGACATCTTCCAAAGAAAGCATGAAAAATGACAAAGTAACTGCCATTGAAAAACAAAGTAAAAGAACATGAGAAAGGATGGAAAACCCTCACTTGCGAGAAAAAATACTAAGCATCGGGAGAAAACAAAACTGTCATCGGTGGGCGAAAACACTATAAGTCGTATGGTAAATTCACTAAGCCGCCGCAACAGCGGAGACCATATAGACTAAAGGTTTCGGGAAAAAATAAAACATCGACAAAATAAAATACCCAAAGCTGCCATACAAGCATCGGAGATCGGAAGGACTAATCATAATGCGTCGGCAGAATAGATCAATATGCAGCCACAATGGTGGAAGGTGGACAAACAACGGATTCCACAATAATAAGAATTATCGACGATCGGAATCTTTGAGGAGTATGTATCAGTGACCAAAGGCTCAATGCTACCGTCGTGTAGGCAACACAAAAGACTTAAGATCTGATAAATCATCAACACCATTCCGATAGCGAAAACAAAAACATTGCAAAGTAAAAAGTTTGATCAATAAAACAAAGGCATCGACGAAAATCAGAACTGTCCATCGGAATGTTTGCCATCTGCCCTCCGAAATGGCGGCAACTTAGAAGACTAAAATGCCGATAGTAAAATGAAACAAAAAGCTCATCGGCGAAAAAATAGAATTTCCATCGGGACATTCATAATTTACCTTCCGCAATGGTAGCTACGTAAAGAACTACTGCCCTAATTCACCTGTTCAAACAACCTCCAACAGCGATAAAGGAAATCAATCCATAAGTAAAAAAAATTCAAACTTCATAGTCAAAAGAATTTTTAGACAAAAAATAATCATTCATCCTCCTAAAGTGGTAAACAATTCAACTCAATTCAAACTCAGGTGTTAGAATAATCAACCCACAGTATTTACCCACTTAGACATTATTTCATTTATTTTGTCTTATTTTCCTAGTCCATGAGTCCCACCATGTGCAAGTAGCTAATTGCCTATCCATAGAGGTCAAACTTGCCATTATTGACTCATGGAGCGCTTTGGAAAGTCTTGGGAATCAAATCTGCTTTATTCCTGGCCTCCTAGGCGCCCTTCTGCTTTTTTTGCTTTGTTGACTGCTTTTCCAGCTTTTAAAGCACATAAGGAAAGCTAGACTAGGTGAGGTGAACCTGTTTTATTCCCCTTTCATCCTCCACTCTTTCCTCCATGCAAAAGCATGTATGAGCTACCATTTGACCACTCTTTATCTTGCCCATGCACCCTTGCTAATTCGCGGGGTCCTTGATAGATTTGGGATCAGCTTTTCACACCTATGGGGGGTTTGCCTATTTTGGGTAAGCCTGCTTTATGCTAGATTTGGATGCTTCCTTATGCATTCGATTTTCTCATGTATTCTATATATTCAGCAGCCTATGTTATTACAGGGTTGGCTATTGTACACTCAGTTAATACAATTTAGTGTTACAGCTCCATATTCAGTCTCCATTGTTGATAATTTTGCATGATCAATTGTTAATTGTTGTGAGTGTATTCAATCTATTGCAGGCCTAAATTTCTACATCAGGAAAATCCAAAATTGTAGCAAAAGAAAAACCGAGTTCAGGAAATCAATAAAACCAGGAAAGATAAAATCAACAAGGAGGGTCCAAAATTTTAAAAACTTGGGAAGAAAGTTGCAGCTGCAATAGGGTCCTGTTGGCAGGGGTATTGGGTAAGTGAGTCGCGCAATACCATAAAGGATGCACAAGCTCATGCGCCACCACGAAGGTCCACAATAGCACGGTAGGCGGAAGAATAACCGTTTTTGGAAATATTTATGCAATTTTGTACCGACTAACCACATTTTGTGGATATAGGTCACTAGTTTGTTAGAAGTTAGTTAGAAGTAGACCTTGGATGTAAAGGCACAAGCCTATATATAGAGTTAGAATTGCAAGTGTAAAAGATATAGATTTTATGAGAGAGATCATGCCATCAATCCTATTTATGATCTACGGTGTGCTTTTGTCACTTCATTTTGTCTTTGAGCAGTTTTTACTCTATCTATGTCGATCAGTTAGTGAATCTGGGCGGTGAGCATGCTCTTGCTATGGAGAAGGGTTGTATAACTTGGATCTATTGCGTAGAAGTAATATGACATGACATATGTTACTCTAAAATGATCTTATTTCTTATGTCTTTTCTATCTTCTTGATCTGCAATGACTATGATGGATGTTTTATGAATAAATGTTACTACTGCAATGAATGAAGTAATGTGATATGTGAGTGATTTACTAGTTATCGATATATAATGCATGATGTGATTCTGACAAACTATCTCTGGAATATCTATTTATTATGAAGTTTGATCTCTGAGAACGTACCCTCCCTTCTCACTGCCAGAAAATTGGTTCTGACATCTCGGGTGAGACTTCATCCGCTCTGTGGGTGTTTCCAGGAAGGGTCAAACCTGTCTAGGCCAATTCTCAGGGAGATCACGCTGGTTGGGTGTTGAGAAAGTGGGAAACCCTATTGACGAGGCTAGTTGGTGGATCGTGCCAACAACAATGGAACACTAATGTGGCCTCCTTGTGGGATGTTGAATGGTGGTAAAAGTAACGCAAAGTTTACAGTATGGATGGAGCAGAGGGGTCAAGGACATGCCAATACAACAAGGAATTTCCTGGTGCCATGCAAATCAAGGTAAGTCCAGGAAATGGTCAAGAAAAGATAGGGAGAGCATGAGATGATGGTCCCATAGGTGGATTGAGTGCGGAAAACTAAATCTATTGGTGCAAGCAACATGAAAACAGACTCTGGATGACTCTACGGTGCATGAAAGAAGAAGTTGACCAAATGGAGGTCTATAAACAAGGGGGGAGCACATGACACAAGTCATTTTCATTATTCAGTGTTTGTTGGCTATGATGGGTTAACCCGGGTTTACTATATTTAACCAACAACACCCCTAGCTCACTGGCCCTTTCGGTGACAGACCGTGAAGCAGCCTAAAGTCTCACCCGAAGTGATTCTAATGGGTTGGACAAGGACTCAAGAGTCTTGGACCAGGTTCTGTGGCATCCTACTTGCGACTCGCAGCTCTGCTAGCCGCGAGGCCTCTTCCTCTGCATGTTGCGTGACCCTTCTGCTTGCGTCACGCGATCTCCTCGTCTCGCAGCTCTCCTAGCCGCGAGATCTCTCTCTATCCATCGCGCGGTCCTTTTCTACGTCACGCAACTTCGACTAACTCGCGATGAATCCAGCCTTATCGCATCGTCACACACCAAGAGATACGTAACTTCCTCCCAACGCTAATTCCTTAGCCTATGGAATCACGCACCGCAGCTCCTCTGTCGGTGCAGTATCGCCTCCCTGCGATATCCTACTCCCGTGGCTCAGCACACTTAGCGTTGTTCGTGTCAAATTGCAAGACTCAACATAACAGGCTGTTTAACACCGCGACTAGTGACCGTTCAAGCAAAGCATAAATGAACCCGCATACAACATGCCAACGATTTCAACTTATGTCTATCCTTCTATATTACTGCAAACTGAACAACGCATACATAAATTAAACTGTAAACAAGGTTCATATAATAATTGACAGATGCAACAAATAAACACAACACAAAAACCAATCGCATAACACTCGATTTTAATGTGGTTCACCTCCAGGATGGAAGTTACATCCACAGAATTGTGTTTCTATTATAGCTCAGGGGAAGGTAAACACAGTTCTACTGCACCGCATATGCAGCTTAAGATCTTCTCTCTTAGATCTCTTCTCTACCTCTATATTGCACCTCTTACAATATACTCTTCCCTCTCTGTCGATCCCTGTGGATCGTTACATGCATGTTCTATGAGCCAGCTATCGGTTACAGTAAGATACTACAGCTAATAACAGAACCAGAGCTTGGCTTCTACAACTCTCTAATAATCTACAAAACAACTAACAGCTGAGTCAACCAACCAACCAACTCTTTTACAGTACAAAATATATCCCTTTATAGGTGACCCAAAGGTCTCGCCATTACAACACTATGGGCCTGTCCCAATAGTAAACCAAACCCTAACTAGTGACAGTCGACGTATCTGTACTTTGAGGTAGCCGCTATCTGTCACACCACAGCTCTCTGTGGTATTCCATGCTTCCCGGCACTGATCATGGGTACTATTCACCGCTTCCCTTCACCACAGCTTCCTGCAGTCTTCCATGCTTCCCAGCGCTGACCATGGGTACCGGCGCTGCTTCCCTTTTTCTGTCCTTCATCTTCAATGCCTCGGCCTTGTTGCTCCTTTTCCTTTATGAGGGTAGCTGAGCCCTCCTGTCTTCCGCCACTACCTTCAATGCAGTGGGTGAGCTCTCTCTTCTCGGCTGCTCAGGTACCATCGTCTTCCTTGACTTCTCTGTCTTCTACGTCATGGTTTCTGGCTCTGATCTGTAGCTAGAAACCTGCTACAGTATTGTAGCTCTGCCTCTTGTATCTCCAACCAAAAATGTCTATCCGTCAAAATAACAGCTTCTTCTGTAGCTGCGGGACCCTACTCCAACAGTCCCCTAACACTTAATTATGGCTCGCCCCCGAGCCACTACCAGCGGGCTTCTCCTTTTGTAGTTTCTCCTTGGCTTCCTGCGAAGTCCGTTGCAACTTGTCGCGAAGTCCTGCAACTTCCTTCTGCATCACTTCAACACGCTCTCGTGCTGAGTCAAGCAAAGCTTGACTAATACTTGCATCTTCTATTGCGTCAGTTTCCTCTTTGGTGGTAGTGAACTCCCTCACTTTCTGCTCAACCGTATCGACTAACTCAGTGATTTTCTCCTGGTAGGGTTGAAGCAGGTCATTGATGTGTATCTCCTTTGTTCTTAATCGCTACGCTTCCTACTGCAAGTGGTTCATGTCCTTTGTCTTCCTCATCTTCTGAAGAGCTGCTAAGCTCTTAATTTCTTCTTTCATTGCTGCCATGGTATTCTCTATCTGCTGAATATTTTGTTGGATTTCTACTTTCTCAGGCGGCTGATCCAAGTCCGACCATGTGTTCATCGCATCATTTAGTACTGATAGTGCATCATCGATGCGAGACTGCATATGTGCAGAAGCGAGTCGAAAGGCCTCTACTCTCACTTGCTTATCTACCTAGGAAGTGTCTCGTACACGATCCTCAAGCTCATCGATCTGCGCTTTGTGGTCTTCCTCCATCTTGGCCGTTGCTTCTTCCATCCTGGCTACTGTTTCCTCCAGAGCCTTTGCTCTGTCTGCAACTCTTCTTACCTTCTGCGGAAGAGGTAAGGTGAACTCAATGCGACATTGGGGTAACTCCATTGTGATACTTTGTAGAACTTGAGAAAGATCTTGTTCTCTTTCTTCATATGTTCGTAATCCATCTGCCTTTTTCTGAAAGCTGGTGGCGAGTGCTGCATTCTTCTACATCAGCTGCGTATTTTCTTCATAAGTTGCAAGCTCTCTACCTCTAAGCTCTGCGCTTAGCTACTGCTGGATCATTTGCAACTGATCAATGTGAAAATCTATGAGGTTAACCTCAACAGGTTTCCTAAACTGTACTGGTGGATCCGTCATCGACGCAGGGAATCTGAGGCTCCCTGGTGGAATCAAAACTATGTTGAGACGACCCTTTGCTAGGATCTCCTCACGAGAGATCGACTGTTTCAAAATTTATCCTACTGGCGCCTTGCTCAACTGAGTGTGGATTATGGAAGTTCTCTCAGTCAATGTTTTCAACTCACCTAGCTGCTGGTCTATGGCCCCCTGCAACTTGCCCTGCGATGCCTGCATCGCCTGAAATGTGTTGCTCATTCTGTCCCTTATTCTTACTGTGATTTGGTCATAGTCATCAACTGTCAATTTAATCTCCCCACTTGGATTTGTAACCTTTTGTTTTTTCTTCTGGGGCTCCTCCTCTGGTGTGTCCTCTGCATCCTGTGTCTGGGTGTCTACTCTATATTTGCCCTTGTCTACTGGGTCTGTCTATGCAGTATATGATTGTAGAGGTGTGGTATCTTCGTACTCTTGCTTCCATTGGTCATCAAAGTCTTTGATGATACCTTCGATATCCTGCACTGTCATCCTGAACTAGCCAGGAGCCCAATCATCCCTTTTAGTCCTCTTTGGTCTCAGGTGGATTCTATGGCGGTCCACCATAAAATTAAGCCGATCATCATATGTGTCTACAACCTCCTTGCTGATCCGTGGTACTTCTAGGACGACTTTCTTCAGCAGCATATAGTATTCATAGAATACTATCACATTGAGATTTTTCTTTTCTGGGTGGCTAGTCTCCCACAGGTTTGTATAGCACACCCCTCTGGGCTCACCGCTTGCTAGTTGCCTAAATTGGGTATGGGGCGGCTCCTTCCACCCCACAAATGCACAGAGTATAATCAACCATAAAAAATGAAAATGGTGGGTAGCCTCATCCTGTGCCGCCAAACAATCTTCCTGAAACATATTTAACAAAAATAAAGACCAATTGAACGGTTCCCCCTCTGCAACCTGTATAGCAAGTTTAATTACAGACCCTATAACTTCATTGGGACGAACCTTAGTTAACAGTCTGCCTGCAAGCAGACTAGCTGTAAAGCTGAGTGTTTTGTTTGATATGCTTGCAATGTCGTAAGCCCGACCTCCTCTCTGTAGCTGGTACTTGGCAACTAGGGTGGGTGATAGCCTGGGTTCCTTGGTCTTTCCTGTTGTATCTATCGTCGAGTGGTGACTAGTCTTGGATAGTCCGGTGATGCGATGTATGAGGTCGATGTTCAGGTTGACCTTGTTACCAAGCCAAAGGTGACCTCCATGTAAGCAAGACAATAGGATGCGCACCACGGCATTAACCTCTGCACCACGTCTGAAATGTGGTAGTCTCAACGATTGAGCAGGCCTGAGCGCTCAAGAATTTGAACATGGTCCATGGGAATATATTCATCTGCACTTGTCCTCGGGTTCTTCTGAACTGTAAGGTACTGATCCGGCCAGAACTGGGGATATGTCTTAGCGTCGGCTAGGTTATAATATATGAATTTAGCAACAGCTGCATATCCTAATAGGTCTCCATCTTCCTTTACTCGAGAATCAATCTGTGGAATGGGAACAGGAAACTTACCACTCTTGGGAATTTTTACTTCTGGTGTGTCTTCAGGTTGTGGCATAATGTATTCTGCTGCGTTATGAACTTCTTCCTCCAACTCCGAACTGGATTCTTCTAGTATCTGAGAGTGGTTCCTCATCTGTGGAGGCTGTCTGGCTTGTGATGAACTTGTCTGGGTGCCCTTAGGCGGTGTAGTCATAATACCTCTAAGGCCGTCACGCTCAAACCTTCTCAAAATGTCTTCTAAAGGTTCCTCCTTGGGCAGAACCCACTTGGTGGAATATCCTGGGTGTGCAATGGCTTCGAACTATGGAACTCACAGCACTCTGTAACGGGGTGAACTCTACACAGGGAACTCTTAACAGCTTACTCTATAGCTCTCAGGTTTTTGCAAGTGTAACCCTCTCGAATGAACAATTTCTGCTTTTATGCCAAAGGCAACAATCCCGGACGCGACGGTCATCTTGACTGAACCCGTCGGTCGTAATAATTGCATGGAAGAGACCACACCCGTCATCCAATCCTCAATAAATGCTGAAATCCGATCACATTTCCCTCGAAACGTGTGTGTATAGGCGCCGGTCTTGTCGAATATTTTCCAAATATGGAAACTTAATTATGCTGTTGCCAAATATATGGTAAGGTATACCGGTCATCTCTTCATTAACTTCCTGTCAGAAGGTGACTTGACTGGTCTTCTGTCGGTTGCAAAAACTAGATACGTGGCATGGAGAAAAAATGCATTGCTGCGTTGCAACACCGCATCACCTGCGCAAACAAAGAAGTGTGTGTGTTTTTTTTTCCCACAAGCCACTGACGACTTGCGCAAAATGAACCGACCTTATGCAATTCCTCATACTTATAATACCTGCCGGTGTAGACTAGTTCCCAGTGCGATGCCTCCTTTCAACTACATTGGACATCTGCACCACCATAAACTGGCTAAGCTAGGGCTGAGAGGTGAGGTGGCTATCGCTATAGAGCTTAAGCCTACTACCATTAATCCATGTGGGAAGAAGTTCCCCATTCAGCTGGTTGAGCTGAATGGCACCTCCCTCTGTAACTTGCTGTATCTGATATGGCCCTAGCCAATGCGTCTTGAACTTCCCTGGAAACTTAATGAATTTACTGTCATAGAGGAGTACTAGGTCTCCAACCTCGAAAGTCTTACTCTTAATGTGTCTGTCGTGCCAAGCTTTTTCTCGTGCCTTCTGCACATTCTGATGGAATCCGGCGATGAATCTGTCTTCCTCTAAGGTGAGCAGCTGTGCTAGCCTTTCCTCCACTGTGTCTGTATCAGTCATCCCAGTGATCTGAGTGATTCTTAAACTGGGAAGAATATAATCCATAGGCATAACAGCCTCCTATCCATACACCAAGCTGAAAGGTGTGTATCCTGTAAGTTTCTTGCATGTGGTTCTATAGGCCCATAATACAGCGTTAACTCTGAGGTCCCAATCATTCCTTTGGCTATTGCAGATCTTAGTAAGAGCATTTTCTAAAATCTTATTAAAGGCCTCCACCGTACCATTAGCCTGTAGGTGGTAGGGAGTGCTCTTATGGTGTTGAATTTGGAATTATTCTGTCAAGGCCTCAATGGTGCGGTTCAAGAAATGTGTGCCTTGATCGCTCATCAAAATTACGGGGCAGCCAAATCTACTGATGATGTTCTCAAAAAGGAACTTTATGGCTGTAGCAGCATCACAATTTCTTACTGCTTTGGCCTCTGCCCATCTGGTGAGGTACTCTGTTCCAGTGATAATATATCTCGCGCCAGTGCGCTTTCCTGGTGGGTTGATAGGACCCACAAAGTCTATAGCCCACTTGTCAAATGCGCGCAGCGTAACCTGCGGTCGCAGTGGCATTTCATCGCATCGCAAGGGTTTTCCTACCCTCTGGCAGATATCACAGCATATGCAAAAGTCCTTGGTTTCCTTATGCAATGTAGGCCACCATAATCCTGCATCTAGGATTTTCTGTGCAGTCGGCCTTCCTGTGAAATGACCTCCTGCGGTTCTTGAATGTGCCTCTCTGATAATAGCGTCTTTTTCATGTGGCATCACACATCTGCGCAAAACTTCATCTGGTCCTAACTTGTATAGGTGTCCTGCGATCAGGGTGAAATCTGCTGCTTTAACAACCAACTGCTTCTTTTGCTTCTTAGTAAACTCATCAGGTGCTAATCCTGTAGTGAGAAAGTGAATAATATCAGCATAGTAGTTGTCCACGATCTGGATAGAAAACAACTGTGCATCCGGTAAATCATCCTCTAGGTTACTTGGCTCTTCTCCTGAGTCTATCCGCGACAGATGATCAGTTCCAGCATTCAATCTTCCTGGTTTAACAATGATTTCAAAATCATACTCCTGAAAGAGGAGTAACAATCTGCAGATTCTCCCCCCTAACACTGGCTTATTGACCAGATACTTCAATGCGGAATGGTCAGTAAACATCTTGAACGAGGCACCCAATAGGTAGTGCTTGAACTTCTGCAGTGCATACACCATAGCTAAGCCTTCTTTTTCTGTCGTGGTGTAGTTCTTTTCTGCCGTCGATAACTTTCTACTGGAGTATGCGATAGGATGGTCAATATCCCCTTCTCCTGGTTGCGTTAAGACAACCCCTAGTGCGATTCCAGATGCATCCACATGTACATGAAATGGCTTAGTCCAGTTCAAAAATACTAGAATGGGCGCTGTAAACATCTTTTCTTTAAGTGTGTCTAGACTCTGCTGACATTCCTCATTCCATAGGAATTTTACATCTTTCTTTAGCAATTTCTCCATCGGTGCTGTAATCTTTACGTAGCCCTTGATGAACTTTCTGTAATAACCGGTATGACCAAGTACTGTCCTCAGTTGCTTGACTGAGTTGGGTGGTGGAAGATTTACAATGATGGCAATCTTTACGAGATCTACCATCAAGCCTTGTCTGCAAACAATGTGACCCAACAAAATACCAAATGGTGCAAAAAATATACATTTCTTCAAGTTTAGAGAAATCTGGTACTGCCTACATTTCTCTAACATCAGTCTTAGATCTCCTATGTGCTTGTCAATTAGTCCAAATATAGTCCAATCATCAAAATATACTTCTAGGAACTTATGGATGTATTCTTTAAATACAGCAACTACTACTCTAGAAAAGATAGCTGGTGCATTATTAAGACCAAAGGGCATTACCGTATACTGGAACGAGCCCCATTCTGTTGCAAAGGTGGTCTTGGATCGATCTTCTGGATGTATTCTGATCTGATGGTAGCCTGAAAAGCCATCAGTGAAGGAGTAGACCTCCTGTCCTCCCACGTTGTCTAATACCTCATCAGTGAATGGTGTTAGAAATGGATTGTGAAGCGATGCATCGTTGAGCTTGCGCAGGTCGACACAGATCCTGATGTCTCCTTTGGTTTTCTTCTCTTGTACGACCATGGGGCTAACCCATTCGCTTTCTTCTACCGGCTCAATGATGTCTGCTGCTAGCATCTTGTCGATTTCATCCTTTACTTTTTCTTTATACCACGGATTTAATCTATATGGGCGCTGCTTGACTAGTCTAGCATCCTCCTTCAACGGTATCCTCATGACTCCCAGGTCTCCGACTATTCCCTTCATCTCTGTGAACTTGGTGCGAAATAGGTCCTGATAGTCATGTAGCAAGTCTGCAATCTAGCCGACTGTTTCATCGTTCCAATAGTCTCCAATAGAGGCAAACTTAGGTTCTGTGTCTGTGCCAATATTAATCTTCTTAATCTTGACGGGCTCTGTGATTGCTGGAATTTCTAATTGTGGTCCCTCAACATCGCGAGTGCCTTCTGACTCTGGAATGTTGGTGTTGCGAGGATCCTCATCCTCCTCCTCTAGTTCAGATGCAAAATTATAACACTCCAAAGCCTCTTTTAGCTGGATAGCCCACTCAGATTGTGCTGACACTGATATGGTACAATCCTCAAATATCTTACTTTTTATTACTTGTAGGGCCTGATCAACATTTGGATACTCAGATTCAAAAGCGAAGGTGAGTAGGAAGCTGTCTATCATAAGTGGCCATGTTGTTGTTCCCTTGCGTAGTTCAGTCTCTATATACCAGTTCCTTGGAACTGTATCCAAAGTATGAATGAATCGGTGAACCCATTCATCCTCGGGAATGTCCGACCAATTATGTTCACATGTCTAAATGTGTGATCTGGGGTCACTTTCTCTTGTGTATTTCTGCTGGACATACTCTCTGTCGACAAAAAATCTGATCGCCATGAATCTCTTAATATCATCCCATGATGCGATGTTCTCTTCATGTGCATACCACCATCTTGCAGGTGTGGCTCATACTACAAGGTCCATAGATGCGATCCTCTGCTCGTGAGGAATCTATTGTTCAAACTGCTCGAGAAAGTCCTGGACATCTATTAGACCATGAAAGGATGGAATCTCATTGATGTCTGCGCCAATCCATCGCAGTGACTTAGTCAAGTACGCGCATCTGCGTGATGAGACTTCGTGAAGTCTGTTCTGCCAGTTTTCTAGACCAACATCTGAATCTGATGCGCATGAGCTGTCGCATTGCCAACTAATATTCCCTTCTGTGGTTGGATTGATGTAGTTGCTATGGTTTGCGGTCATCTGATAGAGAATCTCCATGTTACGTGCCTCCTCCTCTGCTCGGATAGGTTAAATATATCTAGGACCCTGAAAAGGATCCAACGGTGCGATGACCCGGATCTGCGCATCCTCAAAGGTCATTTGTCTTCTCTTTAGGTCGATAATGGCCATGTTACTGATTTCCCAATCAATGCCTAGCAATGCTGGATAGGGTCTACTATCGCCAATGATTTCTATAACTTCAAAGTCCATGAAGCTGCGAACTCCGTCAATGTCAACTGGCACCTGCGGTAACCGACCCAGAGGTGATACACGCTGCTGATTAGCTAATCTCAGATGGATAGGCGATCTGACTAACTTAGGGCTACCCATATATTCCCATGTTTGCTTAGTCAGAACATTCACGTCTAATCCTAGATCTAGGATTACCTCATCCATTTCAAATTCTCCAACCTGCACTGTGAGTCGCATCTCTCTTCCGGTTCTTGTATGTCCCGTAATATTATGAATAGCACGCTATGTGCTGCTCACAGAAGAAGATGGCTGACACTGATCTATGATGCACTGAAGTTCTGTGATAGCTTGCTCATTTCTTACAAGTTTTAGACAACTCCACAGGAAGGAATGTACACTTCCTATCATCTCATCCTCATCGCATCTTCCCGATGTGGTATCCTGCGATGTCTGTACAAGACTATCACCACAAGGTGCTTGCTGTGGTACACCCCTAGACAGCGGTACCTGTGATCCCGATTGCGTAGGTTCATCAAAGAAAGCCTTAGCTTCCTGAAATGTCTGTTTGTTCTTCTGCAGGTCGAGTGGTGTTGCTTTATTAGGAGCTCTGTGCACCCACTCCTGACTTGTGGTCTTTTCCATCTCCTGCGATGTCCCACTGGTAGAAACACCACTGCGAGTCACAATATTGACTCTTGGTTCTGGCTCTTCCTACTCAGCAGCAATAAGCTGGATGTTCTTGTGTGCTACTGGCTTAGGATCTCTAATCTTAGCTATCAAGGTAGGACACTCCTCTATAGTATTCTCATAAGATTTGCAGTAGTTACAAGTGGTAGTGGGGCTCTGACAGTCCCTAGCATAGTGTCCTACAAATCCGCAATTGTAACAAGTAACTGGTTCGTGACCACAGCCAAAACCTTCTCCTCTGCCAAATCCTTCTCCTCGTGCGAAGCCTCCTCCACGACCTCGTCCTTTGAATCATCCTCCTCGGGCACCATAAGCCAGATCCTGCTGTGGTCCTGCTGCTGGACCCTGTGTCTCTGACTAGAATCTGTACAAGTCTTGCTTTGCTCCGACCATGAGATCATAGGCTCGGCAATCGTGTACATCATGGCCTACAGACTTGCAGAAGACACAGTATAAGTTCTTAGGTGTCTGTACGTACTTCTGAAGTAGAGGGAACTGGTGAGGTAGATGTCCTCGCGTTTTGCATATCTCACACCACGGCCCGTGGGTCTGTGGTAAGGGGTTTGGAGCCCATGTTGCTATATATTCTACAAAGAATAGACAATTATCTTTACTATGGACTTGTGCTTTACATTTTACACACCATATGTCTTGCGCAACCTCTTTCCCTTTCTTAAGTTCATGCAACTGTAATGTGAGGTTAGCCAACTCGTTTTGTAAAGTTGCCATGCCTGTACTGCTCTCAGCTAGAGGTGAAGCCTCTAGTTTCATCGCCATCTCCAACGCGTCATCTTGCGTCTGGAGTTTCTGCTGCATTAACAGCAGTCTAATGTGAGGGAGCAGCGCTGCAATAAACCATTCCTTATGCTGCTCTGGTGTGAACTCAAAACTGACTTGGTCGATAAGGGCTTTGAATTTCTGATCAAAGTCCCACACCGACTCTGTAGGTAACTGCTTGATGTCTTTGAGTTCTGTAATGCACTATGAATCAAACTTAGGTTTCTTAAACTCTTTAATCATGGCGGTCTTAACCTAGACAAGTGTCCTGGGTACTGTGGTATACTTTATATACCATGTTAAGGCTCGATCTCTTAGTGTGGTGACAAACTGTACAAGTTTAAGGTTATCGTCATTGATTGCTTTAATGGTCCACATGGCTTCACATAGAAACCAATGCTGCTCTGGGTCTTCTGCCCCTGTTCCCTTAAATATAGGTAGCTTCATATCATCCCCAATTCTATTTCTACGTGGTGGATGTTGATTTACTGTGTTACTACCACTCGACGGTGTAGGTGGAGGTGATGTAGCGGTGGTAGGTACTGTCTGTGAGCTACTGGATGGAGTTCCGATGGGATTGTTCTGAGTCCCGGTCTGTTTCTGTGGGGTGTAAGGGTGGTAAGGGATACCCCCCTCTATTTCTTCTGTGGTACTATGACTCTGCTATCTAGTACTATCTGAACTGTCTTCAAATATTGGAGATCTGAAATCTACTTTATACTTCTTTCCACTACGTGTTCGTCCAATGTCATCAAAATCACTTTCAAACTCTTGTGACATTACTATCTTTACTTATTCATCTGAAACTAGATCCATTGTTCCTTTTTCATGTAATAGCATCTTAATGGACAAGTTTAAAGATCTTAGGTACTTACCATGATATCCTTTGAAGAAATAGCGCTCAGCCTCGCTGAAGCTTTTTGTCTGGTCAAATGCAAACTCTATGACGAAGCCTTCTAGCACACTCGCAAGCCAGAAGTCTACTGCCCTCGTGATAGGATTATCAAGGTTCTTCACGGTCTGAATCAGCTCCGGTGTCCAGACAATGTCTCTTTTCTTTTTGAATATGCTTGTATCAGTTAACTTTGATAGCCAGTCATAAAGCTCATTCCCAAAGGTCGTAAAAAATATCGCATGCAGGTCTGTAATGATATGTTTCTGTAACCAGGCCTCTGTACTCAGTTTAGGACTCCTTTTCTCTCGTTCGGAAAACTCTTTCTGGTTAGACCAAACCCACTCGTTGAGTTCATCTCTCGTAGGACGCCACCAGAACATCAGCTCAGTTTGTTCAAAACTGGCAACGGAACCATTTGTTGGCTATGATGGGTAGACCCGGGTTTACTGTATTTAACCAACAACACCCCTAGCTCACTCGCCCTTTCGGTGACAGACCACGAAGCGGCCTGAAGTCTCACCCGAAGTGATTCTAATGGGTTGGCCAAGGACTCAAGCGTCTTGGACTAGGTTCTGTGGCATCCTACTTCTGACTCGTAGCTCTGCTAGCCGCGAGGCCTCTTCCTCTGCGCGTCGTACGACCCTTCTGCTTGTGTCGCGTGATCTCCTCGTCTCGTAGCTCTCCCAGCTGTGAGATCTCTCTCTATTCGTCGTGTGGTCCTTTTCTACATCGCACAACTTCCACTAACCCGTGATGACTCCAGCCTTATCGCATCGCCGCGCACCAGGCGATACGTAACTTCCTCCCAACGCTAATTCCTTAGCCTACGGAATTGCGCACCGTAGCTCCTCTTTCGGTGCGGTATCGCCTCGTTACGATATCCTACTCCTGCGGCTCAACGCACTTAGCATTGTTTGTGCTGACTTGCAAGACTCAACATAACAGGCTGTTTAACACTGCGACTAGTGACCATTCAAGCAAAGCATAAATGAACCCGCAGACAACATGCCAATGATTTCAACTTATGTCTATCCTTCTATATTACTGCAAACTGAACAACGCATACATACATTAAACTGTAAAGAAGGTTCATATAATAATTGACAGATGCAACAAATAAACACAACACAGAAACCAATCACATAACACTCGATTTTAACGTGGTTCACCTCCAGGATGGAAGTTACGTCCACAGAACTGTGTTTCTATTATAACTCAGGGGAAGGTAAACACAGTATTTCTGCACCGCATATGTAGCTTAATATATTCTCTCTTAGATCTCTTCTCTACCTCTATATTGCACCTCTTACAATATACTCTTCCCTCTCTGTCGATCCCTGCGGATCGTTACATGCATGCTCTATGAGCCAGCTACCGGTTACAGTAAGATACTACAGCTAATAACAGAACTAGAGCTTGGCTTCTACAACTCTCTAATAATATACAAAACAGCTAACAGCTGAGTCAACCAACCAACCAACCAACCAACCAACCCTTTTACGGTACAAAATATATCCCTTTATAGGCGGCCCGAAGGTCTCGCCATTACAACATTATGGGCCTGTCCCAACAGTAACCCAAACCCTAACTAGTGACAGTTGGCGTATCTGTACTTTGAGGTAGCCGCTATCCATCACACCACATCTCTCTGCGGTCTTCCATGCTTCCCGACACTGATCATGGGTACTATGCACCGCTTCCCTTCACCACAGCTTCCTGCAGTCTTCCATGCTTCCCAACGCTAACCATGGGTACCGGCGTTGCTTCCCTTTTTATGTCCTTCGTCTTCAATGCCTCGGCCTTGTTGCTCCTTTTCCTTTATGAGGGTAGCTAAGCCCTCCTGTCTTCCGCCGCTGCCTTCAATGCAGTGGGTGATCTCTCTCTTCTCGGTCGCTCAGGTACCGTCGTCTTCCTTGACTTCTCTGTCTTCTACGTCATGGTTTCTGGCTCTGATCTGTAGCTAGAAACCTGCTACAGTGTTGTAGCTCTTCCTCTTATATCTCCACCAAAACTGTCTATCCGTCAAAATAGTAGCTTCTTCCATAGCTGCGGGACCCTACTCCAACAGTGTTGAGTTGGAGTGGAGGGACCTAGTGAAAAGGTGTTTATTTCTTTCAATTTGGACCAATTGTTTCTCGATTTGTTAGTTGCAGGTAAGAGATCTCACCTATCATGTCATTTTCATGCATTTATTTTTTTCTTTTCACATTCTAGGGGCCTGTTGTAATCTCTCAAATCACATAAAGTTACCAATAATACATAAAATATACAGAAATATACACAGAGACAAGAGATAGGAATAGATAGGATGAACAGATTATATTATTCTCAATAGATCATACAAAGCCAAGAACTGAACTTCATTCTTGTGTGGCTCAACAGCCTAATATATACAGGTTACAAACAGTTACAATCATAACTACCTGTCGGTTCACCGAACCGACACAACTATTAGTTAACAGACTAACTACTGTGTTTACTTAGCCGACCGACGTAGTCGGTCTCTCGAATTAGTCGGCTGATCGACTAAGTCGGTCTTCGTTCAAGTCGACTTATGTCGACTTGCTCCTTCTACATCTCCCCCACAAACAAAACATTTCTTCGTCCCGAAGAAAGAGGGAGGTAAAAAAAATATATTAGAAGTACAAAAATAGATTGCAAAGGGATACTGCTACTGAGGTGGGCTGTGCAGACGAATAGTTGGTCTCTTCTGCACGCAGACTTTGACTATTGCTGGTGCTGTGATGGCAAGCTGATGTTGAAAGTCTGTCCATGTCTGCAAAGCTTTCTGAATGTTGATGGTCAGAGTAGTAAGATTTGAGAGTACCGACATCTTCTCTGCCGTGGGCATTTCTGCAATATTTTCCATGTTGGGGCCCATCAGCTGATTGTGTTCTTCCGCAGTCTCAAGGAGTCTCTTCATCTGCAGACAGATGTTGTCGACTTTCTCCAAGTTGGGAAGGGCTTGCTGAACCCACTGGTGTTCCTCACGTTCCAACTGCTGCAGCTTAGTGTTTTCCATCACTATTTGTTCCTTGATTGTCTGCCTCAGTTCTGTCTCAGTCGACTTCCTTCTTTCCAAGGCCTGAATGCCTTGTCTGGTCTACCGCGTCTGAGTATAGACCTGCCCATAATGAGTAGGCCAATCTTGGAGTACTTCCTCAGTTACAATGGATTCCTCCATGTGGTCTTGTAGAAGTTTGTGAGCCTCCGAGAATGCTGTGTGCTGAGTCAGGAGCAGTCGGGCAGTTTCTTCTTTTTTCCCGGCCTTAGTCTCTTGGAGGTGGGTCTGTATGGTCGACACCAAACCTTAAAACAGCTGATATGCTTGTTCCAGCGGTCGGTCGGTAGCAGCTTCGATAGGTCCTGGGGTAACAGTCTGTACAAGAGACCTGCATTTGTCGAGGAACTCGACTTCTTCTGTCTCCTTATCCTTGAGCTGTTTCCTTAGTCGGGTCGTCCTCCTCTTCGACTCTTTTGCTAGGGTGTTGAGTAGCTGGCCAACCTCTGAGTCGGTCAACGAGCTTACATCCTGTAAGCTAATCCTTAGCTGAGCGGGTCTAGGAAGAGGGTTTGTGGTCTCCTTTGCTTGCTCCGTGGGTTTGTCGTGAGGACCTGCAGAAGTGGAAGGTGGATCAGAGGTCGAAGGGGTTTGTGTCGGAGGGGTTGGTTCAGTGGTCGGGGGTTTTTGTGTTTGGGGAGGTGGTATTGTCTCCTCCGGCTGTGATGGTGATGAGGATCTCGGCTGTGAATCAGGCGGTGGTGGAGGTGGTGGAGATGATGGGGGTGGTGGTGGGGAGGGAGGGTTTCCTGATCCTGGTGGTGATGGAGAATGGTGTTGGGGGCTTTGGTCGGAAGAAATAATGTCTTCTTCCGGTCGGTAGTCGGTGAAGGTCTGTTCCATGCCTGATACATCGCCTCCGTCATGTATTCTTGTAAATACTGTCGTTTGCTGGGCGTATATCTGGATTTCAAGGGTGTTGTTGTCTTGATTGTTTGGGCTGACTGGAAGATGGCAGGCAGCGTCTGAAAGAATGATTTGAGTTCAGCATCTGTGCTGGCCCTAGCCCTGAGTGCTTCAGGGATAGCTCTTTCAAATAATTCCGGGGAAATGGCGGCCTGCTGCACTGGTGCGTGCTCCTCGACTATTTTAGTCGGAGATGGAGGGGAAGGAGTCGTCACCAGGTCGACCACATCTTCGGACAGTGGTGTTGTTTTGGCCTTCTTTGGCCGACCTTCGGGTGCTCCTGCTTCGACAAAAAGTTGAAACTGGGTTTCAACAGTTACCTTATTTGCTCGGGCATCCTCGACAATATCGAGTGCTGAGGCTGCCAGTTCGTCTTCGTCATCTATGGAGTCAGCAAGGAAAAGCTTGCGCTTACCTTTGCCTTGCTGACGTTTCTGCAGTTTGATGTTTCTTCTGGCAATGGCTATCTCCTTCGCCAGTTTCTTGAGAATGCTCCGAGACACAGCATATTCAAGGTTGTCTTCCTCGACTTCTCCTGTCGGGGTCTGAGCGGGGTCGACTGTCTGACTAGCCGGAGGAGCGGTTTGTTGTACTGTTTGTTGTGCTGGTGGTGGTGTCTGGTTTTGCTCGGTCAGAGGGTCCACTACTGGTGCAGTCGGATGCTTTACTATTAGGTGCACCCGACCAGGAGTGCCAGTTGGAGTATCCTGCATTACAAAAGTGCTGATATACAGGTGCAACTCGTAATCTTCCTCCTTCTCCTGGTCGGTCAGAGGTTCGACTATAGAGAAGTCGACCTGTTTTGCAGCCTCTGGGATCTGAATTTTGGCTTTTGTCTGCCTAGACAGCTCCCGAAAGATCTGCTTGACTGTAGGATAGTAGTCGAGGTCCCTGGCATTTGAATCCTGAGTGTTTGATGACCATACTAATGTATGGTCGAGCTCCAGCTGGATGTGTGAGTCGGCTGGGAGGTGTCGTTGGATGTTCTGGGGCACCCTCCACCTTGTCGTGCGCAGCTTAAGCTGCTGGAACCAGTTTTCCAGAAATACCTTGCCTTGGTTGAGTTCATGCACAGTTCCTTTTTGGGAAAAGGGTTTGAACCTGTGCATCTCAAACCTAGTTGGCTCTCGGAAGACAGGACTGCCTTCCGGGCAGATATAATACATAGCGATCCAAATAATTAAGGAGGGGAATTTGATAATACCTCTTGTTTCCTGACAGTGCTCACATATGGTTTTGACCAAGTCTGCGAGGTAGTCTGCCCATCGAAAAATGCGGCCGTTGGTTGTAATTTGGTCGACGGCGTCCAGCATTTCCATCTTGAGGTCACTGCTGCGACCAGCCAAGGTGAGAGTAATGGCGATGATTTTCGCCACAATCTGTGGTGTCCGTGCCTTGATCTGACTGATCATTAGGCCCTTGGAGTTCTTACCCGACGTTGAACCTGTAAAGTGTTCGACTAGCCCTTCCTTGATCCCAATGGGGACCGGGTCACCCTGGTTTGACAGACCAGTAAGTCGGGAGATAACATCTCCATTGATGTCGACTGGTCAGTCAAAGTAAAATCTACCGTTGTGGTAACGACTGATAATGAATTTGACCGCGGCTTCCTTTTTACCAGTGAAGCTGGCCATGAGAGGTGCGTTTGCATAGGCATATATGGTGCTACGCCTAACTTTCTCAGCCTCCTGGGTCATCCGTCGGTCTTCAAACGCCCATTATTGAATATCCGTCCACAGCTTTTGGAACGGACCCTCCTGGACTTTCGCGTTTTGGATTCGCTTTAGTCGCTGGAGTAGGGGTGAGTCTGCTGCCTGAAGTTCTTGAGCCTTAGCCGAAGCTCTGGTGCGTTTGGGTGCCATGGTTTCGGACTGAACAGACTGGTCGGAATTCTTACAAGGGTCACAAATTTCAGTCGACTGGGAGTTCGAATGCTCAGTAGGTACGTGGTGTGGTAAATGAACTGTGGGGTGTCCATTATTTATAGGCGCGGGTGGGGTGGAGTGTCGAACTGGGTGAATTAATGGTGGACTTGACAGGCCAGCTGCAACACTCGAGTGCGATTTCGTGAATCTGGGGCAGGGCTCGAGGCCATTAATGCGGGATGGGACGCTCCAGGTCGGCGGACGGTGTCGGTGGTGAGAACGGTCGACATGGTCGGTCGATGAAGATGGTCGATGGAAATGAAGTCAGTTGTCTAAGGGGTCAGTGGCTGTCATGATGGTGGTTTCTGAGTGTACGGTTTTTGATTTTTGGTATTTTGTATCTTTTTATAGGCTTTTGGGGTCAGTTAAGACCGTTATATGATTATTTTTTTTATTTTTTATTTTTGAAGTTTTGTATCGTTTAAGTCGGGCTCCATTAACAAGCTTCTGAAATACCAGGCCCTGCAATGTTTTTAGTCGGACCGACCCATTGGGATGTATTTCTTCGACAACATAAGGTCCCATTCATTCTGTGTGAAGTTTCTTAGGCTTGCCTTTGACTCGACTGTTATACAGTAGGGCAAGGTCACCGACTGACAGATTTTTGTTTCTGATATTACGGTCGTGCCAAGCTTTCTGCTGTTGTTTTTGTATTTCTTGGTGCTGGATGGCCATCAGTCTATGTTCTTCCAATTTATTAAGTTGAAGTAGCCTATCTTTCCTGTCCTGTTCGACGTCGACATGTAGTATCTGTGCAATGATAGGTGCCTGTTTTCTGAAGTGCAGAGGTACGACTGCTTCTTGTCCATATACCAGTCGAAATGGGGTTTGATCAGTCGACCGTTTGTAGGCTGTCCTGTATGCCCATAAAACTGCAGGAATCTTCTCATCCCAGTCATCTTTGTCAGCACTGCATATTTTAGTCAGTCCTTTTGTCAGTGTTTTATTGAAAGCTTCAATTGCACCATTCGACTGAGGGTGGTATGCTGTACTCCGTCGGTGGTCGATGTGAAACTTGTCGGTTAGATTTTTGATAGTTTTGTTAACAAAGTGTGATCCTTGGTTGCTGATCAGAGTGAGTGGAAA
>LPNX010903580.1:8353-88724 GCA_001517045.1 Pseudotsuga menziesii | reverse complement strand
TTGATGAGGCTGTAGGGGGCAGCCTTCATAGCTAGGATTTGCTTCTTTTTAGTGTTCAGACCTTCTGGTGCCTGACCTGTTTCTAGGAACTGAGCAATTTACTCCAGTTCTTCTGGTACTGCTTCTATACGAAATAGATGTGCATCTGGTAGGTCGTCGTCGATCCCATTCGGTTCCTCTCCTGTGTCGATTCGGGATAGGTGGTCGGGTCTGACATTTAACTTCCCTGGTCGGACAACTACTTCGAATTCAAATTCTTGGAACAGTAAGAGCCATCGACAGATTCTACCATGGTGAAGGGGTTTGTTTACGAGGTATTTCAAAGCTTGATGGTCGGTGTAAAATATGAAGGGGTTAGCTAATAGGTAGTGTCGATATTTCTGAAGTGCAAAGACCATTCCTAGGGCTTCCCGTTCGGTGGTCGAGTAGTTCCTTTCAGCCTTATTTAGTTTTCGACTGCCGTAAACTATAGGGTAGTCCATTCAATCGTCTCCTGGTTGAGTCAGAATAGCTCCAATTGCTATGCCTGATGCATCGATATGCACATGGAATTTGATCGACCAATTTGGAAATCTAAGTATGGGGGCTTCGACCAGTTTTCTCTTCAGTTTGTCGAAGGATATTTGACATTCCTTTGTCCATTTAAACTCTATATCATCCTGGAGTAGTTCTTCTAGGGGGTAGGTCATATCTGAGTAATGTCGGATAAACTTCCTATAGTATCCTGTATGTCCTAATAACACCCGAACCTGTTTAGGGTTTATTGGAGGCTTCAAATCAAGGATAATTTTAATTTTGGCAAAGTCAACCTTAATACCATTTTTACAAACAACATGTCCTAGTAGTATCCCTATGGGGGTCATAAAGATGCATTTCTTGATGTTGAGGGAAAGTTGAATCTGCCGACATCTTTCCAACATGAGTCGGAGCCATGTGCAGTGATCTTTTAAGGTGGAATATATGGTCCAGTCATCGAAGTAGACTACCATAGTTTTATAGATGTACTCTTGGAAGGTTTTTACAACTATTCTGGAAAAAACTGCAGGTGCATTCTTTAGGCCAAAAGGCATAACCCTATAAGCAAAAGAGCCAAATTCACAAACAAATGTGGTTTTCTTCTGATCTTCCTTTGCTATAGGTACTTGATTGTATCCTTAAAATCCATCTGTGAATGAGTAGCATTCATGGCCTGCCACTTCATTCAAGATTTCATCAGCATAAGGTGTGGGAAAGGGGTCTGTCAGTGTGACTTTATTAATTTCCCTAAAGTCGACAGAGATTCTCATTCTGGTCGGGTCGTGTTTCTTAGGCTGGACGACCATGGGACTTGCCCATTCCAACTGGTCGATGGGGTAGATGATACCTGCAGCTAACATGTTGTCTATCTCCTTTTTAACTATTTCCTTATATTTATGAGCTAGTTTATAAGGCCTTTTCTTTACTGGTCGGACATCAGGTTTAGTGTCGATTTTCATCTCTCCCATTTCTTGAACTAACCCTTTCAAATCTTTATAATCTCTTGCAAAGACGTCTTGGAATTCTTTAAGTAAGGTTACTATTTCAGCGGTTTGTTGTTCATTCCAATAATCACCAATCTTAGCTAATTTTGGTCGGTCGTCATTTGAAATGTCGACCTCTTTGGTTTTTACTTTGGCATCTAACCATTCTGGGGATTTATCTTCATTTATCGGTCGACTTCCTTCCTGGAACTGTGAGAATGTGGCAGGGAAGTCGGCTGCAGTCATTCGGTCGAGGTCAGGTTTTTCGGTAGTCGCGACCCTAAGCATAGAGTGGATCAGTTTTGTTGTTTCAGCATGGTTGGATTTCCATCTGAAGCTTTTACCTTCGGTGTGTTCATTCTCCAATTGTAATCGGGTTGACTCAACTTTTGATCCTATGTGAAGACTATTACAGTGCTTGACCTGTCGAGGGTCTTTGTCAGGGAATTTTTCAGTCGGTTGAATGAACTGTTTAATTTGTTGTGCTGGCTCGACTAATTGTTGATCTTCAGGGATAAAGTTAAAGGTTTGGATGAAATTTTCTTTGAGGTCATTCCTAAAAAAGGTTTCACCTTTTGCTTCCTCCATTTTATACCATTTGCTAGGTAAGTCGTCTAGGGTTGAGGGAAACAAGTGTGGCCAGGCTCTCTCATCCTTATGTCCTAGGCTTCTCCATTCTTTTTCACAAGTTTGGATGTGTTATTGTGGGTTCTGGCCTTGAGTAAAGATGGGGATCTGTGCTTGTGGGGTGAGCTTCTTGCCACCAAACCTTTCAACAAAATAAGTTGCAGCACTAGTCCAGGTCTGGAGTTTTGTTTGATGGGTATCCCACCATCTAGCTGCTTGACCGGTGAAGGTTTCTACTAAGCTATGTAGTCAGCCATGTTCTCCAATGTTCTTAGACACTTGTTCAACATGCATGACTGGGGAGTCCCTCTCCTTATACCTTGTTTGGGTCCTGGTAGTTTCAGTGGTCGGTTGTAAGGTAGGGTGTTCTCTTATTTTTCTCTCAAAGATCTTGGGGATAATTGAGACTAGAAAGCACTGTCGGGTGGGTTTTTTTTTTACTTTTTGGATAGTCCAGCACCCTCTTGCTTGTGTTTCATAGTTTTCCATTTCCCAGTCATAGAGTTCAGCATCTGAATTGTAACCAACTGAGTCGGGGTTACCTAAGTAAAGCTCCCCTTGGGCGTTTGGTTCTGTGTAGTCAGTATTGTTTTGGATCTGATAAAGTTGTTGGATATCGACTTCCTCATCAATTGGTTCAACCCAGGGTTGGCCTTGGGAGGGGTGAATAGGTACTATGACCTTTTGACCATTTCCTTTAAGTTTAATACGTTCTTTATCTAGAGAGATAGAGGCTTTCATCTTCCTACCCCAAGGTCGACCTACAAGGGCTGGGAAGGAGCTAGATCCTTCCTTTGGGTCAATAATTTTGAAATCAACCTTAGTCGACATACCTTTAATGGTTGTGTCTACATTTTTCCAAACCCCAATGGGTTCAATAAGGCCCTGATCGGCTAGTTTTAGATAAATGCCTGACTCATAGAGTCGAGGTCGTCCCATCCTTTCCCAGGTATCTCGGGTCATTATATTTACCTGAGACCCAAAATAAAGCACCACTTGTCGGACATGGAAACCTTCAATTTCCAGGTCGACAAGAGGATCGACATCGTTTTTGTATTTTTGATTTAAACTACAGATGTTCTTAGTTTTTTTCTCAGAGTTAGTGCTTTTGATTTGATGCAATAAATCAATGAACTGACCGACAGATTTCTCTGTTTGAATAAGATGGGTTAAATGATGGGTCGAGTCGTGTCGACTGTGACTAATGTCTTCATGCTGTGCAAGGTTTGTAAATATGTGTGTGGATTCCTGATATGTGTGTTGTTCCTTGCAAGGGTCAGGGTATGTATTTTTATGTGTGATCTTACTAATCTGGGGATTATCAGGCCCAGTTTTAGTGCCTTGTCGAGTGACGATGTGCAAATTATTAGTAGTTATGACATCATTCTTCTGGACACAAGACAAGACATTAACATTCTTTTTATTACTAATTTTTTCCAACATTGTAGGGAAATCCTCCAAGGAGTGATCGCCTACCCCACAATGTGTACAAAATTTAAGATCAGTCCTGTCCTTGTATGGACAGTCTGCGCATCTGTGCCCTTCTTTGTAACAAATAAAGCATTGAGTAGGTCGACGACTTCGTATTTCTCGACTCCCAACGAATCGACCTGTTCGTCCAAACCCTGGTCGTCGATTGTCATTTCGACGGTCGTAGCGTCGGCCATCATTTCGTTGCCCATTCTGGTTATTATTATTGTTCTGCTCTGTGGTCTGTGCTACAGCATTAGTCTGGTAGACGGCCTGGTAGTTTTGTCTATTTTTGAGGTTAAGATGGCAGTCGGCCGTGTTGTGATTTGCAGTTTCGCATATAGCACACCAGGAAGCTTTTCCATTCTTCATATTGCAAGGACAGTCGGCGGTGGAATGGTCTCCTCGTTCCTGGCAGATGTCACAAAATGCCTTTGTCTGTACAAAACGGACATCTTGTCAACTGAATTGCTGTCGACAGTTATCTTTTGTATGTCCGGCTGTTGAACAGCTAGTACACCAGATGTCTTGGTTCTTAAGTGTGAGCTCCTTCAAGGACTTCTGCATATTCTCCAGCTGTTCTTCCAAGCGGTGGTCGGTCGGGCAGGCAGGTATGTCTTGATCCATCTCGACCTGCAAAGCTTTTGTCAACGCATCTTCGTACGACTTAAAGGTCTCCAGACTGATGTGTCGGTGAACTTTCTGTGAAAGTCCTGCAAGGAACCATTGAATGAGTAATTGTCTGTCGATGACATAGTCCAACTGACTCAATAGATCCTTCCATATTTTATCGTAATCGCGGACTGTTTCTCCTGGCTTCTGTTGGGTCGTCTTCAGCTTCTTGGCTGCCAGGTGTTTAGCATCTGGAGTCTTGAAAAAGGATAGGAATTGCGTCTTTATCTCTGATTTCGTTGCTCTAGGTTGCCTTTTGGTAAATGTCATATACCATGTGAGAGCTCTTTTCCGAAGGGCTCCTGCGAACTGGGCTATCTGTCGGTCTTCTTCTGTTACTTTGTTGGCCTCCCATATTGACTCGCAGAAAAACCAGTGTCGTCTGGGGTCTTCGTCACCCTCATAAAGGGGAATTTGAGTAGATCCGTGACCCATGTCGGAGTCACTGTCACTACTCTCTGATGATGTCGAAGGTGGAGGTGGAGGTGGAGGTGGTGTTGTAAGGGGTGGGTTTGTTGAGTCAGACGAATCTGTCAGGGTGACGATGGGGTTTTGGTCGACGGAACTTGTGCTTCCGTCGGGTGTCGAGTCTTTCTCGTCGAATAGCGGATTGTTGATAATTTGTCTTCTTAATGACCCACTGTCACTTTGTGTGCCCAGGTCTGACTCTTGTGTATCTTCTGAAGTTGTGTGTGGCAGGGGGGGTGCTCCTTCATGTGTCGGCAGGAGCAAGTGGATACTACGAAAGGAGGGTGCCGTTTGAAAGGTCACCCAGTTACCTTCGATCGGTCGACGTATGACGAGATGTCGACCCGAGTATGGTTCATCGCCTAGTCGGCTCCAGAGGGTAATGTCACCAGCTCTTAGTCGAAGGTCATCTTCAATAATAGTTTGTATTCTGGTACGCGGACTTACTGTGGAAAGGGTTACTCCTTCGTCGGGAACAATTAGTTGGAGAGCTTCTGGCTGCTCTATCCACATTTCATCATCTTCAGGGGACACCTCTTCTTCTTCGCCTTCTCTGCGTCGGTCATGACCCGACTCTGGCGGTACTTCATCATGGTCGGTCTCCCTAGGGTTTTGCTACAGCTCTACGGCCCTTTCTCGTCTGGCTTCCCTTTTCTTCTGTCTTTCATCCCTTTCGATTCTCTTAATGTCCGACATACTGTAGTACAATACTATGTCTTCAGTTCCTCTTCGGTCGATTATGCATTACTGGTGACGACGGCTCTGGTCGACTAGGATCCACTATGCTCTAGGTCCGACACATGACCAGCTACCCCCCCATAGCCTACCCGACGCTTTTTTAGAAAGCTCGGATAGTGTCTACTTACTCAGGAAGTATTCCCACTCCCTTTCAGCAATGAATTTTTTCCACTGCTTCTGCTTCTCCGCCCAGTTAGTGTTTGAGGGTGGTTCACGTAATAGAGGTCGAGGTTCAACGATGTGCCCTGCTCCTTTCTCTATTAGAAACTTGAACAGTAAAGCCGGTAGGGAACACAAGAATTGATCAGTAAATTCTGTGAAAAATTTCTGTTGAACAGTTTCCACAGAAGTCCTGTCTTCGACTGCTTGTTCCTCACAGAAATCGTCGGCTATCTTTTCGAACCACTCCGAGAGATTTGTACGTCCTCCTCGGGTCAGTTTCTGGAGTAACTGTGCTTCTTTAGTCTTGTCCATTTTTCTCATCCAAAAGCTGCTTCAGTAGATGTGGCACGGATTCGACAAATTTTTCGTGAGTTTCAGTGAAAAATCTGGCTTTTGCTTCTGCGACTGTCAATCTGTTCCTTCTTGCGTAATTTTGTAGATAGTTAGCAATTTTTCGCTCCCACCAATCCTTGATCTCCTGCTCTGGTATCATATGTGAGCATATATTCCAGTTATGTACTACCGGAAACGGAACCAATGTTGTAATCTCTCAAATCACATAAAGTTACCAATAATACATAAAATATACAGAAATATACACAGAGACAAGAGATAGGAACAGATAGGATGAACAGATTATATTATTCTCAATAGATCATACAAAGCCAAGAACTGAACTTCATTCTTGTGTGGCTCAACAGCCTAATATATACAGGTTACAAACAGTTACAATCATAACTACCTGTCGGTTCACCGAACCGACACGACTATTAGTTAACAGACTAACTACTGTGTTTACTCAGCCGACCGACATAGTCGGTCTCTCGACTTAGTCGGCTGATCGACTAAGTCGGTCTTCATTCAAGTCGACTTATATCGAATTGCTCCTTCTACAGGGCCTTGGCCAAGCCCAAAGGGGTTTCGGGGTCGGGTCACACTTCTCTAGGGAAAAAGTGTGACCCAGATTGCACCTATCGAGCAGATGGGTTCGTAAATGTTGGGGAAATAGGCATGACCTAGGTCGTACATGTTCAAGAAATAGGCACGACCCAAGTTGTATCTGTCAAAGGTTTTGCGCAACTCGAGTCACAAAAAAAACTCGACATGAGCGACCTAGACCAAAATGGAAATTTTTGTTGAATGTGGTTTGGCTGGGACTTATGGGATGTGCAGGGTGCCTCTAGATGGATGGAGGGAGAGAGACATCGGGGACCTTAAAGATGAGGTTGAGGAGGATGGTGCAGTACATGATACACTAGCTCGAAGTGGGTTGCTGAAGTTCTTCTAGATCCCTCTGATGCGTTCAATAAAGTTATTGTTGAAGAACCTAGTGAGATTTTGGGATAGGGATGTAGAGTGCTTCATTATACAGGATGAGCGACTGAAGATCACCCTCTGAGACGTGTACTTTTTTACTAGTCTCCCATTATCGGGTGTTATCAGTGATTTCTCGGTGAAACTTTCGAGGGGGGTGTTGATGGATGACTTGTGTCCCTAGAATTTCTATGGCATGAATTATGTGCATGCACCATACATAATAGTGTGTGACATTGAGAGTTTGGAGACTCATGTAGTGGCAGCAATGGTGTTCCAGATACTGGGATCGAAAAGTCTACACAAGATGTTGGGCGTCGAGTTACTGATGCTTGAGAATGCGTTGAGGGGAACCTGCTATGGGTGGGCCCATATGTACCTGATAGTGGTTTGGCATGGGATGAACCAATATAGCCTTGTGGATGGGGATTTATGATTCCCATCCTTTTTGTGCTCATTTTTCTTTGAGCGGTTATCAACACTATGACCACATCTAGCGGTACGCGGATGGAGACCACACGAGCCTCAGATGAGGTGGTGGTGTGAGATGGTGATCTGGGAGGGAGGTGGTTTGTAGGTTGTTTCTTCACCCAAGATATATTTTCATAGTGGCAACAACTTCCTATCCTCATCGAGGATTATCCATACGTAGGAATGGACTACCGGAAAGATCTGGAGATGCCTCGACCTCTTGGACAGGTCTGGGGACTAGATGGTATGTGTACATGACTCTTAGTGGTTTTAGTCATATATATTGATTTACTAGAATAGTGGTATCTATATCATACATGTGATTGATACTAATGACATACTATGTATATGTGAATACATGGGACAAGATCCCCCCTAGTGGGATACCAGTGACACACGACAGGGTGGAGCGGTTAGATCCACCTGCTCACGAGCATAGGAGGTGACGAAGTGCTAATTTAGACACACTATGGCTGGACGTGGAGAGTTTACTATAGGGAATCATCGATGGTGGGTGGCAGTATCTAGACGACTACTTGATCACCTCATACTACCGAGGCCCTCCTGAGTGGATCTTGCTGATGAGGAGGATCTCAATGGCTGCTGAGTATGTTAGAGAAGCAACATAGGAATATGTGTTGATGGAGGAGGAGAGCTCAAACAAGGAGGAGGATATTGAAGAGGAGACAGAGCCAAAGGACTCAGATTCATATTAGAATCATGTGGTGATACCCCCTAATGCATTTGAACATGGGGAAATTTTTTATTATATGTATGATGAGAAAGCTTGTGGGGATTTTTTTTCACTGATTATGATATTATGATATGGATGCACGTGGATGCATAATTTTTTATTTTTATGTGTTTTATGAGTCTCTTGTTATGACGATGACTATGCCTATATGATGTATATGACATGTGTATGCATGACTATATGATAATGCATGATGTAGTTTATTTCCTATATTCTATGATTAATGTGTGACTCTAGAAATTCATTAGCCGTTTAATTTGCTACACTTTGAGACTTCTTGGAACATGAGTGAATGAAATGTCTAACCAATTGTCTAGTGCACAAGAAATTTTTAAAGAGACGAGGATCACGTACCTGGTAGTAGTTATTCAATAAGGTGAAAAGCAGCTATGAGTCTAAGAAGACATCAAGGAAACAAATACCTAAGTGAAGGGAGGTGGTCAGGAGACCAGTGACACCATCATACTCATCCTAGTAGTTAGTAGCAACACCAACACAAATTCCATCGATATGGATCAACTCATGTGACGGGGAAGAAATGACCCACGTAGTCGAGGTGAGATTAGGAGAGCATCTACCTGCACCATCAGTGAAACCAACATATGAGGGATAGGTAGGATCCATCTGGAACAACCAAGGAAACAAACTATGAGACTCGTGGTAAAAATGATGCAAAAGAAGAAGGAAAAACTATGATACAAGAATATTCAGGTTGTTCGTCTTAGGCATAGAACCTCTTGAGGTAGGGCCCATTGCAAGGAGGGATTCTTCAAGAGGTGACCATCGGAGTCAGCGAGGAGATATGCCCCCTTATCGAGACATTGATGGATGCCATAAGGGACATACCATATGGATTCGATATTCCCTTGTATAGTCTTATCATTGGCTTGGTCGTAGACAAGGACAAGGTCCCCCTCGTTAAAGGTGTGTGGGATTCATAATGGGACTTCAACTAGGTCTTAGCTTCTTCAATCATTTGGAGAGAAACGTGGTGGTCCTCATGGTTTATTCAAGCATAAGTAGGCATTTTTCCAATGGTGAAGTATTATGTAGAAGCTCGATGGAAAGGAAGAGTGATGGAATATGACATTCAATGGGAAGAATTGAATCCACACCGCGGAATGGGATTGGGTTTTTGAACTAATCGACACTTCCATGAATAAAATATTTCGACTTGATAGAGAACTGATCCAATGATGAGGAAGGTTCATTGGGGATGAAAAATGAGCGATGGTGCAGGTCATCCCAAGGATAGTCAAGGGTTGTGAGAGATTCAAGGATCTCTTCGTCATTATGAAAGTGGCACCTGGATAGATCAGAGGTATACTTCACTATTGATAAGGGGGAAGAAAAAATGGAAGTTGAGATCATAAAGATGGTGTTGTTGGAATTCAAGGAAGAAGCTAGAGGGTGTATTTTCTCAAGGAGAGTGGTTTCATACTCAAGGGAGTTCTTGAAAAAGTTAGTGAGGAGGGACCGATACTTGGGAAGGTTTGGGAAATGATGGGTATAATGACCATAAAGGCCACAAAATGCACATGAGTGGTTTGTTCATAGTGATTTGTTCTTAACCACAGGGATGTTTGGTACATTAACAGTCGGAGTGTCATAGACCTATACTATTGTGTGGATGTAGGTGTGAAGAAATGGTAAGTTGGGAAAATTTCGAGTAGTGTGGTTGAGGACATCACATAAGGAACAAGTAGAAGGTAGACATGACTCTATAGGGGATTTTGGTGCCTTGACCCCACTCTTTGTAGGAGGAGGAAGTGCAAGAGTGGATGAAGGAGAAACTTGTTGTGTACCAGGAGGTGGATGTGACACTATCTGAAAAAGGTTGAACTAATGTCAACATGATTTGGGGTGTCAGGGTGGGGTTGGGTGGATCAAGGTACCACATTGGAACACCCAAAGTTAATCCCATAAGGTTAAGAGTAGGCATTATTGGTTTACGCACAATTTGAGAGGGTGGAAATACAAACATGATGGTGTGTATGGGAAACGAACCCCAATAATTCCCCAGAGAAAGACTGGAGGTGGGTGTGTTTTGTGGTTGGGGTTGTGGATGAGGTTGCGATGAGGTCAGAAGTTTACTATATGTGATGGTGCAAAAATCTGATATTTCATCCATATAGGGAGGAGGTGGTAGAGAAAAAATGGTGTTAGTCGAAGGGGCTCTAGTAAACAAGCCTGGACCAATGACATAGAGGGAGGGGATCGATACGCGATAAATGGTGGTGTCGATGGTAGGGAGGATATGCTACGGAGTGGTCGACACTTTAGGATATTAGTACATCAACTAGTCAATAGTCACAAAATTCCAATCACGAGGGACCATCAGGATTCAGAAGACGATTGAAGAAACAACTCGCACTGCGTACATGTAACTATGTATAAGGAGAAGGTTATAATCTAACTGGGCATTTAGAACCTCAATGTCGATCAACATAGTTTTAGTTTCCAACTCAATGGGGACATTCATGAGAATAGCTTGTGGTTGGGAAACGTGGCCATCGTAAGCGCAAAGGGTAGTGGTTGAGTGTTGAATGGTTGGGGACCCTAGATTCTACCAAATGAAGGTGGACATAATGCAAGTGGATGGACCCTCATTGATGAATAAACAAATTCTGAATGGTGACAAGAACTTGGAAGGATACAAATGATGGAATCCGAGGTTCTCCTTGATCCAAGTCAAAAGTGATCAACCTGGAATCAAAGGAGTCAACTGCATCTAAATTAGATAACAAGTCTTTTCTCTACAAAGAACGGGTTCTTAGGACTTCCAAAGTGGACATGGAAGAGGGAGACTGGTCCAAGTCATCGATGATACTGTAATTGAGAGCGTCTCTAACAGTGGGGTTATTTGCAACACAATGCAAAGGGAACCTAGGTACTTTGGCACTCCCATCTATGGGGGTCTCGGCAAATATAAGGACATATCGAGAGCAGTGGAGGTAGATTCTATGAAGGGATTAATGATTTTCATGGCGGAGCCATATCGGTTGTGTCGAGTCTGTAAGTTGGCTTTAGACGACAATGTTATAAGATGATGGACGCCATGATAGATGTGTTGAATCGAATAAGTGGTTGTGGTGTTTTGTTGGACCAATGGTTGGGTTGCAGCCATACCTTGATTCGGTAATGGGTTTTGCAGCACTATAGGTGGAGGACCTTGTGGTAGTGGGTTCTGCTATGCCAGAGCGCCAATATTGGTTTCACATTTTTTTTTACTTGTAATAGGTGGAAGACTCAATGCATAGGGGGGAATTGGTGTGTATAATGGCCATAAACATCACAAATGGTTAGTCTACAACTGAGGGTTTTCCCAAGTCTAGGTGGATGCTAAGGATTCTGTGTAGAAGCATTGGCTCCATTGTTGTTAGGAGGGTTGGATTTTTGACCCCCTGTTGGGCCTGGGGAAAGCGTGCAGGAAATAAGCGCAAGAGTTAGTACGTAGCACAAGCGCAAGCAAGGAATCCTATGCAAGCAAAGGAAATTGCGCGAACAAGTGAAGATGGGAAAAAGAAGAACAAGCGCAAAGGATGTCATCTGCGCAAAAGCGGGAAATTTCATTGAAGGAAGATGCTGTAGGGTACAAAGGCAGCACAAGTGTAGAATAATGGTCGAAAGCAACAGGGAGATTGTGGGTGATGAAGTCGGCGGATGCCACATGTTGTAATCTCACAGATCACATAAGGGTACCAATAATACATACTAAAACATACATATAAAATAGAGACAAGAGATAAGAACAAGTAGGTGATTTAATAGATTATATTACATGAATGAGTCCATACAACACAGAGAAATGAACTGAGTTCTCATCTGGCTCAACAGCCTAATATATATGATTACAAAATAGTTACAAAATAACTACTTGTCGGTTCGATGAACCGACATGACCTTAGGTGGCCTACCTAATCTCTAGTTTAGTTGGCCGACCGACTTAGTCGACTGATCCACTAAGTCGGCTATCATTCAAGTCAACTTATCGACTTGCTCCTTCTACATCTCCCCCACGAAAAAAATGTTTCCTCGTCCTGAAGAAATAGGGAGGTACAAAATTCTTCCTATCTGGCCTCAATAGTTATTGTGATGTGTCTGGTCGTCACGGGTTGTGAATTCTGATGGTTGGTCCCTTCTGTACACAGACTTCTACAATGGCTGGGGCTGTTATGGCGAGGTGATGTTGGAAATCTGTCCAACTTTGCAAAATTTTTTGGATCTCGATGGTGAGTGTGGTCAGGCCTGATAAGATCGACATCTTTTCTGAAATGGAGACTTCTGCTATTCTCTCCATGTTGAGACCCATAAACTGGTCCTTCTCCTCTGCAGTCTCGATAAGTCATTTCATCTGCGGGTAGATGATGTCATTTCATCTGTGGCAATGGAACCAATGTTGTAATCCCGCAGATCACATAAGGTTACCAATAATACATACTAAAACATACATATAAAACAAAGACAAGAGATAAGAACAAGTAGGTGGTTTAACAGATTATATTACATGAATGAGTCCATACAACACAGAGAACTGAACTGAGCTCTCATCTGGCTCAACAACCTAATATATATGATTACAAAAAAGTTACAAAATAACTACCTGTCGGTTCGGTGAACCGACACAACCTTAGGTGGTTGACCTAATCTCTAGTTTAGTTAGCCGACCGACTTAGTTGGTTGATCGACTAAGTTGGCTCATCGACTTAGTCAGCTAATCGACTAAGTTGGCTATCCTTCAAGTTGACTTATCAACTTGCTCCTTCTACACCACACAAGGGAAAGCACGCTGTAAGCAAGGTTGTTAGTGCCTCGTGTCAAGTCATGATCACCAAAGATGTAGCCTAAAGGGTGGATGACGGTGATAGTTAACATACTTCCTGTATGTAGTCAGCTCTGCGTGGTCATGTAAAATAGTATAAATAGAAGGGATTCAATAGAGAAATGGTTGGTCTCGACTAGGGTTTTGTTGGTCGTAATTACACTTAGGTTGGATTTTCCATAGCTTCTTGTAAAAGGGGGTAGATCAGAGTGAAGCTGAGAGATTGGGTAGTAGAATAGTCAAAATTTTGTAGGATACAGATGGAGTTAATGCCGTAGAAGAGAATCTCTTCTAGAGTGGGGCAAATGATAGAGAGATCGATCCAGGCCATGTGTGGATATGTAGGTAGTAGCAGTAGATTAGCAAAAATAATACAGAGAGCATGAGAACCATAAGTTAGAGTCTTAAATACATATCATAAGATCAGTCTGCATCCTGCAAAATACAAGGTGCTATATCCTTTTCTCATGCCAGATGAAGAAAACCTTGGTGATTTTCCCTGATGGGTTTCCACATTATCCCTTGTGTTCAAATGGATGATTAATGCTATGAACCTTTATGTTCTGATTGTTTATGCTTATGATTCTAGCCATGTTATGATTGAATGAATGTTGCACTATCAATAAGAGCTCAAATGCATGAATAGGTTATTATGCATTACTTCTAGGTGTTAGTTTAGGTTCATGGTGTGAGCGTTGTTGCACGCCTGTATGCCATGCCTGTCTGTTAGATTACTTTTATATTCTGTCATGTTTAAAGTAATAAGGCCAAATCTGTGTTGTGTCTTTAGTAGTTAGTAGAATATATGTGCAATGTCTGCTACAGTTTGGCGGAAATGACTCCATCCTCACGACTTGGTTGGACTCCTTGGCTACGAACCAAGGGAACATAATCCCTCGGCAATCGCGAAAAAATGGTTCTAGTAGTTACCCATCGAAGAGATATCTCGGGTGAGACTGTGCCTTATTCGCAGTTGTTGCCGATGGGGCTTGCTCTGTCGGGACGGTATCTTGGTTGTTTCTTGGGTTAACAGGCTATGCAGAACTTGGGTCACGTGAGTTAGGAAAAGTGGCCAACACCCCCCCCCTTGAGGTTGGTTGTTTCCCCAGTTCCTACTCTATATTTTTCCGTGCCCTTGTTGGTTATTAGGGGTAGGTTGATTGGGGAGGTTCTATTGAGCATAGACATGTCCTTGAGGAATAGTAGGAATCAGGGCTGGAGCAGGTGTAGGTGGTACAAGTGGTCCGTAATAGGTGGGAGAGGTTGGAAGGGCTATAAATCCTACCTTATGGCCATTAGAAGCAGGTCCCAGGAAATTATGTCTATGAACATGAGGAATGAGTTTGGGAGACGCATATGAAGGTGTGGCTCTAGACTGATTCTTTGCACGTGAAAATTCAGGGGTGTATCTAGGGTGGGAAACACTAGGGGCATTACCAAGGTGAGGAAGCATTGAAGGAGAGACCATGTATAGGTGGGTGTGCTAGTTGATGAAGTCAATGAATCCATCAACATCATAATATTCCACCAATGTATCGCTTTGTGAGGTACCAACATGAGGAGCATCATGTATGATGGTGTAAAGTAATCCGATTGGGCATAGATAAGGTCAAACTATTGTGCTTTGAGTATTGATTCTTCCTCAGTTTGTGGGTGCTCATATGTAACATCCTTGGTGATAGGGGGAGTAAGGTTTTAAGAAACCAATCAGGGAAGATCCTATCATCTAACTAGATTTTTCACAAACTACAGCGACGACGCCACTCATGGATGTGATCCATGATGTGGGTAGCAGTGCTTTCTCTATAGGATAACATGATTTCCACTCCCTCATTGTAAGGGATGGGTAGCTGGAATTATTGGAGGAACATCAAGGATAAAGAGGAAAAATTAGGATAAGTTGCATGGGGCACGTCAATATACCATTTGGATGCAACATTAGTGAGTGTGCACTGGAATAGCTGCAGTTGTGTATAGTTGTTAGAGGAACACCATAAGTGGAAGGACATGATATGGTTCTAAGGGTCTTCTTCTGCCTTTCCCTCAAACTTAGGGATGCCCAAATGGAGTTTGGTAGGCATGGGAGGCCACAATGGGTCATGAAGGATGGGTTCATTTTTCAACCTCACCAAATTCGACAGGTTGAGACTAGCCATGAATGATAGAATAGGACCTGGACTAGTTATAGGAAGGCCAACAATGGTGCTGGGGCATATGGGCATGTAGTTACTGCTGACAAATCGGGGTTGGCATGGATGACTCTCGACAGTAGAAGTAGTTAGTGGAATCATGTGAATAGACAGAAGAGTGGTAGAAGGGCTAGTGCCCCCATGCATGAATGTAGGAATGGTGTGAACCATGGTGGCTTAAGTGTGGCCACCACTAGTGGGTAATGAACCAACAATAGTGTGTGAGGTTGTGAGGGGCCCATGAGGACCAGATCTTGTAGGTGCAACAAAAGGGATATCTGGTGTGACAAGTTGAGCGTTCACAAGTCCACTACTAAAAATCCCCCCTGGAAGGGGTTGGGAGGTGCACTAGCCATGGGACTATATGGGATAGTGAACAAGGTAGGCTTATATTGATAGGAATTTGAATCCACTTTGAATCTGAATCAAATACAATGTATGGAGATGAGGGTGGTGAACGACACCAAATATGGATCTGATGATGGCAGTTCAAGGAACTAAACTGATGGGTATGGCCCTAATTCTCTGGGAGTAGCCTGGTCGATCAATGTTGGCATGATGGTGTGATATATGATGAATGAAGGATCAATGGTGGAAAACAAAAGCTCATAAATATAGCTACAACTGAGTGTGCAGAAGGGGAGAACAAATAAATGGTGGCACATACGACAAAAAACAAGCTATAAATCCAAACTGTAACAGTGTGTCACATTAGGTGAGTCTAAAACAAAGTAAGAAAAAATCCAACAAGAAACAATACTTATGAAGAAAATGACACACTAACCCATGCGGTATAAGTGCAAGAAAGTCCCTAGATACAAGATGGAAGCCCCTACAAATTGTATCCTTTGCTGGGTGATGAAATGCACACTTAAACAATATGAAATGGAGAACCAAATGCTATGAGAATCCCACTACTGAGAATGAACTTAGGTAAAAGAGCCTTAAAAGACTAAAAAATAGGATACCTCGTTCATGACATGTTTGGGATAATTTCCTGGCACTTCATCCCTTTGGTCCTCGACACCCGATATGGTACTTGACATGCACGAGGAAGAATATGAATGGTTATCCTTCGGTATAGAATGGAGTGCAGTATTCTACCCTCACTTCTGGAACCCTTTCGTTGTGGCTTACCCTCACAGAGTGGGAGGTCCCCTGATAAACTGTTTGTGACCGTGTCAACAAATACTAGAGGATTTTGGTTCCTCATAAGACAACAACTATATCTTAGAGGTAAGTGACAAAGGAGTGTTATTTGGATTCCTATCCCAGTGTCCTAAATTAACTACAGTATTGTTTTAGTCCTCAATTGAGGTTACAATGTTGGTTGAGTTAAGATAAATTTTAGGGTAAGATTGGGGTCATGAACCAAGAGTTTATTAATAAGCACGAGATTTGTGCACAAGTGGAGTGTGATCTCTAAACCCAATAGTCTCTTTCCACAAATGCATATGCTGAAAAATAAAGAAAAATAACGAAATTAAATGTTTTTTAACACATAAAAACTAGTTCTTCCAGATAAAATAACATATGCAAGTAACAAGCACACTAGGGACTCGATAGGGTTTAGGAAACACATGGGGGGTCTCAACTACCAAGCTCAACTAGGATAGGCTCACATAAAAGAAAAATGGGGACTATAACACACAAAAAAGGGATATAGGAAATCATATCTAGAAAAATACAGTCAGTACAGGGGTAGAACACAGATAGGGGGTTTGGAATGGGTCTCAAACATCTCGAACAATGGGAAAAACTACATGTTTCATTTTTCAGTGGAACAGGTGTAGTTGGGGTCAGATAGGATTAAGAAAGAGTCGTGACTAAGATATAAAAAAACAACAAAAAAAATGTAGGTCACACTTAAAACAGTTTTTCGTGTGACAAATTGAATGAAATAGGGTCACATGAGCAACTTGGGTCGCTCTAGAATGTAGTACAGGTGTGATATGGAGTTTGGGTTTAGTTTGCACTTATTGGAAAAAAAGGAATGACCTAGGTCATGCTTATCAGGCAAAAATGTGCAACCTAGTTAGCATATTTCTGTTGAAAATGTGTGATCTGACCAAAACTGAATTATTTTTATGAAAAAAACCTCGGTTAGGGCCGGGGGGTAGGCACTAGGAATGGACTGGTTCCGATATTCCAAAAGAGGGTCATATCTATGAAGGCTAAGGGTACCCAAGTAAAACAAACCAACAAAAAAGCTACAAAAACAAACACCCAAGAGGATCGAGCCAGTGGAGTTGCCAAAACTGTAATGGATATTTCTCTGCAACTGCATGTAAAATCACTTACCTTAGATCAAATGGATCTAAAGGTAGATTTCATGGTATAGGGGAAGTACTCAACCTTGACTCACTAGCAAATAACAACACATATTTTTTAGATTTTATGATTTCTTCTAACTAATAAAACAAAATACAACATACCTTTATAAAACGACCACTAGAGCCATTTGAGGATGTGGTCTGATGGATCCCATGATATGGTTCTCCGATGTTCTCCACCTAGGGTTGTCAAGAGAAAATGAATCAATGAGTGTATGGAGTAAATTCAACATACAACATGGAATGTTGTGGTAAAAAGGAGAGCAATGTAAAAGTTCAAAAGATGTCAAATAAAAAGCGCTTTTGGGGAGACCTTCACAATGTATTTATAGGATGATCCAATATTTTATTTCCTATAGTATTGGTCCATTTTTTTTCATAGTGCATGGTATTTTTCCATGGTTTTTGACCCATTCTCATTTTAGGGGTTTTTAGTCCTTTTTGGGAGAATGGGGGTTATGTTACAATAAATTCTGATCTTCCCTGTATTTATGGGGAATGAATAATTATGTTTTGGAGCAATTTGGGTGGAATTCAATTGTGAATGTCAGAATGGAGGGAATAATGGTGTGATTATGATGTATAATTATGGTTTGGAGCATAGAGAGCTATGTGGAAATTTTTTTGTATTAACAATCAATTTTAATTATAATTTAATACAAGGTGGCGAATTAAATGGGAAGGACATGCACGTAGCCCTCAGTCAAAGTGCACCTTTCTAAAATTTATTTGATCTCTTGAGTGGATTCCTTCACATATGCTCATTCTTCATGTATTCGTAGTGGAGTTTAATTGAACACATTTCTTCTCTCTATGAATCCTATGGAATATCTCTTTGGAGAGATACCCACACGCTAGTTTTCGAATTATCTTTTCTTTTAGCTTTGTTTCATTAGGTGAAGATCTATTTTTTTCTCACGTTACTTCCGAGGGATGTATATGGGTGGAGAGATTTGGTCCTACTGTTGCCTCTGATTTATTAGGGTGGTGTTTTATTTTTGTTCCAAGGGGTTTGAAGCATGCATGATTTTATATTTTATGTTTTAGTTTGGGCTTGGTGTGTCTGGGTTCTTGTTCCACTCAAAGGGAGAACCTTGTTTTCAACGAGACTTGTTCTCTAGTTTCTCTTGTCGGGATTGTGTTTGATGCTTAATTTTGTTTTGGAGGAGGTGGGTCTTTGACCTCCACTTTGGTTGACTCTTTACTGATCAATGACAACTTTTCCATTATGTCATCCTAGGAGGATATATTTGTAAGTCCCACTGTGATATCTACGACATCAAGCACAAGTTTCATACTTTGCATGAAAGGATGGAAGGGATGGTGGAGGCTGTGAGGAAAATATCTTGGTATATCTCTCAAATAGACACTCGTATCAAAGATATGGAAAGAAACATTAGAGAACAAAGTGGTTAGGTGGGTAAATTGTTGGAGGCTGTGGATAAATTGCTGAATTTTACCTAGGAAATCCATGTCCAAATGAACTTAGCGACGGATATGAATCCCCTAGAAGAAGGCTCCTTCCATCAACCAACCATTGAAATCATAGATCCTCACTCTGCTAGGAATATTGACTAAATATGCGCCTCTATTGTTTTATATGTATCTTCCTGTGTGTTTTATGTTATGTTATTTTTTTTGTATCTTTATGCTAAGACAATATGTTTGACTTTCTAGCATAAGAAGCTATGTATATGTTGCGAACTTTTGGATTGACCAGACTTGGGTTGGAGAATTTTGGTTTTCAAAAGAAAGCATTATTCTCCCTTTAGCAATGCCAACAGTAGGGTGAACTGTTTGTAACTCTTTAATTGATTTTAAACATTCTACTATAAAAAATCTACCTATTCTTGTTTAAAAAATATATAAAAATATTTAAAAGATATTAAAAAAAAATTAACAAATATTTTAAACAAAATAAAACATAAATTATTATTTTTAAAATAAAAATTATGATAGTGATGGCGATGATGATGTCATTGATGTCCACCGAGACCAACTCAACCTATTGGATCTTAAGAGGATTACTTGGAATGTTGTAGAATTTTATTTCTATGCTAAAAAAACTTAGAGAGATAGAGATGGAAAATCCTTTCCTCTCACGGTGTTTTATGAATTGTCGAGTGTCTTGTTTCAGTGTGAAGCTCATGAAATTTCATTCTTATCTTGGCTATATTAATTCCTTTTCAAATTAGTTAAAATAGAGAAATAGTTTTTATGTTTCATATTAAGGTTAATGACCTCCTTATTCTATTTTAATTTTCTTTTAACATCTAATTATTTATTGCTCCACATTTTCTATTTAAACTTAGATGTGACAATATTTTTTATGTTATTGATATCTTGCAAAGTGGTGAATTTTCATCAATCGCCCAATGGGTTAACCAATCCTTGACGTCTTTATATCAGCCTCTCTTGAGTTGAAGTTGGTCTTGATTGGATTTTAAAGCATTTTTAGGAAGTTTTGGGTCTCCCATGTTATTTATCCTAGATACTTGTAGAACAGGTACCTAGCCATAACAATGCTCTCGATGGGGGGAAGACCCAATTATAGAAGGTAGATATGGTAGGGTGTATTTCTTTTAATTTTGAGGTTATATGTTACGAAACGATTCTCTAGATTTGCTCAATCTTTCTCCACGATTCTCTGGAGATGTTGCAACCCCAAAGTTCACAACCATGTAAGATAACATGAGGGATGATAGTTTAAAAAAGAAACTTCCCACATCACAAGTTTTGCTTATAGTACAATTGTTTTCAAGACCAAAATAAGCTTTCCATCCTCCATTAATCATTCTCTCAATGCTATAGTTCTAGTTGAGCTTGTGATGAGTATCAAATCCAATATATTTGTACAAACACACTTCCTCCAAGTTGCTATTGTCATAGAAAAAATTAGCATAAGCGGAATTCTTAGACTTGAGAATCATAACTTTTGTTTTGACGATGTTAACAATCATACTCATATTAGAGAAAAAATCCTTGAGAATTATTAATTGTTGATCAAGATCAAAAGGGCACCTTTTCATAAGAATGTTATCATCAACACAGAGAAGGAGGATGATGACCATACCAGCTAAGGTCATGCGAGTGGACCTTGCTTCTTCTAAACAACCTTCTATGTTATTGATGTATATGCCAAAAATGGTAGGGGAGACGGGAAAACCTTGCTTAACCCCAATATTACAATTAATATCTTTCGACCACCCCTTGGTGCACTTAAATTTTGCAATGAAATTCTCGTATAACATTATAAGTGTAACAAACCCAACTTCCAACATGTGAAATACTCAACTTATTTTAGAAAAAGGGGGTATAAAATTCCCTTAAACATCTTTGAACTACCAAAAATATTAGTGCCAATAATTACTTGTCATATTAAAAAGAAAAACTCTATATTCAATTACAAATATTCATCAAATTGATCATTTTATAAACCATTTTGTTTCCTTACACATATATACCTTCCAATTCACATGAAACTAAATTGGAACAATTAATTCTTAGTTTTTAGTACACATACTCATACTCATCTATTCACGGTTAAAATTTTAATCTTAATAATATCTTAAGGCCTTTGTTTTTACTTGCTTATCAAAACATTAGAAACATTAAAATACGCTATTTTAATCCAATCATCATGTTAATACTCTCTTTGCGGGGTAAAATACTATTTAAACCTACTAGGTAAGGTACCACACATAATAGCATAAAGGTATACTTGTTGCGAGAGAGAAGTTTCATAGATTTAATATATCATAATTGTCCTTTATTCATTAAGAATAACACAACACAAATACTTTGTTTTTCTTTGATTCCTCATATATCTTAATCAACCGACTACTTCTTTTATGCAAGGAATTAACATTTATATTTAGGCAACATGATCCATATTCTTTTCATATATACAAATAAATAAAATGAGTATTGTTTTAGCAACACTGAATTGCAGAGCATTAACTTGGGCGAATTCATGAAAATTTAAAAAGAAATATTCAATCCAAAAGTAATAGCGAGACACCAATATACATGGTTCGCCCCATTCTTGGGGCTACATCCACAAAAATTGTTAATCTTTTTATTAATTTATCCAGTAGAAAAAAGAATACAATCTACAACATATCAGTTGCAATTTTTTCTCAACAATCTATAGCATATCTGCTGCAACTTCTTCAATATCTTCTTAAAAAATTTTAAAATTATACTTACAATAGTTTAGATTCCTCAAAAAAATTAATAATTTCACTAAGAAGTGACAACCTCATCTCTAGGAATTAAATTCAAATTACAATACTACAAATATATCTGAATAATAAACTTTGTTATATAAACTACAGTAATAAACTTTGCTTTCCTAAACGATGAAGCATTGTTTTTCCATAACTAGAAAGAAATCATAAACTAACATCCCATATTCTTTTTTATAATTAAATAATTAAATTTGCTTTTCTAAAATGAGCTTCATTTTAATTTTTGTTTATTCTAATAAATTTATAAAAGGAATTCCTACATTTTTCCTATATGCAATTTTAATGTTCTTTTCCGTGGAGGAGGTTCGACGTTTCTTAATTATTTTCATTCTTTTATGATTTGGCTATTTATTTAAATTTCAAGTTAAAGGAGACCCCTCGTATTTCACATACCACCTATGAAGATTTGAACTCTGCAATCTAAATTAATACATACAATATATAAAGGTTTCGACTTCTTAGTTGTTACTAGCCAAGCATAGAGTTGGTCCTTTAAAACTTGCAGTCTAGTCTTTATAGATAAGGCATCATCGTCCAATGCTTATGAATATTTTATGGGGTCTTGAAGTTTTATTAATTTGAGAAGCAATATATTACTTTTTAAGCTCGGGTGAAGTAATTACATCTTCGCTCTCCTACAGAGCGTTGTTTTACTTAGTTTACCCATGCATGCAACCACATCAAGGTTATACGCGACTGTAACATAGAGTGCAGTCAAATACAAATATCCCTTCTAACGAGATTTTGGCTCTTGAAAAAAAAAGAAAATGTACACGTAAAGAATATTCAACGTAAAAGGGCAAGAATCCCTCTCCTTTACAAAAGGGTAAAGTTATTCTAAGCTCTGCTTAACACATTTCAAATAGAAGTATTAAAATGCTAAGGATGACTAAGAGCACTCGACTGGCTCGACTATGCGCAATACACTTAAGAATGGAAACAATCAATGCAAGGCAAGCAAGAGTTCTCAGCTCTGCTCAATACACACAACATGGAATTTCTGACCTTGCTCAAAACTCTATACAACAAACATTAAAAAGATATTTCCTTTGGAACTGTTGACGAAAAATGGGGATGGGATTTTTCTTAAGAGAGGTCGCCCTTCCATCATTCAAAACATTAAAGCTGTATATAAAATAAACACAAATCGGTTCTTGCAAATAAACATACATGGGCAGAATCTAATTCTTCATAGGAGACCGAAGTCTTCTAGAAATACAACAATTCAAAATAATAAGTGGTGTTGTCCTCCAAGAGGTCGTTCAACAAGTATATTCATCCATATTTTAACAACAACGAAGATTAAAGGTTAAGATCTGTATTGTACAAGAAACATAATGTGCATACCTCATAAATGTTGGTAGGTCATTGTTTTAAAGTCTAGTGAAAATTTACAAATACCGTGTTCATGAGCGTCACTATTTGTTTTTGCACAAATATCCCTGACCCACTCGAGAAGACCTTCCCCCCAACAATAGCTCACTTCTTCATTGAACCCAACAATAGCTCACTTCTTCATTGAAAAGAACTCTACACCTTCTTATTGCAGAGATGAATACACCTTCTTATTGCAGAGATGAATAAACTCGATACTCGGGTCGAATCCCCTTGCAAAGAGATCGTTCGTCCATTCTATAAAGAGTACAAAAATCAAGAAGCATGGGCAATCATTTCCCTTTGATAACCACAGAACTCCCTCTGTCCACGAGCGTCGATCCCTCTCAAATAGATCTTCGCCTCCCTTCTTTTCATAACTGAATCCCCTCTTTCCAGGGTTGGGATTGACTTGGTGGGAAAGAAACCCTAACTGTTTCTCAAGTTATAGCAATTGAATAATTTTCTTTTAAACATAACAACTTACTTTTCCAATAGTTAAATCCATAAACAATATCTACTCACAGAAAAATCGTGTAGAGGAGATGTTACATCCTCCCCTCCTTAAAGGTACACCATCGTGGGTGTTGATATATATATATATTCAAATTCCTTATTCAATTTTTCAAGAAAATCTTTAGTTATCGATGCTTGCCAAAGTGTTACTGCTTTCATAATATCCCTATAGAGTTTAGTACTTCTCTAAAAAATGCACTTGCAAAACATGGTTAATTATTCATGACATACATTTATAATTCCATAATCTATGCAAAAGATTTTATGCATTTTACTTTTCCTATTATTCCATAACAATCCTTTAGAGTTTAACTTTGCTTTGAAAGCTTTACCTCATGATGCATTCATGTAATCAAGTACAACATGTGTTAATCGTACTAATAATAAAAAAATCATAATCTAAAATATAAGCATCCACGCATTTGCATATCATGGCACATAGAATTGCCAGTTTTAATTGTTATATCCGTACCTCTGGTATAAAGGTACTTTTTCTCAAGTACCCTTTATAATTTCCACGTTTTTCACAACATAAATAATCATATTAAATTAACATAACATTGTCATAATCATAACTTTCTCACATATTCAGAAACATTAATTAAAAACATTACTAATGCACATAACAACAATTCTTTTATCACATTTGTCACATGCGTATTCACCTCATATACAACTTTTCATTCCAATGTTTCATCATTCATCATATTATGGTTCATAAAGTATCGAAAATCACACACATACCTTTCTTATGGAATGGGTGATACAAACATTTCTTGGCTAAAATCTTCTTTAAGAGTTTTAGCATGCATATATACATGAGGGTCATCTTCTCACACAACCACAATTTCATGTGTAGGCCTCCTCAACCTATATATATAATATTCATCCAATATAAGGACGATACCCCTCGTCATTGTTTTACAGCTTTCGGGCGTATCTCCTACATAGAACCTGAAAGCCCACATATCTCTGATCTTGAAATCTTAACATCACAAAATATATCACTATAGAACCTAACACCTCACCTTGGTGCTTTCTAGAGCCTAACACCTCCTCTGGGTGCTCACAGGTAGCTCTTTTCCTAGGACTTTAATTTCATAGAACACTCAACAGAGCCTAACACCTCACAAGGTTGCTCACTGGAAACTCTGTAGTAACTTATCAAAAATTGCAGATCCTAACACCTCTCTAGGGTGTTCCATAGAATCTCTACTTAATTCATAAGCTTTTCCAAATTTAGAAGTTTTTCCTTTGTTCAGAAAATATTTTGTGCTTAATTCATCTTAAGATTTCAATTTGGCTATTTTGAAAATTAAGTCTTATTACTTCTTGCAATTACGCATAAAGAGACTAAACAATTTAGTTGCTCGAGAGCTGGCGCGCTTAACACCAAACTTAGTTTCTCTTGCTTAATCACCTAGTTTCAATATACGATTTTCTTCTTCATCTTCATGAGTTGGTTAATCCTGTAAGATTTGTTTAGTACATAGAAAACGTTTCTTGAAAGTTTAAGAGCCTTATAACCTAGGGCATCCCTTGTGGTTAGCTCGAAATTTTTGTAACTCTTTATCTAATTAGTCTTTAGTTGTACTAAGTTTATTTTCTTTATTGCAGGTTTTCATATATTCATATTTAGTTCTTCAGTTATGGTCTCATTGTTACTACCATAGTCCATTACCTGCAACAATCTCAAGGAACAGTCAATCATAATGATATATGTTTGATATCATTCAAAAGAAACATTGATTGTAGGAAATATTATAATCATCAGAGAGAACATTCAATGTTTAAGAGCCTACCAACTCCACATCAAACCAAACTTTTTATCATTCAGATCATTTTTGATGTTCCTGAGCCCACCGACTCAACACCATATCAATACAGTAACTTAAAAAATAATAATTCTACAGAGCTTACCATCTCAATATCTAGGGATATTTATATAATTCTTCCATAAATCAAATAACATTATTACACATCCAACATATTTAATGATACTTTATCACTATACATAATTTGATACTTCTAGTATATATGCATGTACAAACCATTTCAAAATATTTTATGAAACAATAGCCTTATCATAGATATTCCCCATATACACAATTGATTTCTCAAAAACACTATAGTTATCCTACTCAAATATTTCAATTAAAATTTTCAAAACTTCTCTGAGCATGTCCAATTATCTAAACAATGGTTTCCCATAAATGCAATTGTTTTATCAACTGATAACATCTTTCTAACCTTTCATAATAATCAAGAAATCATACTAATTCTAGATGTTACCTTTTGGATCAAGAATTTTATCATTTTGTCCTCTCTTATCTTATCGATGCCCATGTGGCGATGCTTCTTGTTAACACATGTACTTGTACACTATACTAACAACATTTTGCAAAGGTTATTCACATTAGGTTCTCTTTTGTCAACGTAAAATTTACATATCAATAATTTCATTCCTTGATGCATTTAAACATCAATATTTACAGAACACAATTTAGACAAAACGATATTTATCTTTATGCACAATCCTTGTGCAACTATTATACATAATCTACACGAATTAAGGTCATGTCCTTATAGTCCAACTTGTCATGTTGATCGTTCTGTATTAGTTATTTCTGCTTGCATATGATACTCATTAACTTTCTCTTTCAATATGTTAATTGTAAGTTTTACCTTACTTTATATAAGCTTGAATTGGCATTCCCAAATTACATTATCTTCACTTTAGTTTGGCGAAGTTTCTTGTTAACAAGTGTACCTATACCTTACACTTACAACCTTTGCAAGGGTTATTTACACCATATTTTCTAATGTAATTCTAAACAAGACATAAAATTATATATATCAACAAGTTTCTTCTCAATGTATTTAAACACCAAAGAGATATAGAATGCACAAGTTAGACATAACAATAAATAACTTTATGCTTAATCATTGTACATTTATCATACTTAATCTTGTTGAAATCAAAGTATGTCAGTATACTCTTCCGATGACTACACTTCTATATTAGTTACTTCTAATTGCATGTATCACTCATTGAATTACTTTTTCAACATACTCAGGCATAGTCTTGACAAGTTATACATACATTAGCATAAACATATCTTTGCATAGGTTTTCTAAATTCATTCACTGGTTAAGCTCAATATAATTCTTCATAACATTATAAATGCCACCCATAACTTAGTCATTATCATGGTGTTCGTTCAAGTTACAATTTATAAAACTTCACTAGTCATTACCACATTTATTTCTTATTTATTGGAAAGTAAAAACAAATATATCACATTCTTTATTTTCTAACACAACTCTGCATTCAAATCAAACTAGTCTATGTTTTTCGAAGATACATGCATGCCACTAAGTAAACATAATGTCTTATATCTAAATAATTAATTCTTCATAAGGTTCACACATACCGGTATATAGTCGAGTCCATTAGGTCTGAGTGTTGAGAACCTCCTTTGATACCATTTGTAACAAACCCAACTTCCAACATGTGAAATACTCAACGTATTTTATAAAAATGGGGTATAAAATTTCCTTAAACATCTTTGAACTACCAAAAATATTAGTGCCAATAATTACTTGTCATATTAAAAAGAAAAAATCTATATTCAATTGCAAAATCTTCATCAAATTAATCATTTTATAAACCATTTTGTTTCTTTAAACACACACACACACACACACACACACACATATATATATACCTTCCAATTCACATGCAACTAAATTGAGACAATTAATTCTTAGTTTTTAATACACATACTCATACTCATCTTCATCGTTAAAATTTTAATCTTAATAATATCTTAAGTCCTTTGTCCTTACTTTCTTATCAAAACATTAGAAACATTTATAATACTCTATTTTAATCCAATCATCATGTTAATATTCTCTTTTCGAGGTAAAAGACTATTTAAACCTCCTTGGTAAGGTACCACACATAATAGCATAAATGTATACTTGTTGCGAGAGAGAAATTTCACAGATTTAATATATCATAGTTATACTTTATTCATTAAGAATAACACAACACTAATACTTTGTTTTTCTTTGATTCCTCTTATATCTTAATCAACCGACTACTTCTTTTATGTAAGGAATTGTTGGTCCACGAAAGAGCATAAGGAAGAAATAGAAGCACAAGCATAAGGCAGAAAAAACAGGCACACGACGAAGTAAAGGAAGAGGTAAAGGAAGGAACGGAAGCGCAGAAGAGAGAAAGCCGCGACGAGGAGCAGTGCGACGAAGGAAAAGATAATCTATGGGAAGGTAGAAGAGTAAAGGTTGTAAATCGATAGGTCGGGAAGATCTTAGGTGCTCAAATCGGCGGAAGACTCAAGGACGTTTTTACGGATAGTTATGGCCTGTACAAATGTAATGAAAGAAGTTTTTGTGGCTATTTATGACTGTAAGAAATATGTTATACCTAGTCGACCCTACACGATATTGTAGAATATATGAATAGGAGGAACCTGTTTTGTATAAGGGTTCATAATAGTTAGAAAATACTTGAAGGAATCAGAGAGAAGTATGATAGTAGTAGAAGGTTGTTGAGCCACAAATCTGCAGCTGTGTGCGCAGAAAGTAGAGTAGAAGATTCGATCCAGCCTGAGTGCTTATCAGTAGGAGTAGAAGAAAACATAATAAAAACAGAGAGCATCAGAGAAAGAAAGAATCTTGGCTAAAAAGACATATCTCAAAATAGTCTATAGTCAAGTCGCAGACTGAAAGGTGCCATATATTTCTCATGCCAAATGAAATTCACCTTTGTGGTTTTTCCCGGTTTGGTTTCCACTTTACATCTTTTGTCGAATGAATGTGCTTGTTGAATATTTGTGCTTTATTTTGTATTGTTTTTGTTTATTTCTTAAGTGAATGTCTCAATATTGATGAAAGCAGTTGAATGAATGAATGACTAAAGCATCATCGAGCATTGTGTATTATTTATGTTCAAATACTGTTAAGTTGTAATACTGTCGCGCCACTGTCAGATATTGTTAAGGAACAATCTGCGTCGCACAGTTGCACCAGTTGTTAAGTTGTTACGGGAAAGGTTGTGCTGCACTGTGGCTATGTCGCACAGTTGCACTGTTGTCAAGTTAATAAAAATAATCCAACCTTTCGACTCTGTTGAGCTCCTTGGCTGCGCGCTAGGGGACCGTAATCTCTCTCCCACTGCGAAAACATGGTTCTGACAGGTACACATTAATATATCTCGAGTGAGATTGCGCTTGCCTCGTAGGTGTTGTCGGCTGAGCTTGCTCTATCGGGCCGATATCTTTGGGTGTTTTGTTGGTATTATGGGTTTGTTGAACCTGGGTCACGAGAGTGAGGAAAAGTAAGCCAACAGGAAATAACATTTATATTTGGGCAACATGATTCAGAATCCATTCATATAATGCAAATAAATAAAATAAGTATTATTTTAGCAACAAAAAATTGCAGAGCATTAACTTAGGCTAATTCATGAAAATTTAAAAAGAAATATTCAATCCAAAAGTAATAGCCAAACACCAATATGCGTGGTTTACCCCATTCTTGGGGCTACATCCACAAAAATTGTTAATTTTTTTATTAATTTATCCAGTAGACAAAAGAATACAATCTGCAACATATTCGCTGGAACAGTTTCTCAACAATCTATAGCATATCCGCTGCAACTTCTTTAACTTCTCCTTAATAAACTTTAAAGTTAAACTTACAATCATTTAGACTCCTTAAACAAATTAAAATTTCACTAAAAAGTGACAACCTCATCTCCAGATATTAAATTCAAATTACAATACTACAAATATCTCTGAATAATAAACTTTGTTTTCTAAACAATGAAGCTTTATTTTAAATATTGTTTTTCCATAACTAGAAAGAAATAGGAATAATTAAATAATAGAATTTGCTCTCCTAAAAGGAGCTTCATTTTAGTTTTTGTTTATTCTAATCTAAAAAGGAATTTTTTATTTTCACTAAAAAAGACAATATACATTAAAAATATTTGTAAACGTGTACAATATAGAGACATAAAGTGACCGAAAGAGGCCAAATGAGAAAATAAAAACAGACATGATAGACAACGGATAGACCAACGCCAGGCGAAGGAGATAGTCCAAAAAACACAGAGACAAAATGATTGATTATAGTCCTTCACGAATATACACAATAGACAGAGAAAAAGAGCCGAAACCCAACAAAAAACAGGGGTCCATATCCGGCCAAGCCCCAAGCCTTCAAATGTAGGAAGGAAGGCGTCCATGATCCAACAACAAGCCAACCACCGATATTTTTCAAAATGAATGAAGTCACTCTCCTCCTGGAGGGCCTTCTTCGAGAGTGAATCCGCGATAGAGTTCTGATCACGTAGGATATCGACGAATGATAAATCTAAAAAGGAATTCCTACATTCTTCCTATATGCAACTCTAATGTTCTTTTCCGTGGAGGGTAAGGTCAACGTTTCTTAATTATTTTCATTCTGTCAAGATTTGGTTCTTTAATTAAATTTCGAGTTAAAAGAGACCCCTTGTATTTCACATACTGCCTATGAAGATTTGAACTCTAATTAATACATACAATTTGCATTCTAAATTACTACATACAATATATAAAGGTTTCAACTCCTTAGTTCTTACTAGCCAAGCATAGAGTTGGTCCTTTTTTTTTTCTCATGAAAACATGCACGAAAAACCCAGTAATACTTCCCTACATTAGTGGATGGTAGAGATGGTAAACCTCCGGCCATCCTAGTAGAAAGCCTAACCCCAAAAGACTCAAGGCTCGAACCCGTGAGCTCTCCCCGAACCGAGAGAGTGTGTGCACATCTTACCAATTGAGCTAAACATAGAATTGGTCCTTTAAAACTTAGTCTAGTCTTTATATATAAAGCATCATCCAATGCTTATGAATATTTTAGGGGTCTTGAAGTTTTATTAAATTGAGAAGCAATATATTGCTTTTTAAGCTTGTGTGAAGTAATTATAGCTTCGCTCTCCTGCAGAGCGTTGTTTTACTTGGTTTACCCACGCATGCAAGCACATCAAGGTTATACGTGAATGTCACATAGGGTGCAGTGAAATACAAATGTTCATTCTAACGAGATTTTGGCTCTTGAAAAAAAAGGAAAAATACAGGTAAAGATTATTTAACGTAAAAGGGCAAGGATCCCTTTGCTTTGCTCATCACACATGTTATAATCATTTTTGGGATAACTATTTAGTGAAGGGTTTGGCCATCAAAAGGAGCAATATGGTTATAAATTTTATATCATCTAACCCTTAATATCGTTGATGGAGTTCTACAGGTGTTGGAGGAGGGATTTCCAGAGTAAGAATGCAAAAATACATAAGAAATTTTGATCTCCGACTTTGAAAATGCTTATGAATGAAGGAACCTGCCCTTAGTTGAAAAATAATAGGAGATCCGATGGCCAGGGAGTGTTTCCGCCCTAAATCAACGGCTAGGGATGAAGCAAAGTCGGAATGAGGAAAAGACAAAGTTTCAGTCATTAAAAAGCCAAAGTCCCAATTTCCAATTTCCTCTATCCGGGATCGAAAAGCAGAAAGTCTAAGAATTTGGGTGTGAAAAGTTAAAATCCTGATTTCCAATTTCTGCTATCCGGGATCAAAAAGTCGGAATCGGAAAACTTAGGTTTTTGGTTATAAAAGGATGAAAGTACGATTTCTGATTTTCGACTAGATTTACGATCAGAAATTATTTAGCGTGGACCAACAGTGTGGAAAGAACCAGCAAGGCGGAAATCATAAAGCAGAAAAGTCAAAGATTTTGAGCGTAAAAGTTGAAATTCTGATTTCCATTTTTTGCCAAATCCAACGGCTCAGATTGTTTCCTCCTAAATCGACGGTGCGGAAAGATGCACTGGGGTGAAAGTTGGAAGTCAGAAATTGGAAATCTTTAGAATTTGTTATTGAAAAGTTGCTTTTCCGATTTCTATTTTCTCCAGATTCGACGGTCCAGAAAGTTTCCGCCAGATCCAATGATGCGGAAAGATGCAGTTGGAAGTCAAAAATCGGAAAAATTAAGAATTTGTCATTAAAAAGTGTTAAACTAGTAACAACAAGGAAGGTCTTCCTGCATGCATGTGTTCTTGCATGCAGAAGACTTAAATTAGGAAACATGTTGTATTTGATTTACTTTTCCTAAGTTTACTTTGGAAAATAAATTAAAGTAATCTAAATTAACTTTAGTGAACCACTAGTTAAAGTGAAAGTGAAATTAGGGTTTTTGCTTTACCACTAGTTAAAGTGAAAGTGAAATTAGGGTTTGCTCTTTACCTAAAGTTATAAAAGAGAGATTAATTGGTGGAGTAAACACACACACTTGTATTCTGACATAGAATGATACAGACAGAGGATTTAATTGAGAAGACAAAGGAGAGAGCAACAGGATCATCGAGCTTCGTATAGTTGGGTCGTACACTCACATAGGAGGGTGTTGAGGTTTAGCTGGTATTTTCCCAGTTATTTTTCCATGTAGTGCATTCACTAGGTTTGGGTGAATTTGTAGTGATTGTAAAAGTTCCATATTTTCTCATAATAAAATCTATATCTGATTGTTGCACCGGTTTTCCCATCTTGGGTTTTTCTGGGGGTTTGCATACCCAAAATAATAGTGTCAATATTGTGATGTGATGTTGTGATTTATTTCTCAGTTTTATATTCTGTTGCATACTGTAAAACATCTTCATGTGTGGTTATCAGTTGATATTTTGCATTCACTGTTTAGCCCTAGTTGAATATTAAAGGAAAATTTACATGGTATTAGAGCTTTGGTGAGCTAAATTTGAGAGATTTGTAGCAGCAATGATAGATCGGGGGCAGATCTATAAGAAGACACAAGCCTAGACATCCAGATCTAGGGTTTGACAGGTACACTTGACTATGGCCGTGCAGTTGAGAGTTGAGGGTAGACTCCAGGGTGCTCAAAACTTTCCTACATAGAAAGAAAGGATCACAAGGATCCTGGAAATTAGTGATGCAGAGGAGCACATTGACTCCTTGAAGGTTGCACCCACAAATCCGACAGATTTAGTAGCTTGGAAGAAGATTGATTCTAGATCCATGCTGATTATCATGGATGGAGTGAAGGACCATATAGTCCCTCACCTTTCTGGTAAGAAGACCGCAACAAAGATGTGGATGGATTTGGAGAGTCTATACCAAAGCAAGAACGAGAACCGGAAGATGGTGTTGCAAGAGAGGATGGGAAACACCAAGATGGCCAAGGGAGAAGGAGTGGTACCTTATCTCATGAGGCTCACACATATCAGAGATGAGCTTGGAGCTATTGGCTCTAAGATAGTGGATGAGGAGTTAGTTCAGATAGCCCTCAATGGCTTCTCTAATCCATGGGACACCTTTGTCAAAGGTGTTGCGCCTAGGGAGAAGCTCCCTGATTGGCAGAGAATATGGGATGACTTTGTGCAGGAGGAGACCCACATGGGTCAAGGATCAGGCTCATCCAATAGTTCCCCACATATTTTAGATGAGGAGGATCTAGCCCTTACAGGGAAGAGCAAGGAGAAGGCAAAGAGGAAGAAGGATGGTAAGAAGAACCTTGACATATCAAAGGTCAAGTGTTTTATCTGCCACAAGCAGTGAAACTTTACCTCCCATTTCCTAGATAGGAAGAAGAAGAGTAACAGTCAGATGGCTGGATCTGCAGAGGTGGAGTCACCGGTTCTGTTGTAAAGGAAAGTTTCCTATGGCTAGGGTTTAAGAGGCAATCAACGTACTAAGGTTGAAAGAGAGATGCAAATGGTTCTGCAAGTAAATACAAGCAAGATTCAACGATTAGAATGGTTCATACCTTAGCCAAATGAAGGTTGATCCAAGAATACCTTCAATCCTCTTCTTGCTCCTCTTGCTCCTCTTGCTCCAAGAGACCTGCAATATAAAGCAATGATAATCAAATAAACATGGAATAATGATTTGACTAACATCATCATGTGATCATAAACAGATATTCAACCACACATTGAACAATTATTTGGGAAGAAGGACATCACATATTTATTAATATTGAAAACAAGTACAAGTATAACTTCTCTTCAAGTTGGGCACTTCACGAAACCTTGATCTGGTTCTGCTGCTTCTCTTCTCCAAGGAACTCAGCCTCCAAGCTCTGCAACACATGGAGATTGCTTCTAGGGCAAAGGTGTGGGAAAACAGAGATCCAATTCCTCCAACATAACAATGAAAATGTTAAAGTCTCTTCTCATGGACCTCCCTACCTCTATTTATATGCTTTATGAAGAGTTAAGGTTGAATACAAAGTAGTTACAACTGAAGGAGTCAGTTGCACAACTACCCAAACTACCCGAATTTCAAAATACATATTTTTTTGACATTTTTAAGAGGAATACGTGGGTTGCAGAGAAAACAGTCGCAGATGCAGTAGGTATACGTGGGTTGCAATGCAAAAAGTCATGTATTTAAGGAGTACGTGAGTATTATATATAGCAAGATGCATACATACGCGGGTTTCCTTAAGGAAACTCGCGTATGCATAAACAAATCTCATTTTAAGGGTATTTCTGGGAATTTTTATACTTTGGTGTCTTCTAGAAAGTTTTAGCTAACTGCAATATATTTCTAACAGTGTAGAGATGAGTTCAAATAGAGTTACAAAACTCCAGATATGGGTCTTCCAAGTTAGGTGTTTTTTCAGTGAATTTCAGTGACTTTCATGAAGTGTCGTCATGGAAGTGTCGACATGTGACGAAATCATGGGAAAGTGGTCACAGGAAGATATGTGTCATTTTGAGCTTAAACAGATGCCTCCTAATGTATGAGGTTAGATAAAAATATGATGGCTGAAATACATTATAAACGAAACATCTGAGTATAGAGAGAGTTGAGAATCCAAGATCAAAAGGCTCGAAAAAAGGTACTTGAAAGAGAGATAAATGTGAGACAAAACTGATCTCTGGGACATATAAGTCCATATACAAAACATCGCCATAAATATACAGGTGGATCCAACATATGTATAACTGATGAAACTATCATGGTTGCTCAATATGCAAAAAGGAGCCATATCAAATCTAAAGGAGCCATGGCCACAAATGAACAAGGCGGATCCATACTCGACAACTGATCATAGCCACAAAAATACAAGGTGGATCTATGTCTTAGCAAAATGTCATATAAAGTGTAACAAGGTATTGCGTATCTTGGGCGATAAAAAAATGATGATGCTACTGTCAGCCCAAGGTCTTCAATCCAAACCTGCCCAAAAGGTATGAATCCTAACCATGTGAATAAAGGAGTTGAAGTCAAACATGGAGGAAACCGTTTGATTACCGGTCAATTATGAGAACCGTTAACAAATGCGAGGGAAACCACCATTAATGAAAATGGTCCCTAAGGTACCTAGTACATTCTAACAAGTGTGAATACAAGGACTTGAAGTCGAACCCTTGAAGAATCCATCGAGTAGGAGATGTTAAGGTATTCCCACTACCCAGCAGCGAGGGAAATTGCCACTGATGACTGCAATCCCCAAGGTACTGTCGTAAAACTATAAATCTCAATTCTAGAGCAAGAGGTGTTGCAGTCGATAGGAAGAGATCCGTTGGAAGGAAGGAATTAAGGAATCCTTCATCATCCAACACGAGGTAAATTAAATACTAATTGGATCTAGAATTGGTACTGAATTTCACGACAAGGACCACTGAAGACATGATGTAATGAACTGATACCAGGGAATGGCCGACAAAAAAAGTCTAGGCAACTGCAGAATGGTTGACAAAGGTTTAATCCTTGAACAATCAGCACGACACAAAAGTGACTTAGGCATCTTTTGACACAAAAGGACCAACGACAAAAATATGCAATGTAGGAGACATTGGCAGATTCCCCATATAATTGGAAAAGAGACCAACTGGGGGAGTAAGAAACTCTGAATCGAGATAAGGTCAAAATACTAGGACCCAATTGTTGATAGACTCAAAATTGGTTCTTTTTCCAAGGAAACAAGACTTGCTTCCATGATGTAAAAAACATGTGAATGAACTTCCCTTCCACTCTTTCTTGTAAAGGTTTAACGAGTCCAAGAAAGCAAAATCAGGACCTTCTTCATTTTTGGCAAGCTCCAAGAAGAGATAGAAGAATGCTTGATAAAGCACTGATTCATGGATTTAACGAGCCCTAACTATTACATGCTCGACGGTGTTTTCATAGTTTAGAGAGTCTGAAAACTCCAAAGAAGACTCCAGGGGGGTTATTTTCGTACAATTTAGTCTCCCAAGGCCGGAAAAGTATAAAAAAACCACAGAAGAACTCTCTTAGCTTTCGAAGAAGTAAGGCGCACCTTTTTCGTACTCAGTCGGGGAGTTCCAAAAAATGCTAAATTACCACCTATCCAACGCTCCTTCAAAAGCAGCATATAGCTTGAGTTTAATGAGTGTGAAGGAAGGCAAGATCACTCGGAAATATCCATTCGATTACGAGAAATGGGGCTTACAACATTAAACTCGATGCTCTGTTCTTTAGGGTTTAGCAAGCATGAAAAAGACATAAAGTACACTCAGAATATTTTTCATGTTTAGTTCTAGAGCACGAAAAAGAAAAAACTAAGCTCATACTGGGGGTTCCTTTTCCATAAATTTAGTCCCTCAGGTCCGGAAAACTGATAAACCTATGCCTGAGAATACTCTTCTCAATTCTGAAGAAAAGAGAGTGTTCCTTTCTCGTATTATTCTACATGGTCCAAGAAAGCGATAACCTACCACCAATGTGGATGCCCATTCACATATTCTTAATGAGCATGAACAAACAAGTTTACTCAGCAGTCAAGTCTATTTTTAGGAGTTAGACTTGGGCCTAAAGAAACTGAATATTTTTCCTGTGAAGTTTTAACGAGTCTAGAAACATCAACTCACGGCCTCCTTACTGTTTTTAACGATCTTGAAGGAGAGTAGAGAGAATGCTCTAAATGCGAGGAGGCGAGTGTCATACGTAGGTGAAACTAGTTCGAAGCGCAAGGAAAAAACTTATGTATAATGCAAGGAACATGAGCAGGATAAAGACAGTCACGGAATGTCTTGTCAAGGTAAAGGGTGTCAAGTTGCAAAGGCAAAATGATACAAGGCTTAGCGACGATGATAACATAGATGAGGACTTATACAACGAGCTAAAATCATGGAAGCCGACATCAGGCTCATAAGCGTGAGTAGGGCACATGCAGATGTAGTTACAACTTGAACAAGAATATAAGGGTAGTAAATAGTTGTGAATCCAACTAAGAATCTTGTATCCAAGAAACAACAACATTAGGATCATATTCAGAAGAAAAGATCCGATGCGGGTCACTTTGGTAGAAACACATGTGACTTTGTTATTTTCTATAAAAGGTAAAGTCAAGGAAAGATCGATTGAAAAAGATTCTATAGAACTAAAGCTCAAGGGTTTATAATCAGTAAGATCAACCTCAGAAGGAGAGCAAAAATCAACAAGGGAGATAGAGTTTGCAGGAATAAACTCAGTATCACGGGAGTTGAAAAATTCATAAGAAAAATCAAACTCATCAGGATCACTGACTTGTTGTTCGAAGGGAGAGTCCAAAAACTCAAAAAGACCAACATAAGAAGACTGATCCATGAGAAGATCAGTCTTACTAATAAAATCAGGGTTAGACTTAGTCACAATTGAACTGAAATCCATAAGAAGGTTAGACTGTATCAAGGACTCTAGGAAGACTTCATCCGAAGGAAGGAGATCATCTGAGATAGGACACATGTCTAAAATTTCAAATGGATCAATAGAGTGGAGAGCATGCTCCATAGTTTGTATAGGATCAATCACCTGGTCAACTGCCCGGACCAAGTCTTTGGAAGGTAAGCATGGAAATAGAGTCTACTTCTCAGTAGCAATTGAACGCAAAGGACATGAGGCCACATAGCTCACCTGTGGCGGGGTAGTGTCTATAGAAACACTGGGAATCAATAAAGGAAAGACCTGATCTCTAGTTGGATTAGGAGATGGATCAAGAAAATCCAACTGATTGATAGTGAAATTTTCTTCGCCATTATTAAAGTACATCACATGAAAGAATGTTGACACCACAGCTTGCATGGAATAGACATTATCATGTCCAAAGAGCATATTGAAGTCCAAGGTGTCTTCTATCACCATGAAGTCAACTAAGAGGGTCTTCCCACCCAAAGTAATAGGTGTTTGAGCAAGAGTTCCCAAGGCTAGACTAGTTCTTCTATCAAATGCCAGTAACTGAATAGCATTCGACACAAGGCTGAGAGATCCCATGCCTCTCAAAGCACGAGTAGACAAAATACTAACTGAGGCTCCTTCATCAACAATACAATGAGAAATCGTGTATGGTTCAACTTTAACCTTTATCTCGAAAGGTGCATTAGAAGGAAGGCGTGGCTGATCTAGGCTATCCCAATCAAAGGAAGCAATCCGAGAGCTTGATGGGGGTTGATCCAAAGTGAGTTTAGTAAGTTCTGAACTGGAAGTGAAGAAAATGTGACTAGCAGACACTTCACTATCCAAAGGAAGAGTGGGATTGATCAATAATGGAATCAATTCAACTGCTTTGTGAAATTCACTCTTTGAAGGGAGAGTGGGATTGACCAAAGGTGACATTGGTTCAATCAAAGTAGGATCACTCTTCGAAAGAAGAGTGGGATCGACCAAATATGAGATTGGTTCAGCCACTTGATCAACTAAAGGTTGAGTAGGATGTGGAGAAACTATAGGTTGTTTAGGAGAAGGAAATTCTTGAGTCTCGTACCACACTCTTCATACCTCTGGGATAGCAGGGAACTGGTGAGTAAGATGATCTCCCTTGCATATCTTACAAGGGAACTTAAGTTTGCACTTCAAATGACTAGTTTTCTCAACGGTGTCAACATGACTAGCAATGGTTGACTGTTTTCTCTCAGCATGAGCTACAGAGGCTGAGATTTTGCCCCAACATGACCACTAGAGGCTGAGTGAATGGGTCCAACCTGACTAAGAGAGGTTGGTTGTTGAAAATATTCAGGTTGTTCAAAAACAGGATGACGATGAAACCAAACTCTTCGCACCTCCACAATAGAAGGGCATTTATATGTAAGGTGGTCTCCCTCACAAAGATTACAAGGAAACTTGGGCTTATGTTTTGAACAGTGTCAACATGACTTGCAGTGGTTGACGGATTGTCTTCAGCATGAACTACAGAGACTGAGAGACTGCCCCCAGCATGACCTGCAGAGGTTGAGAGACTGGGTCCAACATGACCTGCATAGGTTGGATGGGCACCACCAACATGAAAAACAGAGGTTGAATGGTTAGGATCAACATGCTTTGCAACAGTTGAGTGTGTGCCCCTAGCATGAAATTCAAAGGCTGGATGGATGGATCCAACATTACTTGCAGAGGTTGGATGGGGAGGTTCAAATTTAACAATAGAGGTTGAAAGGGTGCCCTCAGCATGAACTACAGAGGCTGAGTGACTGGATCCGATGTGACCTAGAAAGGTCAGAAGGATCCCACCAGCATGATCTACAGAGGCTGGATGGTGAAGATCAACTTGAATTGTAGAGGTTGAGTGCTTAGATCCAACATGACCTGCAGACGTTGGATAGGTGCCCTTAGCATGAGCTGTAGAGGTTGGGTGGTGAAGTTCAACTTGAATTGGAGAGGCTAAATGGGTGCCCCCTTTCTTATGTGTCTTCTTCCTATTCCTCAGTTTACTCCTTTTAGACTGTCGGTTACTAGTATAAGTACTTTCACCGCATGAGGTAGAAGGAGAAGGAGAATCAACTACAGGTGAAGGGGAAGTAGTGTTTTTATGCCCTTGATATAAGGAGCTTACTTGAGAAGTATCAGGAGCATTCAGAGAAGTTGGAGCAGAAAAAAACCACACCGGTATCCCTAGGTTGAATCCAGGTAGATTCAAGGTGGCCATCAAAGGAACACAAACATTCCCTCTGAGAGGAATAGTACAAGGATTTCCCAGCATGGGGATCTCTTGGTTGGTGTTCAAAGGGGTGTTAGCCATAGTTTCACACCACAAGACAAAGTTTGAGGTCGACAGGAAACCACAAGTACAATGTAACGTCCCCGACCCTTCGACCGACAAAGAGGACACTACCATACATCAACCCTCTGGGCAACTAGCCCCATGAACATGGACATACATATAAACTACCTGAATGCTTAAACATACTACATACTAAGATGCATAATAATTCATACACATAGTGGAAGCAAAACATACAATTCAACATTCAACATGTCCATCATCATAATTCATTATCAGTGAATACGATTGCAAAACCGATTAGTCAAGAATACTTATCTTATAAGAACGGCCCCACAACCAGCTACATCGCTGCAACATTCCACCCAACCATAGGACAGCATGCTCCTTAATCTCGTAGAAACACTGCCACCCCTGAGCCGGGCATGATTCCCCCAAGGAATAAGGAACTAGTAGGTTTACACATAGCCAAGGGTAATAAAACAGCCAAGTCAACATAGTTGGGTTTATCAGGCAAACAATGGATCAGCCAAGCCAACAAAGTTGGATTTATCAGGCCATCCAAGAGCTGGAAAAATCTAAATGCTAAGCTGGTGAGCTCATTACGGAGCTAGGGGCACCTACAATAGAACTAGCCTGACTTCTAAGACACCCACACACACCCAACACAAGGAATCAGTCCCTTCTCTGCTACACAGTCCCTTAAGCCCTGACTTCCCTTCTAGTGCTATTCAGGGGTTGTGGAGAAGAAAGGCAGCCCTCTAGCTCTGTTTGTGTGGTTCCCAAACACACCAGGTTTATCAAGCAAACCAAGCCCTCTTCCCTACTCCAACACAGTCCGAAGACCAACCACTACATACACGCAGTCAAACAAGCGGTTCACAGCTTGAATAGGGAAAACAATTCCTGAGTCATTCTTAGCCCTTTCATGGAAAAAATGACTCCAAAACAACCTACAACAGCCCTAATCATGATAGCAAACACATCCAACCAAAACATGGGGAGACAATAGCCCGTTCTCAACAATGAAGCCATAGAAACTTACACAGTCGGCAATGGAGGAAGTAAAATAGACTTCCAATCTGTGCATGGGGGAAATCTACACCGGGCCCCCAAAATACGGATCAATAACACACCAGATACCACTCTGTGGAAAACATAAATGATAGTCACAACGAATCCCCTCCTTGCTGCATGAGACCAAACAAAAGGAATCCCCTCTGCGAGGAATAGGATGTCTCCCTTCGTGAGGATGAGCGACAATGAAGAATGGCAAGTGGGAAAGTGCGGGAGTGTGCACCTACTGATGAGAGTGGAATAATGGGCATAGTCATTTCTTTTGCCCAACTTGAGGTTCGATTTTCCAGTGGGGTGTGCGTGTGGGCAAGGACTGACAATCCTACCACACTCCACTCCCCAGCAATAACTGCCTCAACTACTCAGCAGAACATTTAAGATGGTAGTTGGATGAGACAAGGGAAGGCGAGTGAAAAGGGTGGTGACACATGGATTTTCCCCCAATGGGCTCAAGGTTTAACATTCCCCCTCCTTATCCTTAGGAAAATCATGCCCTTTTCTATATGGTTGCAGTGAACATAGCTGGATGGGTTCATTTAATTAAAATGCATGTTTACATGATGACAAAACTTAATATGTGCCGTATAACACGATATACCATCGGCAATGATTGCATTCGTTGAAACATAACAAAACCAAATCAATGGTGGGGAGTTTTCCTTTAGATCCACACCACGGTTCATTACAATATATACATCATGTACATTTAATGCAAACGGGGTCAAAACCAAGGTGTTACATTCCCCTCCCCCTTCAATAGCACTATCCTCAGTGCTTTACAAAATTTGAACAAAATGCCACACTGGTATCGCCTCAGTGTTTCGCAGAATTGAACAAAAATAGATGTGCCAATATCATGGCATCGTCCAGCTCCCACATAGCCTCTTCAGGTCCGTAGTGCTACCATTGTACCTTTACCTGACCTATGGCCCAGTTTCGGAGCATTGTGACCTTCCTGTCAAGGATGCGTATTGGCTCGATTTGGAACTCTCCCTCGGGTTCCACCTAAATCACATCCCAATTTATCACATGGTTAGGATCATTTACATATTTCTTAAGCAAAGAAACATGAAAAACATTATGAGCTCTAGTACTAGCAGGAAATGCAAGCCTATATGAAATTGGCCCTATTCTTTCAAGCACTTCAAACGACCCACAATATCTTGGTGACAGATTGCCACAACTTCCAAGCTTCAAGGAACTCTTCGTTGCCCTCACTCTGAGGTAAACATGATCCCCAACACTGAACTCCCTGTTCACTCTATGCTTGTCTACATAGCGTTTTTGTCTGTCTTTTACTGATTTCAGATTCTGCCTGATCTTTACAACCTCTTGCTCCATCTCCTTGAGCAATTCTGGTCCAAGCACAATCCTGTTCACTGGATTATCCCGAGTCACTAGTGTCCTACACCTTCTTCCATACAAAGCTTCATATGGGCTCATCCCCAAGGATGCCTGCTGTCCATTATTATAAGCAAACTCTACCAAGTGTAAGTAATCTTCCCACTTGGTTGGTTTTCCCATCACGTACATGTGAAGCATGTCTTCAAGCACCTAATTAACTCTCTCAGTCTACCCATCTGTCTGAGATTGGTATGCAGTGCTGAAGTTTAGCTTTGCACCCAAATCTGCAAACAACCCCTTCCAAAAATTGGAAGTGAACTTGACATCTCTGTCAAAGACTATTTCCTTCAGTAATCCATGCAATCTGAAAATCTCCTTCATGAAGATCTTTGCGATGTCATCAGTCTTATGCATAGAATTTATTGGTATAAAATGTCCCTCCTTAGTCAACTTGTTTACCACAACCATGATGGAATCATGTTGTCTCCAAGTCATCGGCAATCTTGTGATAAAATCCATGGAAATAACTTCCCATTTCCATTTTGGAACTGGAAAAGGATACAACAAACCCATTGGATGTTGATGCTCAACCTTTACCTGCTAGAATTTCATGCACCTTGAAATGTATTCAGCCATATCCTTTTTCATTCCTGGCCAAAAGTACTGCTTTTTGGCTATAGCAATTGTCTTTTGGTATCCTGGATGACCAGAATATGGAGCTCGATGGATTTCATCCATAACAACTCTCCTCAAATCTGCTACATTGGGAATATAAATTCTTCCTTTATAAGTAAGACGTCCATCTTCTTCCAATTTATATCCCTCATACCTCTTCTCAAGACTTTGCTGCTACAATTTGTCTTTTACTAGCTCATATAATTCATCTCCAGCAGCATGAATAACAATCTGTTGCCTCAAATTTAATTGAAAAATACTAAGAGATGCCACATGCATTTCCTGTACCTTCCTATTGAGTGCATTAGCTACCTTATTCTCTTTTCCATTTATGTGCTTGATTTCAAAATCAAACTCACATAAAAATTCCAGCCATCTTGCTTGCCTAGCATTCAGAGTAGGCTGATCAAATAGATACTTCAGACCACAATGGTTTGTCCTTAGTTCAAATCTTCTTCCCATCAAGTAATTCCTCCACATCTTGACAGCATGTACTATCGCTGCAAGCTCTAGATCATGAGTGGCATAGTTCGTCTTATGCTCCTTCAACTTTCTTGACTCATAACATATCACGTGGTTGTCTTGCATAAGGACTCCTCCAAGCCCTTGTCCATGTACACAACATAAAATGTTTCTATGCATCCATGACTTTCAATACTAGTGCATTGGTGAGAAGATTCTTCAGTTGCTGGAAGCTTTCTTCACACCTCGATGTCCATTCAAAATTCATCCCCTTTTTGCAAAGAAGTGATGGCATGTGCAACTTTGGAGAATCCTTCAATGAATCTCCGCTAGTATCCTACAAGTCCCATAAAATATCTTACATCTGTCACATTTCTTGGAGTAGGCCAATTCATAATGGCGTCAATATTCTCAGGGTCTACAGATATACCCTCTTCTAAGATAATGTGACCCAAATACTGAATTCTATCTCTATAGAAGTCACACTTGCTCAGCTTGGCATACAGCTGATGCTCCCGGAGAAATTGCAATGTCAATCTCAAATGCTCTTCATGTTCTTCCTCATTCTTAGAATAAACAAGAATGTCATCAAGGAAAACAAGAACAAACTTGTCCAAATATCTGTTGAAGACACTATTCATAAGGCACATAAATGTAGCTGGTGCATTTGTGAGACCAAATGGTACCACTACAAACTCATAATGTCCATACCTTGTCCTAAAGGTGGTCTTATGAATGTATTCATCCTTGATTCTCACCTGATGGTAACTAGACCTCAAGTCAATCTTGGAAAATACCTTTGATCCTCTCATTTGATCAAAGAGGTCATCAATCCCAGGCAAATGATATGTATTATTCATAGTAACCTTGTTCAATTGTCTGTAATCAATACATAACTTGAGTGTACCATCCTTCTTCTTTACAAACAGAACCGGTGCTCCCCAGGGAGACACACTCTTCTAGATATACTTCTTTTCCAACAACTCTTGAAGTTTCATTTTAAACTCTAGCATCTATGGTGTACTCATCCTGTAGGGTGTCTTGGACACTGGTGCTGTTCCTGGCACAAGTTCAATTGTGAAATCAATGTCCCTCTTTGGAGGAAGCCCTGGAATCTCATCAGGAAACACATCCTTGAATTCCTGTAACACTTGATAGTCCTCCAACCTAGGAGTTTCATCTCCTGTTGCCTCCAAAATATGAGCTGCATACAACTGACAACCTTTTCTACAGAACTTCTTTAACTGCATTGCTAAAACCTTCCTTATTGAAATCACCTTTGGAATACCTTTCACAACTACTGGGCTTCCTTCTTCATCCATGCATTCAAAAGTCTTATTATAATAGTCAAGCTTCACTATGTGAGATTCTAACCAATCCATTCCAATGAGAACTTCATAGGAACCAAGCGGTAGAACATTCATATCTACACAAGTGATCAATCCATTCATAACTAATGGACATTTATCTACCACTTCACTGACCTTTCTCTTAGTTCCAGTGGCTTGTTGAACTAACCAATATTTCCTATGCTTTACTTTCTTAAAAGCACAAATCTCCACTAATATAGGAGTAATGTAACCGTGAGTAGAACCAGGGTCAATCAAAATAGAAACAGATTGCTCAACAATCTTACCTACAACTTCAACCACAGTTGACTGGTGATCTGCTTGGAGATCCTCCAGTGCTGCATAAATCCTAGGGACTGCCCTTGCCACTTGACCCACTGTTTATTATTCTTGAATGTTGTAAGCTGGCTTTGCACTCTCATTCTCGAGTGGACAATTTCTGAGCATGTGGGGTCCTCCACATTTCCAACATTGATTTGGTCCTCTATTCTATTGTGGATCCTTAATGTTTTCTCCTATCACTCCAACTGGCTTACTCGCAGCTTGGGATGGCTACTTCTGCTGATTCCTAAAGTTAGGAGGTTTGAAACCTTTCTTTCTTTGGTCAAACTTCTCATTCTTCTTGCCCTTCCATGCCTTATGGTAATTAGGTTTACCTTTGCTTTGCTCATAGCATTACGTAGCCTTCCTTATTGCTTCTTCAAGAGTTCTAGGTTTGTAAAACTCAATTCTGTCTTTGTAAGACCGAGGCAATCCACTCAGAAACTACTGGACCTTCACTTTTTCATCTCTGATGTACCTGACATACCTCAATAGTTCCAAAAACCTATTCACATACTCTTCCATGGTCTGCTGTCCCAATCTCAGCTCATGGAACTTCTTAATCTTGTCATCATAATACCTCTGAGAGAGGTATTTCTACTTGAAATACTTCTTGAACTATTTCTACTTAAGTCTCCTTTTGCTGATCCTCTTTACTTGCTTTCTTAAATATGGAAACTCTTGCCTTCATGTTTCCCAAATAATCCTGCACTTGAAAGTACTTCTTTATCCCAAGAAGCCAAGCTTCAGCCTCTTGTCCAGTCTTTATCTCACCATCAAATGTAGGAGGTTTAGCTTTCTTAAATTCATCCCGAGAGCGATCCCTATGGTGTCTCTTTATTTTTCTTTTACGAGAAGAAGAGCTTGAATCCTCGTTGGATTCTTCAGAGTCAGATGACCCACTAGAAGTCCTTCTCCTTCTCCTAGTACTGCTCTTACTACCTTCCAGTCATGCTGTACCCTGCCCAGAGTCTATCCTTCTTTGCAAGTTTGTCAAACTCTGCAACATAGCAGCATTCAACAGATGCTGCTCTTCTTGGGCTTTAATCAAGCTTCTCATGGTGGCTGCAACATCTGACAGTGTCTCTTGGAATCTCCTTCCATTAAAGTCTATGTCATCATTACCATTACGGACATTTTCTCGCATGGCATCTCTCGCATGCTCGTAAGAATCCCGAGCATCATATCCGTCATGGGTCCTCATAACTAAACCACCACTTACTTACCAAACTCCTCTACCTGGAATACTGCTCTTGAAGGTGTTTATGATTCTGCAAATGTGTTAGTAGAAAACTATTAGATGCATACATTGATATAAACAAAACTACTTACCTTCTCCTGGAAAATCATAAAATAACCATTTTTCTTAAACACACAAAATATTTCTCCTTTTCATCCCTAAAACCTCTAGGCAATCTGCTGAAAAATCCACTAAAAACAGTTGAGAAACTTCTTAAAAAATCTACTAGAAAAACCCAAATTTCCTTGTATAGAATCGGGTCTCATCCCCACTAACATTCCGGTGTTTCGGCGGTCAAAACCACTAGCTTCTTCCGATATCCATCAGCGGTCTGTTCATCTATTCTTCTCTGATGTGTCAGATTTGTAATTGTCTAGTCTTCTGAGCTTTATTGACGATGCCAAGGAATATTCATTGGGTGGCTAGTTCCATGGGAAGCCGCAACGGTGGCCAATAAACTCTCTACATTTTTCGCGGCCATAACCCTGTCGGCGATCAGAGCAACTGACCACTATGTTTTGACGATCCAACACTGAACGGGTCCGTCATGTCGGCGACCCAAACCACTAGATTTTTAGACATTGCGATGATCTTAAACAATAAATTTTCCTCTGTTGTGCCAACGACTTCAACGACTAAGGTTTTTTGATGGTGGCATATCAGAAATTGGAAGCACTGATTATTACGGCATCGACGATTGGATGCATTGTCCATCAGATGGATAGTCTCTTAGGCGGCCACAATGACGGGCTCACAAACCTTTAACTTTTTTCGATGAAATCCATCGCGGTCTCATCGTCTATATTTCACCGATGGTTCCGACTAGTTGAGCCGGTGTTTCGGCAGTTTCGTCAACTAACTTCCGCTGATCGCCGATGGCTCAACACTTAGACAAAAAATTTCAAAAATTTTCTCTCCACTGTCACTGTCGGCGGTTCAACCAACTAGCATCTTGTCTTTTCTGTCGACGTTTCGGCAGTTTCATCCTCTATTTTCTACCGACGTTTCATCGGCGCTTTCATCCACTAAGTCTCGCCGTCGTGTCGATGCTCCCATCGTCTAAGCATCGACGATGCAATCAACTAACTTTCGTCGATCGACGATAGTCTGACTTAGAATTTTTTTTCTCTCCTTTGTCTTTTCTTCGTCGGTGTTTTAGCGATCTCTTCATATATCCTTCATCGATCCAAGCAACTACTTATCGCTGCCATTTCGACGATCTCATTAACTAACTGTTGCCGATGGTCGATAGTCGATATCGGGTGTTCCTTCAACTCAATTGAGCCGACGTTTCGGCGGTCTTCGACCGATCTCCGCTGAAACCACGGCTCCCACATCCACTCATTTTTTTCGATGGTCGACGAACACATAGTAATTTTTCCACAAATTTCTTCCAACTACATTCCATCGGGTGGCCTTTGGACTAGCTCTTCCATTGCATCGTGAGAACTTCCTACTAAGTTTTCTGATGGGCCGACAATTCTGACACTAGAAAAATTTGTGGAAGTTTTTTGTCATAAATTTCTGATCTCTATCGGGCAGAAGACAACCTACCTCTGCTAGATGATCCTTCATGGCCCATTCAAGCCCAATGCTATAACATGAGCTCTGATACCACACTATAACATCCCCGACCCTCTGACCGGCGAAGAGGATGCTACCATACATCAACCCTCCGGGAAACTAGCCCCATGAACATGGAAATACATATAAACTACCTAAATTATTGAACATACTACATACTAAGATGCATAATCATTAATACACACAATAGAAGAAAAAATTACAATTCATGATTCAACATGTCCATCATCATAATTCACTATCAGTGAATACGATTGCAAAACAAATTAGTCAAGAATACTTATCTTATAAGAATTGTCTCGCAACCAGCTACATCGCTGCAACGTTCCACCCAACCATAGGCCAGCATGCTCCTTAATCTCTCAGCAACATTACCACCCTCGAGCTGGACATGATTCCCCCAAGGAATAAGGAACTAGTAGGCTTACACATAGCTAAGGGTAACAAAACAGCCAAGTTAACACAGTTGGGTTTATCAGGCAAACAATGGATCAGCCAAGCCAACACAGTTGGGTTTATCAAGCCATTCAGGAGTTGGGAAAGGCTAAATGCTAAGTTGGTGAGCTCACTACAGAGCTGGGGACACCTACACAAGAACTATCCTGACTGCTAAGACACCCACACACACGCAACACAAGGAATCAGTCCCTTCTCTGCTACACAGTCCCTCAAGCCCTGACTTCCCTTCCAGTGCTATTCATGGGTTGTGGAGAAGAAAGCCAAACCTCTAGATCTGTCTATGTGGTTCCCAAACACACCAGGTTTATCAAGCAAACTAAGCCCTCTTTCCTACTCCAACACAGTCCGAAGACCAACCACTGCATACATGCAGTCAAACAAGCAGTTCACAGCTTGGATAGGGAAAACAATTCCTGAGTCATTCTTGGCCCTTTCGTGGCCAAAACAGCTCCAAAAAAACCTACAACAGCCCTAGTCGTGACAACAAACACAGCCAACCAAAACATGGGGAGACAATATCCCGTTCTCAACAATGAAGCCACAGAAACTTACATAGTCAGCAATGGAGGAAGTAAAACAAACTTCCAACTTGTGTGTGGGGGAAATTTACACTGGACCCCCAAAATACGGATGGATAACACACCAGATACCACTTCTTGGAAAAAGTAAATGATAGTCAGAACGACTCCCCTCCTTGCTGCGTGACACCAAACAAAAAGAATCCCCTCAGCGAGGAACAAGAAGTCTCCCTTCGTGAGGATGAGCGACAATGGAGAATGGCGAGTGGGAAAGTGCGGGAGTATGCACATGCAGTGATGGTGAGAGTGGAATAATGGGTGTAATCATTTCTTCTGCCGAACGTGAGGTTTGATTTGCTGGTGGGGTGTGCGTGTGGGCAAGGACTAACAATCCTACCACACTCCACTCCCCAGCAATAACTGCCTCAACTACTCAGTAGAACATTTAAGGTGGTAGTTGGATGAGACAAGGGAAGGTGAGTGAAAAGGGTGCTGAGACATGGATTTACCCCCAATGGGCTCAAGGTTTAACATTCCCCCTCCTTATCCTTAGGAAAATCATGCCCTTTTCAATATGGTTGCAGTGAACATAGCTGGTTGGGTTCATTTAATTAAAATGCATGTTTACATGATGAAAAAACTTAATATGTGCCGTATACCATGATATACCATCGGCAACGATTCCGTTCGCTGAAACATAACACAACCAAATCAGTGGTGGGGATTTTTCCTTTAGCTACACATCACGATTCATTACAATATATACATCATGTACATTTAGTGCAAACGGGGTCAAAACCGGGGTGTTACATACAAAGCACACACCTTAAGGAAAACTAAGTATAGACAAACCACACAGCACTCACTAAAAAATTCCTAAAGCCAAACAGAAAAACATGTATAAGATATGCTTTCCAGAAGAAAGCTAATAGACAGTTACTTCGCATCCCTGTAGATGTTCTTAGGCACAAGTGAAGGAATCACCCACCGCCCTTCCAAACCTTCTACTAGGGTTACCTTCCAAGCCCGTCCAAGGTCAACCAGAAATATCCTTCCAGTGTACCTATGTATAAACCCTATATGTCAAAGAGACTAAAGGCTACCTAACCTATATTGACAGTCTAGGGGGATAGTCACAGGCTTGGTTCATACGCATGGGTAGGGTATCAAAGCCCGAAATGCTGTCTAAGATAGAATCCCCAGATGCGCAAAAACCTTGGTGTACTCTTTGACAAGAAATCAGAGGGTTATCTCCTCAGTCCAAGTCTCCACGTGGCCTCGTTCTTAACTCCCGTTTGAGAGGAGCTTCCTAGATACAATCAACATAGAAGAGGATTTACCTAGTGATTGGCCAACTACGCCTGAAATTAAATAGTTGTGGGGAGTTTAAACTCCCTATCCCACAAGTCTATCCTGAGCTAGTTGGTTTATGACCCTATAAAATAAAACTTACTAATAATTTTTAAATTATATCATTTATTTTAATAGGTTGTTTTTAGTCAGAGGGTAAATGGCATGAAACTTATGTGGTTTTTTGACTCAAAGTTGAAACAAAATGACTAAGAAAAGAGAAATGAAATGAAAAAAACAATTTTTTTTTTGAAATAGAAACTTGAAAGCCACAAAAGAACAATTTATTTTTATTTTTTCAAAAATAATGATATGCAGTGCATTAAAGACAAAACCCTAATCTACATGCATATTAAACAACTATATGTTCTTTTTCTTTTTCTTTTATAAATGCAAAATAAAAACTACCTACAAACAAAAGTACGTAGATGTCAAGAACAAAGCAAAAGAAACTCTGCTATACAACCACCAAACAAACTCTAGAATGCCCTAAAGTCAGTATAAACCCTACTTGGAAGGAAGGCTTGCATAAAAGACAAGTCAACTATTTTGGCATGGTCAAGTTAACCAAAAAGATAAGAAGGAAACAAAAACCAATAAGCTTCTAAGTTCAGAGAAAGATCACCATCAGAGACTGACCAAAAACATAAGCAAAAAATCATGCCAAGCAAAGGGGGTAGGGAGAATGAGAAAAGAGAAACCTTAATGCTATAAAAGGGCTTACCACATATATAAAGAACAACAAAAATGGATGACAATAACTCCCTAGAGTCATGCACCTGCAGAGGACCCCAAAAGACCTACCAAACAACCCACAACAGCAGAACAAACCACAAAAATGAGGAAAAAACATTGTTTTAGGGGCACACATAGGTTGTAATACTGACAAGTCGCATGTCATACATGGGTTGATAGTATAACAAGTTGCATCTACAAACCAAACACATGACTGTCCAGTCTGAAACTCGTGTATGGGTGGGAAAAAACCCAAAAATGGTGAATAACTTCCTTAGGAAGGCAGGGGAGGTGTTCTATCAAAATAAGAAGGTGTTCCTAAGTGGCAAGAAGGACTTGAAAACTTACAAAATACTGAAATAAAAATAGAGAAACCCCAAATAGACAAGGATCTCCCCAGCGGAGTCACCATTTTTGTTGTAAAGGAAAGTTTCCTATGGCTAGGGTTTAAGAGGCCATCAACGTACTGGAGTTGAAAGAGAGATGCAAATGGTTCTACAAGTAAATACAAGTAAGATTCAGATATTAGAATGGTTCATACCTTAGCTAAAAAAAGGTTTATCAAGCAGCCCTTTAATCCTCTTCTTGCCCCTCTTGCTCCTCTTGCTCCAAGAGACCTGCAAAACAAATTATACCTTCCTCAAATCATTATGACCACATATAAAGCAATGATAATCAAATTAACATGAAATAATGATCTGACTAACATCATCCTATGATCATAAACAAAGATTCAATCACACATTGAACAATTATTTGGGAAGAATAAGGATATCACATCTTTATTAATCTTGAAAACAAGTACAAATATACCTTATCTTCAAGTTGGGCACTTCAGGAAACCTTGATCTGGTTCTGCTGCTTCTCTTCTCCAAGGAACTCAGCCTCCAAGCTTTGCAACACAAGGAGATAACTTATAGGCAAAAGGTGTGGGAAAAGAGAGCTCCAATTCCTCCGGCATAACAATGCAAAGGTTCAAGTCTCTTCTCATGGACCTCCTTACCTCAATTTATATGCTTTATGAAGAGTTAAAGTCGAAGACAAAGTAGTTACAGCTGAAGGAGTCAGTTGCATAACTACCCAAACAACCAGAATTTCAAAATATGTATTTTTTTGACATTTTTAGGAGGCACACGTGGGTTACGAAGACAACAGTCATGTATGTAGTAGGTATACACTGGTTGAAATGCAAAAATTCACGTATTTAAGGCATATGCGAGTATTATATATAGCAAGTCATGTACATACGCGGGTTTCCTTAAGGCAACTCGCATATGCATCAAAAACTCTCATTTTAAGGGTATTTTTGGGCATTTTTAGACTTTGGTGTCTTCTGGAAAGTTTTAGCTAACTGAAATATATTTCCAATGGTGTAGATATGAGGTCAAATGGAGTTACAAAACTCCATATATGGGTCCTCCAAGTTAGGTGTTTTCTGAGTGACTTTTAGTGACTTTCATGAAGTGTCGTCATGGAAGTGTTGACATGCGACGAAATCATGGGAAAGTGGTCACAGGCAGAGATGTGTCATTTTTAGCTATAACATGTACATATAGGTTTTCAATTCGAGTTCCAAAAGTGTCTGTAGTGTCATTTTTGTAGAGGAGATTTTTAGAGTTAAAATGAGTCAACAAATTTGACCATTCATATATTATGACTTTATTATAGTAAATAGTATCATACTTTATGCATTAAAGGTGTACATATTCATAATTTGTAAGTATCTTGGTCAAATTCAAAATTAATCAGTAAAATATTGAGTTGTTATGTAAGAAACATATTGTAAATCTGTAAAACTAGGATTACAAAAATGCACGCCACAACCTGGGTCCATAGAACTAGGATAGTATCCTACTTATATCATACTATAAGCATTATACATGTATGAATTATTATATTTTATAAGTAGCATTGTCATAATTGGAAAAGAATGTCTAAATTCATAACTTTGTTTTGTAAAAACAGAGTGTACTTCTGTAAAAATGGGCTTAGAAAAATGCATGCCATAATGTTTTTAGAGGTAATTTTTAAAACCTAATGCCATATACCTGGAGATATATATACTATGGACAAAAACCTCCTTCATAATTTTTAAAATATGTTTATTTTGTGTACAGTAATGTTTTGAAAATTGCATTTTTTTTTGTTTTGAACTTTATTTGACTAGGTCTGTAAATTGCACGCCTAGACCTCATTGTTTAGTATTTTTGAGTGATCTCAGTTGTATATGGCATTTTTTTATTGTTTTACACCTTCATGTATTTCTGTTTTTCTAATCTTATCTAAAAACATGACTGTTGTGCAAAAATATTGCAAGGATACCTTGTAAATGTGAAATGCCCGCTTAGTCCACTAAAATGCAAGCATAAGTTCCATCCTTAGGTATTTTTAAGTGGCTTAAGTTGGAGAATATATGTTTCTTCTTCCCATTCTCTTACACATGTCCACATATGTCTCATAATATTTGCATGAAGACTAGATATGTCTCATAACATTTGCATGAGGATCTTGTAGCGGGCCCACAACCTCAAGATAGTATTCTATTTATATCATACTATATGTATTATACATGTATGACTTGTGATTATTGATAAGTAGCATGGTCATAATTGAAAAGAATGTCTAAATTCACAACTTTGTTTTGTAAAAGCAGAGTGTAAATCTGTAAAAATGGGCTTAGAAAAATTTGTGCCATAATGTTTATAGAGGTGATTTTCAAAAACTAATGCTATATACTTGGAGCTATGTATACTATGGACAAAAAAATCCGTCACAATTTTAAAAATATTTTTATTTTGTGTAAAGTAAAGTGTTGAAAATTGCAAATTTTCTGTTTTGAACTTTATTTGACTAGGTCTGTAAAATGCATGCCTAACCCTCATTGTTTGGTATTTTTGAGTGATCTCGGTTGGATATGGTGTTTTTTATTGTTTTACACCTTCCTGTATTTCTATTTTTCTAATATTGGCTCAAAACATGCATGTTGTGCAAAAACATTGCAAGGCTGCCTTGTAAATGTGAAATGCTCGCTTTGTCCACTAATATGCAAGCATAAGTTCCATTCTTAGGTATTTTTAAGTGGCTTAAATTGGATAATATATGTTTCTTCCTCCCATGTTCTTACACATGTCCAAATATGTCTCATAATATTTGCATGAAGTCTAGATATGTCTCATAAGATTTGCATGAGGATCATGTAGCGGGCCCACAGCCTCAAGATAGTATTCTATTTATATCATATTATATGTATTATACATATATGACTTATCATAATTTATAAGTAGCATGGTCATAATTGAAAAGAATGTCTAAATTCACAATTTTGTTTTGTAAAAGAAGAGTGTAAATATGTAAAAATGGGCTTAGAAAAATGCATGCCATAATGTTTATAGAGGTGCTTTTCAAAACCTAAAGCCATATACCTGGAGCTATATATACTATGGGAAAAAACCTTCTTCATAATTTTTAAAATATGTTTATTTTGTGTACAATAAAGTTTTGAAAATTGCAATTTTTCAGTTTTGAACTTTATTCGACTAGGTCTGTAAAATGCACACCTAGCCCTCATTGTTTAGTATTTTTGGGTGATCTCAGTTGGATATGGTGTTTTTTTATTGTTTTACACCTTCATGTACTTCTATTTTTCTAATATTGGCTAGAAACATCTATGCTGTGCAAACACGTTGAAAGGCTTCCTACAGAAAATCAAAATTCTATAGATGTACAAGATTCAGTACAAATGCCTAAACGATGTTCAATAGATCAAACTACATATGCTGTAACTAGAAGGTCAGCAGAAACTTGCTTAAAGAAATCATTATTGAGTCTTAAGAAGCAGTTTGGATGGTTTAACTGCAGAGTAAATGAGGGGAACAAAATATTTAAGGAAATTGGTAGATGGTTCTTTGGGAAGTCACTTGAAGATGTAGATGAAAATGGCATTATTTCTTGAATTGGGTACTTCATGAGAAAAAACTATAGTGAAGATTCTAACTTTGAGGATGTTCTTGAACACCTAGATGGAGTGCTTCATAAAATTCGATCAATTGTTATGCAAAATATCCGTAATGATTTTATGCCTGGTGATATGGGTTCTGTATTTATTGAATCAAGCATGATCCATAAGGCTTTGCAATGTCTGAAGCAGATTTACCGTCATGGTGTATTGAAAGGGGTTAGTCCAACTTCAGTTTCCAAGGAGATGAAAAAATGGATCAAAGAAGCTGAGGATATTGATATGGGTTGGCAGAGAATTGATGGTCTCATGTATGGAGTTAGAGTGAAGCAAGTAAAGTCGTATGCTTCCTTTACGGTTGAGTCCTATGAAAAGAGGACTGGAAGTATAGTCATTGAAGTTTCTTTCAAAATTGGTATTGATTCTCGTGTACATTATGATTGCTGTTGGCAGGTATGTGAGATATTATTTGAGTTACTAGAAGATAGTGTCTTGATGTCTTGTGTAAGCCTTGGAAAATGGGATGGAAAGGAAGAATATAAATAGGTTTTAGCACATGCTGCTGATCCTACAAATGAGGATAACTTAATGAATCAGATAAACAAACTTTCAGAAGACGGGATCCTAATGGCAGATGGAAGGGTAGTGTAAGTGAATTTGTTCGAGTGCCATGATCTAGTGGTCATATGCAGTTTATTATGCAATAATAATGTTTCTTCAATGGGGAATAATTTTTGTCCTTGGTGCATATGCCATAAAAAAGATATACGTATGGTTACAGATCAAATCAAAATTCAAGATGGGGATACTATTCGTCGCATTTCCAAGTTTTATGCAATGTCACCGAACTTGCTCATAGTACGTTTTACATATTTATTAAAAGTTTACTGATTTTTGTTGATGTCTTGCCATGACTTTCTTAATCTTACTTTGTGCTAAAACTTTAGCAATTGAATCCTTCTTTGGAACAAAGCATTGAAGGATGGGAAGAAAATATGGATGAGTGTATTACAGACATTCAACCAGCCTTTTGCAGCAGAAAATTGAATATTATCAAAAAGTATCTCATGAATAGAACAAATGATCAAAAGGTAGATGTTTTCAGAATTATTTCTTTATTATAAATGGAAATCAATTTTTATTTAACTAACTCGTACCTAGTGAAACATGTGCTTCCAAATTATTACAGCGGACTCTTGGCTCAATGTCGAACCTTGTATATTGTGCTTGCCATGCCAGAATTAGAACTATTTTGAAGATTTTTCATGAAATTCTAAAAATTGGACAAGATTACGACAAGGTTCATCCAACTAGAGCGATTGAGGAAACATAATTTTTTCAAATTTGGGAGGTGATGGAGAAAATTTGTGTTCCACTAGGGAACCATACCATCATAAATGCCAAGAGTACATTGATATTAACTATGGGAAATCAGATGGATCCGTATCAGACAAGATCCTCATTCGACATGAGGGTATTTTAAAGGTTTAATAATTATGTTAGCATATCCAATATTTTTAATGTGGGTCTTCACTAAAAATAAGTGATGATTTTATGATGGCACAAGAGTGAAATTCACTCTTATTTTTATTCAATTTTAATAGAAAATTAAGTAGTGTATCATGTGCAATGAAATGTTCTGCTTGTAGGTTATTAAAGGCCTACCAGATGAAGAAAAGTATAAAAATTTGGTGAGGATGTGGAAGTGTTATAAAGAATTCCTCATGGTGCAATTTCAAGGGTGTGTAGGGGATGATAAATATGAATATGAGGAAAAGTATTCCAATTTATACTAAGTTCACAGTATTATGTTTTTCAGCATGGTGGTATTATCTCATTCATGATATAAAACTTGATCCACTATCATTGCAGGATTGGATTCCTTGCTAGTGAGTGGCTTTGGTTGTGTTCTTGTTGTTTAGGAGATGAGATGGTTCCTTATATGCATATCCAAGGGGTGCATGCTCTTCAGATGACTAGGGATGCTCATCCTTATACTTAAGGACGGTTAAGGAATGAAGTAATGGAACGTAAGCATAGGGAAATGAAAAATTTGAACAACAGGCAAGGACAAGGAAGAGGAGTTGCTAAGGAGTATAGAAACACATTTGGACACAACAAAATGTGTCTTGTAAATTATATGCGAGCACAATTTTTCAAATTGGTTATGAGATCAGAGGGTACTTTCCAAAATTTTAAAGAAAGAATATTTTTGGCTTCCATTATTAGATGTCAACTTTGTGTTGAATATGAAAAGACAAGAAGTCTACTAAATGACAAAACTGCAGCACAGTTGGGATCTAGCTTCCTTGATGTCACTTCTAAACAAGTAAAACAACTATTTCAATCATGGGTAAGACAATCTAAGAAATCATTGATTGCACCACCAACAGTAAGTATGCCCTAATTTTAAATGGTTTCTAATTCTTCTTTCATTTTATGGTGTGAGGTCTCATAATCTGTTTTTAACTACTAAATACTAATATGTTCTCGTAGTTCAGTAATCATCTTCCAAGATTAACGCCAATAAGCAAATATGGTGAAGAGTCTTTTCGTGAATCACATCGCTTCGGAAGGCGCAAGGAAAAAAATAATGTTCAAAGAAGAAATAATAGTAAAACTCTAAGTGTTTAATCCAAGAGGAAAGTGGCAGCGCAAAATGATCAAACACAAGAATTGAATGGGGTTGCTGGTGTTAAAATACCTATGATGGTGACTGAAAATTACTGTAAAATCGGTGCTTCATCCTCAAGAAATGAAGTAGGGAAAAATGAATTACAATAAGTTTATGGAGCAGTTGCAATTAATATGCCAATGATGGAGGATTTGACTCACAATAAAAAGGGTGTTCCATCCTCGATAAATGGTACATGCTAGAGTGGTGAAAAATAAGAAATTCAAGGGGTAGTAGTTGATATCCAAAAGATGAATGCTGGGAATCCTATAAAAACTGATGTCATTATAAGAAGTGTGAGACAAGCCAAAAAGAAAAAGTCCTAGAAGATCAAAATGCAACATTGTATGCAAAATGGTGAAAGAAACTTATGTTGCAATAAGCATTTCTAGTGATATTTCCATACTAAAAATTTATTCTATTGTGCTAACATTGATATTACCAAATTTTGGAAATGTAGCAAATGCTGGAAGGCATATTAAATATTTAAATTTTTTTTTCAGTAATAAAATAACAGTTGTTTTCTATGTTTGCTTATATTTTGTAAATTTCTATCTTTTTTAGGCCAGTTCTATAGGCATTACAACTTTGGGTTATTCGCTGAAATTTGGTTGCATGAGTAGAATTGTATGACTTTGTTCCAGAATTGGAATTTCAGTTTCATTAGATAAAGAAACTTACATAAATACAACAATACATAGCATCAAAATTCTCATAAAGAAATTTAAAGTTCTCAATCCATCATCCCCATAATATCCTTATAATATCCACAGTTCCAAGCAAACAACTAGGATCTATCTATGTCACCAAATCTACTCACATCTCATATCCACTAGTCACTATCACTCTTTTAATTTCTTACAAATTCAAATATATATGCCTACAATACACAAGTTAAGTTTTCAATTTTGATATTGTTAACTTTTTGGCATGTTATGTACACTTATTGAAAAGTTAAATTCAAAATTACCATTCACATTAAATGTATAAAAAACATATACATTGCTGAAAAATACACACACACACACATATAAATTTATGTATAAAAACATGAAATGTATTTACATACACAACATATATAAATAATGTTATTCCATAGTTCTAGGCTGCTTGGGAGGTTTAGGCTCCAAGTCCTCCTTTTATAGAGAAGATAATTTTTTACATTCTAGTCTCTTGCCTTGTCTAGAAGCTTCTCGTTCTTTAGAAGCTGCAACAGGTGCATGTTCTGATTTTCATTCTAGTTCTTTCACTTTTTTTGCACATTTGTGCAAACTTTCTTTCAATATATCTATATCTTGGATGTACTTCTTCAACAATTCCACATTCTTCTTATTTTTCTCTTCGTGTTCCTTTTCCTTTTGCTGAAGACGATCATTTGCATATTTCAACTCAGATTGAACTTGGGTCAATTTTTTCCTGAGCTTATATGTCTTTGTCTCCAACTCTTTTTCCCTCAATTTTGTATTATCTGGAGTATACACAATTGCTATTCGCTGAATTATGTTGTTCTTCTGCAGAGTGGCAATTTGGGATTTCAGATCTTCTATCTCAAACTTACATCCCAAATGTTGTGATTCTCTATCCTCCAGTATTTTCAATCTGAGCTCTTTAATCTGTTCCTTCTCAGCTACCGTGTTTTTCAATGTTTCTTTTATGGTTGACCACATAGAGAGATTATCTCCAACAGTCATTGCTGCAATAACATCCATCAAGGACTTCTCTTGAATTCTTAAGAAGGCACTATAGCTTTGTAACCTATTTTTGACTTTTTCACGAGCTTGTATTGCATTAAAAGCTACGTCTAGTGCCTTCTCTCTATTTTGCAGGGAACTCTCATACTTTATTAAATCCTGTTGGTGTGCTGACATATCATAAATTTCACTAGAAATCAGGTGCTTACTCTGTCCCTTACCAATTTCATATTCTTTTAACTATTCAACTCCTCTAGTCTGTAGTTCTGCAGTAATCTTTTCAAGTTCAACTATTTTTCCTTTCAACTATTCATCTTTCTTAGCAATTATGTTTTTCATGTTTTCCTCTTTTTTTTTTCCATTTATCTCAAGTTGATGCTTATTGTAGTCTTCAGCAAGGCTGTTTTTAAACTCAACCTTCATTATTTCAATTATTCTATTTTTCTGATTGACTTCAGCCGTAAGTCTTGATTCCTGGTCGATAACAGTCCTTAGAGGGGGAATGTCCAAAACCTCCGGTCGATATTTCAGCTCATCTTCCAGTCTCTTTATGGTTTGTTCATCTTTCTTCCAAAGAACCATATATTCTTCTCTGCATTTCTCATTTTCCTTTCTAAATTCATCTTGATTTTTTTCTAGTTCCTTATTCAAAGACTAAAGAACATAGTCCTTTCCTGGTATTTTCCTTCTTGAACTAACCACAATATTCACAAGGGATTCTCGTAATCTTGCCATTTCTTGTAAACAGGGAGAATTTTAAGGAGGCTTCAAAAAATGGAATTTGGAAACTTTTCTTTTGGAAAAAAGCATTGAAAAATGCCTCCTACCTTAAAGAGGTCTATCATTTTCGAATTTTTAATAGAATATTCCATAGTATCCACATGTTCTATTTATAACCTTGCAATTACCTGTAAATGGTGAAAATTTTAACGAGGCTTCAAAAAAAGGAATTTGGCAACTGTTTCTTTTTGAAAAACAGCATTGAAAAATAGCGCCTACCTTTAAGAGGTCGTGAATTTGCATCTGCTTAATCCTATAGATTTCTACGTTCTGTACTACAGTAAGATACCAAAATTTAGCTTTTTCTTTGAAATGTAACATTTCTTTAAATAGATTAAAATCAATTTTACCATCAAAAAAATATTTTGGACAGGAATTTTTCTCAACTCCTAACTATGGAGGTGTATATATAACAAGTGGAATTTATGTAGGAGCATAAATATCATCATCACTATGCTCCTCTTGTTCATTAAACTCAACATCATGCATCTTGTTTACATTTATTTCTCTTCCTTCATGTAATTCGACCATAATTGAGACAACATCAAATTCTTCAGGGTCACTTCCCATACCTTGCATACAGTACTCAAAAGGATCTTGAGGGACTTGTACATTGTCCTTTGGATATTGTTGAGTTACTTCCTGGTTAATTTTGTCTAGTTTCGACCTCTTAATGTATGTATTTTTAAATATGCTTCCTTCTAGAGTGATGGGTCGATATAACTCAATAAGTTTTTGTAGTGTACCAGGGTAACTAAACTTCACTCTCTTCATTTTGCTTTACTGCAGTGCAAAATGCATTTTTTTTGCCAATAGATGAGGGACATCTATGGCCAGGTCTTCAACCCAATGAATCACCAACTTCATACAATCACCTGAAATATCTTGCTTGTGGTGATTCATAATTGTCCTAAGTACAATTTGAATTAAGGTTTTGTACAGTCTTGGGGGAACATATTGCATCTTTAAACCATTCTAGGCAACCAAAACCATTTTTCCACATATTTTGTTTGCCATCTCACCCTTTTCTACTTTGAGAGTTTTCTTGGTGGTCAACATTACTCCCACCCTGCATGGAATTTTCGTTGCACTAGACAACAAATCAGGGTCTAGACAAACGCTCCTCCCAAAAGTAATCAATTCCTTGGACTCATCATCATAATTAGAAATGACATTATCTATCTCTTTATTGTTGAAATTGAACTAACCAAAAAGAAAACGATGCACTCTTGCTCTGACCAGGACATTTAACATACCTTCTAGCCAGTTGGTTGTGTCACTCCATCCCTCAGCGCTCTCTTTGAGTTTTTTGATAGTGAAACTCTCAACAATTTTAGAAACGCCTGTTTCAGTTGATGGCATGGAACATGAGGCTGCTGTTTCCATTTTGCAGGATGATGGCACGCTCAGAAAGGAAGAAGGGGATGCACACACATGATACCAGCACGCTGAATTTTTCAAACTAAAATAAAAATTACAAATTTGTTTTGACGTTTCAAAACTCTAATAAAATTTACAAATGTGTTCTGACTTTTGCAAACTATAATAAAAATTACAAATGTTTTCTGACTTTTCCAAACTATAATAAAAATTACAAATGTGCTTCAAGTCAACTATACACAACTTACATTTTTAATTTCAATATAGTTAACTTTCTAGCATGTTAAGTATACTTATTTTTATAGAATGTTAAGTATAGTTATTGAAAATAATAAATTGAGTAAATAATAGAGTAAAAATTTGGCATTTTAACTATTCTGGAAAAAATAGAGTAATAGAGTGAGTAATATAATAATAGAGTAATATTCTTCTCTACATGTTTTGATGTAATCTCAAACCAAACCACCCTACTAAATGTTTATAGTAAATAGTTTTGGAAATTGGATGGCTATATATATTGAGAAGACTATCCTTGTGTTAATTTTATATAACTTAACCTCATATGCTCACAGTCGACCTATGAAAGGTGCAATTTTAACCTTTTTTTACTTTTAAGGACACTTGGTGTAAAATGAAAGCCATAAGCATAAACATGCAAGCTAGGAATGCATAGAAGTCAAATTGAACATGAATGACTAAGATTCCAAGTATCTTGGACAAATTAAAAAAAAATGACTGAAATTTTAAGTTTTGTAAAAAATAGTGTGTAAATATTCAAAACGGGGCTTAGGAAAATGCATGCCACAGTTTGTACAATTGTCATAAGTTGAAACTAACACCATGAGGTTGAATATAGATATACTTTTGACAAAAGCCTCTTTCAGTTTTTTAAAATTATGTTTCATTTGTCCAGAGTTAAATTGACAAAATGACAACTTTTGTGTTTTCAACCGAGTTTTACCCAGATCAGAGAAATGCCCGCCCAACCCTAAGTATTGGGTATTTTTGAGTGAGTTTAGTTGTAAATGGTATGTTTTACTATTTTCCTCATTATTATACATTTATTTTTTCAATTTGGGTTCAGAAAGTGCCTGTTGTGCAAAAACACTACATGGTTGTCTTGTATTTATGAAATATCCACCCACATTAATAAAAATGCAAGCCAAACCCTCCTATTAAATGTTTATAGTAAATGGTTTTGGAAATTAGATGGATAAATATATTGAGAAGACTATCCTTGTGTTAATTTTATATAACCTACCTCATATGCTCATAGTCGACCTATGAAAGGCTCAATTTTAACCTTTTTTAAGTGTTATAGACACTTGGTGTAAAATGCAAGCCATAAGCATAAAAATGCTAGCTAGTAATACATAGCAGTTAAATTGAATGTGAATGACTGAACTTGCAAGTATATTGGACAAATTCAAAATTAATGACTGAAATTCTAAGTTGTTACGTAAAAAACAGTGTAAATATTCAAAAATGGGCTTAGGAAAATTGCACACCACAGTCCATACAATTCTCATCAGTTGAAACTAATACCATGGGGTTGAAGATAGATATATTTTTGACAAAAAACTCTTTCAGTTTTTTTAAATTGTGTTTCATTTGTCCAGAGTTAAATTGACAAAATGACAATGTTTGTGTTTTCAACCCACTTTTACCCAGATCAGAGAAATGCCCGCCCAACCCTAAGTATTGGGTATTTTTGAGTGATTTTAGTTGGAAATGGTATGTTTTACTATTTTCCACATTATTATACATTTATTTTTCAATTTGGGTTCATAAAGTGCATGTTGTGCATAAACACTACATGGTTGTCTTGTATTTATGAGATATCCACCTAGATTAATAAAAATGAAAGCCAAACCCTCCTATTAAATGTTTATAGTAAATGGTTTTGGAAATTGGATGGCTAGATATATTGAGAAGACTATCCTTGTGTTAATTTTATATAACCTAACCTCATATGCTCACATTCGATCTATGAAAGGTGCAATTTTAACCTTTTTTTTACTATTATGGACACTTGGTGTAAAATGCAAGCCATAAGCATAAAAATGCAAGCTAGGAATCCATAATCATTTTTGACAAAAACCTCTTTCAGTAGCCTACTCTACAACTAAATGGATGATTATGTATACTTTGGTTAGTGATCCTTGTTGACATATTTAGGCTTTCAAGCCAAAATGGTAAATATGCTAAATGTTATCTATAAGTTACTGAAAAAGATAATCTTTAATGAGGCAATAAAGGAGAGGATGATATAGAATGTATGCTAATTTTGCTCTGAAATGAAAAGTATGATTTTTTTCCTGGGAAAAAAAACATATTTCACCATATGTGTTACACCACAGATATTTCATACAGAATTCACCAAATATTTTGTTGATTATGGAAGACTAGGATAAATAACTATTAGGATAGTTTGAAGACATAACATATGTATCTTTTCAAGATCCCATAGGATAAAAAATGTATATTCTGATTTCAAACTTTGAAATATCAAAGATAAATATTTTTTCCTTGGAAAACAAAAACCATTGATAACACAACATCAATATTTCATGTGATGCAACCCTGCGGGATCAACAGAAAATACTACAAGGATACAAAATCAAAGTGCACAGTCAAGAATGAATCACTAACAATCTCAGCAAGCACACAAATAAGACTATTTGGATTTCCCCATATTCATATTTATATTTACTTATAAAAACTTCAAATTACAAAGTTCAAACATTTCACCAGAGATCTCTCATACAGAATTCACCATATTTATGATAGGTATAATGTTTGCATCTCCAAACGGGTTGCACCAGTCCTCATCCCCAATCCATAACAATGATGGACAGGATCCCATTGGTGTGTATCCCATGAAAATTGTACCTGCACACAAGGCTGTAGGCTATTATACAAATACTGAAATCCAAATGTTGGTCCCACTCTCCATTTTCCAACAGGTTGACTATCATTGTTGAGCCTAAATATAATTGATATCTATCAGGAAAGGTTGGCCATGTATAGAAAAAAACCTCCTTAAGATTCTCATAGCCTTCTATGGTGAAATCTATTGAATTTTTTTTCTTCACAATCCCAGGAGGTATGGCATGCATTGCAATAAGCTCAAAAGTAACCATGAAAATTTCATCTGAACAAGGAATTTCGACAAAAGATTCACTACGTATCATGTTACGATATCTTATGTGGTTGAAAACTTTCTAGGAAAGAATATGGATATTATGACGATGGATTTGATGTGGCTGCAATACTCCAATACACGATGGTAATGCATTGTGAGTTCCATTTTCTATAGAGGCAACTAATCTTGCAGTCACAACTTCATCATCACCCTTTGTTGGAAGAAGTTGGAAAGTGGTGTGCTTATCATCTTTCATAGCAATAAAATGACAAATTTTTTTTATCCCTTTCGAGTGCTCTTGCCCCACCTTTTGATAGATCTCACATTAAAGAAACCATCAACAATGGCTGCAATAAAAATTTAAAAAAAACAGTAGTTACTATAAATATAACATTAGTTCCACAACTAGGTGAATGTGGGGGAGGTATTTATATCAGATTCCTAGGAAATCAGTTTTTTCGTGTTTGGTTAGGTTGTGGAAGAGGATCAAACACTAGAGTTGAACTAATAGCCAACTGTGATTTACTATTCTTTGCTAAGTTTAAAAGGATCACATTACTTCAGGTTTGTGGAGATTCAAAATGCATCTTCGACTAGTTGGAAGGGAAATCAATGTTACAGGTTACAAATATGGATCAATGGAAACAAAGTTTAACAAATATTGGGAGTAATTTTCAGTATTTATATTTTTTTCATATTCACAAGGAACTCAACACACAGGCATATTTTCTATCAAATAAAACTATTGGTTTGGAAGATGGTACACTTTATTTTGAGGAATTTATGGATTCCACATTAGTGAATAAAGGTTCTATCCATTGTAATTAGTATATAGTCATTTGTGCATTAGATACTATCTAAGGAATTTCACATATGTGCACTCTACCTAGTTTAGTACATTTCCAACTTTTAATATTTTTTTGTCTCAATCAATAAGTCATAGTGATCAATATGTACTGATGATTTGATGTGGAATTTGTTTTATCCAATAGAACATACAACTAATGACTGTTACAAAGAGTCTCTATAGATTCTAGCTGGTAGTTTTATTTGGAACTTATGCACCTTATGTTTTCTGTAATTTTTCTTTGATTCATAAACATGAATAGCAAGAAACTGGGTTTTCTTATGGGTGAAATTTTTTTGTGATATAATCTGAAAAATATGAATTAAAAGATACATGTATACTCACCATCAATGATTTCAGTTGATGTCAATAAACCTTGTTTTGTATAGAACACCTCATGTGGATGTAACACCTTGGGGAATATGGTGGCCTCTACCAATAACATCCAACTCACATTCAAAATTTATTAACCAATAGAATGCTCCACCAGTAGAAACATCTACTAAACAATTCAACACTTCCACATGATATGAAATTTTCAATGACTCTTCTTCAGAAATACCAGGAAAATTTTCATAATAAATACGAACATACATGCTTTCCTTTATGGTAAAATAAAATGGATTTGTGTTGTGCACCAGAAGCCCATCCATTTGACTAAATTTATTTCTTCCAATATTGATAAAATGATCATCTCCCAGTAAGGGAGTCACATCTGACCTAGATCCAATGTAAAACCCTCGCTTGATGACTGCAGTGGAACGATATTCATATGACCTTGAAGATAATTGTGATTTTATTTCATATAAAGAAGGATGGTGCAGCATAATTTTTCCACTATCATTTGTATACACCATTAGAATGGGAAAAATCTATAGTACGTGTCCATGTGCCACTAGTACCAATAGTGTAAAGAATTGGATCATTCTCACAAGGATCCAAGTTTGACAACTCTACATTTCCTGTATGGGACTCATCAATAAATTTGTAGAGAATTATCTCTTCTAAACCACTTTCTTCTTTAAGAAGGGAAACAATATCAAAGTTTGGAGATTTTTCCCTAACACACTGCATAGATGAGAGAAAACACAGTTGATAAGATATTTGCATATTGTTAAGCTGGAACTGAGCATCATTACTGCTAGACTCTATTTCATCATCACTCCAACAATCATTTTTAACAATTTTACATAATTGTCGTGACTTCCTTCGTTGTTTAGATAATTTTTGCTTCATTTGTCGTTGTTTTTCTCGTATAGCATCCTCTTCTGCAAGTATTCAGAATGCTTCTTCCACAACTTTTGGAGGAAATGACTTCCGTTCTTTATGTGGCAATGGATTAGGGTCTGTACTGAACATGATTAAATTTATGAAAAAATATAATCTACAATCATGACCAGATGCCAAAAGGGGCCACATAGGTTACACAAGGGATATCTGAATTGGAAATAAATAGTAAAAAAAACAATCTAGCTCTATAGGAACAATACAAATGCTACACTAACCTTTGGTAAGAACCATTAAGTTATTTTCTCCTTGTAACCAGGGTTATGGAATTGCATACACAACAAAATAAAATATTTCAATTCCTATAAGATTTCTGCAAAAAAACACTAAGGGTAAAATTGATTATTGTGCATATACAATATTTGGTAAATAATTGTTATAGCCAGACTGGTTAGAAAAAATGTATAATGGAAATTAGAAAAGGAATGTTATAAATCTTATAACAATATAAAAATGAAGAATTTCAAATAGAAATACAAATGATAGTGGCAAACTTATCCTGCACCATTATACATTGTCTTTGGTCGAAATTTTTTGATGAAATATGATCTGGTTTGATTTGGAATCGCATCCCATGTGATTGATCTGAAATTGTACAACAGAAATTAAAAAATAAATGATACAATCCTTATAAAAATATATAAATGAAAAAAAATGTATTTTGAACAATTACATTCATTAAACGAATCCCAAACAGAAATACAACCAATATACCCTTTGTTCAGAAAATTTCCATGCAATCCGAATTGGTTTGAATTGGAATCGTGCCCGATATGATTTGATCACTGATTCTTTTTATGTAGGGGATCCACCAACCTATGGTTCACAGGGTTATCTTGCTAGTTTTTCTCAAGAAGGGACCTAGTTTGTTCATAGGGTTATCTTATAGGGATTTTGAGTGAGGTCAAGCATGGCAGATGACCTAGTTTGATCATAGGTTCTGGGTAAAATCGAAATGGGTCAAAAAATCTGCTGATGGAGGTTCTAGGTAAAATCGAAATGGGTAAAAAAATCCACTGATGGAGGTTCCGGGTAAAATTGAAATGGGTCAAAACATCTGTTGATGGAGGTTCTGGGTAAAATCGAAATGGGTCAAAAAATCCACTGATGGTTACTACCGTGCATGAAAAATTCAAAATTTTTACCTAACCGCACATCGTTATCCATGCAAAATTGTTAACCACACTAGTTTACCTCACATGGGTTCACATGCAGTTAGAAAATATTTCCAATGGAATTCCCTTAAGTGATTAACTACGCTAATTACATTTTAATTAACTTCTAATCCATTCCTTATTTAGGATACATTTCGGGGGTGATAGTTTGTTATTCGAAAAGTGCAGGATTTTAGTCAAAGGTTTGCTTCCCATTTAAATAATTACAGTGCTGCCATAAAACCTGTCAAAGAAACTTTAATGAAATATTATAATTCAACACTTTCCCCAGACATAGCAATGTTTGTTAAGAGGCCAGTAAATCATTCTTTGGTATAAACTTATGAAGAAGCTCAAAAAGTAGAGGTTGAACTTGAAAGTATAAACAAAAATACTGCAGAACCAAATATAAGGACTTTTAGTAGTAAGAAACCTTTTTTGTTGACCATACCTAAAGAGGAACATTCAAGTGAATTAGAAAATGTTATTAAATGGTACAAAAGCTATCAAACAACATTGTTGATTTAGAAAAGGATAAAGAAGTCATTTAATCCAGAAAATAGTTTAAACCTTTTTTCAAGGAAAGAGAGAGGAAGGTGGTACATCTCAAGCCCCTGTATATAGTTCTTCTGTTTTGAATTTTGATGAGGTAGGAATGTATAATTTTTGTACATTTCATCAAGAACCTCATTCCAAAAAAAATTGTCCACAATGGATTAATTCAATGAATCTGGTTATGAACCAAATATTAGATGCTCAAATAACAGAGCCTGAAGTGAAAGAAGAGAAAACGAATGAACCGGAAGAATCACATGAAACAAAAATGGTATTGTGGGACTATGTACCTACGTTGGGGTTAGAAGAGGAGGAACCTACAAAGGAAATTCAACTTTCAGTTGTTAATTATACAACAAGAAGAAAAGGACAAATAAGGGATGGTAGTTTAGTACTGCCAAAGATTAGGAAGATTCATGAAAGTATGAAGAAGATCAACAATAATACCCAAATGCCGCCTAAGTCTGATTTGGCCACCTCTAAAGAGAAAGTTACAGCAGTAATTAACCCCATGAATGTTGTGGAAAATAAAATAGAAAGTAACAAGAAAAGTCAGGAAGAATCTGATATGGGATATGACATAATTGAGGGTATCAAGAAAACCAAAGCAAATATTTCTTTATTGAAATGTGCAACTTACCTCAACAAAGAAGAAATCTCCTGGAATCCTTTGATCTACAACCTAGTAGATCCCAGGATGATATTCAATCAGATAAAGAAATAAATGAAGCTACTATTGGGGGGAAGTCTAAATCTCAAACCTTGCCATTTTTACTATCCTTTGATATTTTCAACTATAATATGCATAATTTTTTGGTAGATTCTATAGCTTCCTCGAATGCCATGCCTATTTCAGTTTGAAGAAAGATAAATGGTCAACTTACACCTTCTTCATGAACAATCATCCAGTTGGATAGGACATCAGTTGAGGTGGTAGGAGAAATGAAGAATGTGCTGATACAATTATCTACAGATGAAAGGGTCTACCAGTTTATAGACATCATGGTAGTAGATATACCTGAAGCATATGGTTTGATCTTGAGCAGGGACTGGTCTATGAAACTCAATGGGTACTTTGCAACTGACTGGTCACACTTGTGGTTTCCCTAGAAGAACTGTTAGATTCAGATCAAAGTGATCAGGGAACCACACATGAATAATAATGTGACGCAATTGGAAGGGAAAAACGAACCTGCAAATTTCTCACATTCAGTAATGGGTAACTATTTTATAGATCTTGAACCTGGAAACTATCAAGCGAAAGAAGCGAACAGTGAGTGATATACACCGTCCGATCTCCTTCAGTTTTCCTATACTAACAATATTTATTGTAACATAGTTAATTTAGTTTCAGTAACACTAGTTCTATAGAGTTAGAAGATAAATTTTGGTTGTTATATTTTTGACGGTTCTAAAACTCAAGAGGGATCAGGAGCTGGTTGTGTCATGATTGATCCAGAAAAGAATAAAATTTTTCTCTGTTGTAGATTATAGTTCGAATGTACTAATAACATAGTAGAATATGAAGCTCTAAGCCAGGGCTTGAAAAAGTCCATTGAATTCAAACTAAGAAATATAAAAGTTTTTGGGGATTCTGAAATAATTGTCAAACAAGTTCAAAACACAATTCATTGTCTGTCACCACATTTAAAAGGTTACCAAAATGAAGTTTGGGAACTTATAACAAATTTTAATTCTTTTAATATCAATTCAATTCCTAGACTGCAAAATGCAGCAGATGATTTGTTAGCTACTTTTGCTACAAGATTAGTTCCTACTAATAACAAATGCTCAATTGAATTTATTTTCAGGCCATTTGTATCAGATAATGTCACAAATTTGACGGTATTCGATGACGATCAGTAAATCTTGGAGTTATTAAAAAATGATGAGACTTTCAAAGACTCAGTGATTGATGATGAAGAACATCACGCCAATCTTCAAAGTGGGAACTTCATACCTAAAGGGGTAAGAACATTGGAAGGGATGTTTGATTTGAATAGAAAGTTTAGAAAGCCTACCAATGTCAAAAAAATAGTTCAACTATGCAGTTTGAGCTGATCAATATTGGGACAGAGGCTGAACCCAAGTATGTGAACTTGGGGAAATGGTGTTCATCGAGCGAAAGAAGAAAATTCATCAGTTTATTTCAACAATATAAAGATGTTTTTTCTTGGAAAAATGAGGTTTTGAATACTTATGATACTCGCATCATCCAACATGTTATTCCTATCAAAGTGGGTGTGAAACCATTTCAACAGCCACTGAGGAAGCTGCATCCCAAGATGGAACCCTTGATCCAAAATGAAGTGAAGAAGTTACTTGATGCGAAAATCATCTTCAGAGTTAGTCACTTAGAGTGGGTGGAGAATTTGGTACCAGTAAGAAATATATCTGGTGAAATAATACTATGCGTAGGCTTCAAGAAATTTAAACCATGCCTCAGACAAGGACAATTGTCTAGTCCCACCAATGGAGCAAATGTTACAGATGGTTTCAGGTTTTGAATTGTTCTCCTTACTAGATAGGTTTTTAGGCTACAACCAAGTATTTGTAGCAGAGAAAGATAGGTTGAAAACCACATTTCGTACAAAGTGGGGAACTTTTTCTTACAGAAGAATTCCTTTTGGGCTCATCAATGCTAGAGCCACTTTCTAAAGGGAAATGGATATAGCTTTTCGAGGTTTAATTGGCCATAGAGTGGTAGTTTATTTGGATGGCGTAACAATGTTCTCTAAGAAGAGATAAGAGCATATATTTCATTTGAAACAAATTTTTAACCGTTACTGAAAATATGGTATCTTGTTAAATCCTAAGAAATGCATCTTCGCGGTATTAGGAGGAAAGATATTGGGTCACATAATTTATAAAAAGGGAATCTCCATAGACCCAGAGAGGATAGAATATATAGAATAGATTCCTTTACTCCACAATAAGAAGGGCATGCAATATTTCATGGGGACTATAAATTTTATTCGAAGGTTTGTTCTAGATTTTGCACAAATAGTAAAGCCTTTACAACAAATGGTGAAGCAAAGTGTACAGTTTAAATGGACTGACATAGAAAAGGGTGCATTTAACAATATCAAAGCAGCAATAGCCCATGCACCTTCACTTAAAAGTCCTGGTTTTGAGAAGGATTTTATCCTGTACACTTTTGCTTCTGATAACTCACTCGTCGTAGTGCTTACATAGAAGGAAGAAAGGGGAGATGAGTACCCCATATCATTTATGAGCACTGGGTTGCAAGGTGCTGAACTGAATTACCCCACTATTGATAAACATGCGTATGCAGTATTTAAAGGAGTAAAACAATTTAGGCCTTACATTCTTAAAAATATAACCAAAGTGATTGTTCCTCACCCTACAGTTCGAACCCTTTTCATACAAAAAGAATTGGGAGAAAGAAGAGGAAATTCGGTGACAACTTTACAAGAATATGATATGGAATTTAAACTAGCCACTATTATCAAAGGGAAAGGGATTTCCAAGTTAATGGTTGAAAGTAAAAAAAATGAAGACGATGATTGGGAAAATGAAGCTAAATTGCATATGATTGATGTGTGTCCTATATTTACAGCTCAAGAGTCTTGGTATAGAGATTTGATACTTTATCTCCAACAATGGTATTTACTAGAACACCTAGAATTATAAACAAAGAAGAGCACTTCATTCAAAGTCAGCATCTTATCAAATAATTGATGGGGTTCTTTTCAGAAAGAACTATGATGGTGTATTTTTGAGATGCCTGGAATAAGAAGATGCATCTAAAGTTGTTAAAGAATTGCGTGATGGTCTTGCTAGAGGACAGTGTTCAGGGGATACTATTGCACACAAGATTCTAAGGGATGGATATTATTGGCCAACTTTGTTTAAATATTCTCATGCTTATGTGAGAAAGTGTGACACGTGCCAGAGAAGCGGTGGGAGACAAGCAAAGGAAGCTGGGCCATTGCAACCGGTCATTGTTTCAGAGCCATTTGAACAATGGGGAATTGATATCATTGGAGAAATCAATCCAAATTATTCATTGCAACACAAATACATCCTCACAACCACTGATTAATTCACAAGAAGGATGGAGGAAATTCTGTTACAGAAAGTGAATGAAGATGTAGTCATAAACTTATTACAAGAGAATATTATGATTGGGTTTGGGGTTCCAATTTCCCTGGTTTTTGATAATGCGTTTTACTTTTCATCAATTAATATTACTGAATTTGATAATGAGAAAGGAATGAAATTGTGTTATTCTGCTAATTATGATCCACAAGGTAACAGATTGGTTGAATCAACTAATAAAAACATTATCAAAATTTTAAAGAAGTCTTCCATAGAAAATTAGAGAAGTTGGCATGTAGCTCTTCCAAATGCACTATGGGCTGATAGGGTCACACCCAAGAATTCATTAGGCATGTCACCTTATAATTTAGTTTATGGAAAGGAAGCTATTTTATCCCCAAACATTTTATTTTCGTCTTCACAGTTAGCCCAAGTGTCAAGAGGGTCTGGTAGTGAGATTTTACAAGCCCGAATTAATACTTTGCTAAAACTAGAGGAGTCTAGGATCAAGTCTAAAGAGAGGTTTAAACATCAACAAGAAATTGTTAAGAGCTGGTTTGGCAAGCATAATTCCGGGAAGGGAATATTTGAGGTGGGAGATTTGGTTCTCAAGTGGGATAACCCGCATGATGAAAAGGGAAAACATACAAAGTTTCAACACCTATGGGTTGGCCCATTTTAGATTCCTAAAAATTTAGGCCCCTCAACGTATAAGTTACATGATTTACAGCGCTGGGAAGAGAATCTTCTTGTCAATGGTCTAGTTCTCAAACCTTATTTCACTTAGTCCTGTAGGAGCTCTTTTGTACATAAATAAACCTTACGTTTGTTTTGATTTCTTTTAGTTTTGCTTGTTTTCTTTCTGTTGATTTACTTTTCTTTGCATTTGATTGATTTCAATTTTTCTTTTCTTTAGTTTAGTTTTATTTCAGAATAATCCAACTCAGCTTTTGGTGCTTGGGAGAAATTGGAATTTGGACAAACTACCAATATGTTTTAATCCAGGAACTGCTCATTGGAATTTATCTATGTCAAATTTTATCAAAACAAGATTCTTTAATTTGATAGACTATTGAAGGGAAGTTATTTTAAGAGCACATTGAAGTCCTATTTTAAACCATGTTAAATAACTGAGGTAGGAGAGGTCTATAATAATATTTTGGGGCTCGATCCACTTCACATCAATATTTTTCCTAAAAAGCTTGTTGCAAAAGGCCCATGGAAAGGAAGTAGAATGGACAGGTGTATGGTATTCAAAATAATCCCATGCCACAAATGAAAGCCAAAACGCTATATATAAAAAGAGTCACATTAGAGGAAATTTCGACTCAAAATGGGCCTCCTAAGGAAAATTAATAAAATAATAGTTAAAATAATAAAATAATATTTATTAATTTTGGAGGAAGAAAAGAAAAAACTACTTTTTTGTTCGTATGTTCGACATATCTCCCTGTGTTTTTACTCAAATTTCGATCGGGAGAGCTCGTTGGATGGGGAATTAAATTCTGCATCCAACGAGTACCCACTCGGCATACTTTTGATGGGTCCCGCTACCCCAAAAAGAATAAATACCTGAAAATGTGATGATGACATCATCATCACGCTTTTTCAGGTATTTCTTGTTTTTGGGGTAGTAGGGCCCATCAAAAGTATGCCAAGTCATCATCACTTTTTTTTTTAGGTATTTCTTGTTTTTTGGGTAGCAAGGCCCATAAAAAGTATGTCGAGTGGGTACTCGTTGGATGCAGAATTTAATTCCACATCCAACGAGCTCTCCTGATCGAAATTGGAGTAAAAACATAGGGAGATATGTCGAAAATACGAACAAAAAAGTAGTTTTTTTTATGATACCTATCCCCAAATTTATATTAAATTTTTTTTAATAGGTGCTCCCTTTTTTAAATTTAAATCATTTTGATTGGCTAATACATGATGACATGGAATTTGTATTATTTTTGGAAGGCCCATTTTAAATTGAAATTTCCTCTAATGAATTTCTAAGAAAGAAAATATATATCAAAGGGATATACTTAACAAAAAATCAGTAAAATGATTGGATTTCTCAAAGGATCTTCTTCGTCCGTGATCTAAAACCAATTATGACTCACACAAAAGGACACCATGGATGGAAGAACCTAAATCAAATTTCAAATACAAAAGAAGCAATCTAGGAAGACTCAAAAGAAAAAAGTCTTACGCATCAAAAGAATGCAAAACACATGGGAATGAGGAACAAAGGAATACGCTTGTCCAGAATCAGTTATGATCCTATGGTGTCTTAGTCGAAAGAAACCAAAGGTAGAGGTAAATGAATCTCACATTTAGGCCTTAGAAGAGTTATCACGAATTTGAAAACCTGGTTACCTTACCCAAGCCTACTAAATTCAATGAGATGTTCTGAATCTTACATTCCTGGAAAAGGTCGGGAGAATGGGACAAGTTTGTCTAACAAAATGTCATAAAGAACTTTTGTGTTTTGAAAGATAGTTTTTCCAGAGATCTGTGTTCACCAGCCAATCACCAATTGTTGCTACTGCAACCACTACCCCAATTTTTTTTTAATGTTTTTAGGGCCCCCCTTTGATTTCTTAGATTTTGAGCTTACTTTGACACTTTTCATCCTTAAGAAAGTTTCTTGTCAGTGAATTAGTTTATCTAAACAAGTCTAAATTTTTTTGCATCAAGTATGAAAACTTTTGCTGACCCGATGTGTCGAAAATACTTCCATATTTTCGTTGATGCAATAGAGAATTTGTGCATCTCCACCTGACATTTTCAAGCCAACTTCATGACTATTTTTTTAGGCGATATGTTGGAAAAGATTCTGTTATTCCACTGAGACAGCAAAAAATTTATGGGTCTTTATCTAATGGTCTTTCCAACCAATTTTGCGATTTTTATGGTTCCGGTTTTCAATCCTTGTCGAAATGATTTTTGATCTTCAACCGATATAGTCGATAGAGTCCTGCCCTTTGAAGCCGACATTCTTCGTCGAGATTTTTTACCGAAGACGTCCGATAACGACGGTTATCGTTTCCTTTTGGAATCGATGTTGTCAGATCATTTAATTTTTTCGTTATCGAGCATTTTTTTTGTGAGTCTACCGACATGCTTCGGGTTGGAGGTTTCAATAAGTTACTCTGTTAGTGTCAGTTGTGTGTCGTTATTTCTTTCCAACGAAGGTGACATAATTTGGTGGTTTGCAGTCGATCTTTCACATCTGCAACGTTGGGAAGGTTATGCAATGACATTGGCGGTTGATATTTCTTTAAGTGTACCGATAGTTGCAGCAGAGTTGTGGTTTTTGAGACGCCACAGTCATAGGTATTTCATGTCTCCCCGTCGACGTAGTTTTGTCAATGAGGTTTTAAGTTAGGCGCCAAATGGCATTCATGTCGCTTGTGTAGTGTAACTGCTCCACCAACCGCATTTAATGAGTCTTCATTGTTTTATTATATAATCTTGGAGGTTCATTACGGGTGTTACAACTTATTAGAGATTGTGGAGGAGAGCCTGTTTTGAGCGGTCTGTTATGGTTTTCTATGGTGAGTTGTTGTCTCTCGTTCGAGTGCGCACCTATAGGGGACTGCCATTTGGATATTATGGAGCCTTTGATGCCAATCGCTTCACCAAATTTCGAGCCAACCTTGTCATGTAGGATCTTATCTGTGCCATAGATCTCTCGGTTGGTTGAAGCCTTGATTTGGTCGTTTACGGTTTGGGTGATAATGCATTTAGGTTTCAATACTAGGGTTTGTTGAGTTTGTCATGATTTAAAAGGTTTTCTCCGTAGCCTATTGGTTTGTTTTTTTTACCAAGCCTTTTGACCCGACCATCTATATTTTATTTGTTGACCTAGATAGCTCCTGTCGTCATTTTTCCTTTACTTGTTCCCAGCATTTCCGTGTCCAAAATTGCTCAGGACGCTTAGACATGGCTGCCTTAAGGCCCTGGTTGTGCAATGATGGGGATGAGATCACTTGAGTTTATCGTCGTCCCTTCTTCACCTTGTTCATATATGTCCATAGCAGTAGGGGTTGTCGAAGCCATAGAGCTCTGAAAGCCTTTGTGTTTTCATCGGTTTCATAACTGTAGCTGGGAAAAATGCACCTCCTGCAGACAGGAGTTGTTCCTCTAGTCTGAATGGTTCAGATCTAGAACAAATAGTACAAAACAAACTTGGAATACTTTCCCTAGAATAAATGGAGATCTGGAATAAGTGTCTTTGATGAAAAAGTGTATTTGTTTCTTGTAATGACAACTCTTCACTGATGTACCTGCATGATCACATGAAACCAACACACAAGATCAAAAAGCACCAAAAAATGTTCCACTATTCTATATTAGTGACTAAGGAATCTAATAATAAAATACATGATATTAACACAATATACTTTATGGGAAAGGAACCAATTTTGCATTAATGAATGAAGAATAAGTTACAACCTATGCCTTAGTGTCAATAATCTCCTTCTCAATGCCAATATCGTGTCCCCGATAGCTCCAACTTGCTCCTCCTATGCTCACCCTACTAATTTAGGCTAGAATGTCAATGCAACAACATAATTTTTCTCTCTCTCAACCATGGATATGAGCCTGCTTTTATAAGCCTTGGGAGGATAGGGATGGTTGATTAAATGGTGCGTAAGGTGGATAGGAGATCCCAAAAGGATAGATCTTGAGCCAAGGTGGTATTCATATGTAGGGATAAGGGAGACACAAAGCCTTCCTTCGAGAAGCTTTGTGGAAACCTCTTTTTTTCATTTTTTACCAAGGGCACCGCTTCTTCCCCACTATGATAGAGCGGTGACAGGGCAGAACCACGCCTTGTACAAGAGGTAAAGGCAATGCCATTGCCTACTGCCAAAATATTAAAGGCGTCTTGAAGAGGGTAACATTCGTTGACTAAAAGGTCAGAGCGGTGCTGGATTTTGATATGCACGATTGATATCTCGACTAGGATTTTCACTTCAATATTTGGGATATAGGGAAAATACTGTGTTTGGGGCCTCATCACATGCTGATGATGATATTTATGTATAGCACTAACCTAGTTGTTGGATTTGTTGACCGATGTCATGGCATCATTGCTTTTCTTAGGATTGTAGTTTTTGTGGGTCGTGAGTCTCACAGAAGGGGTCATGCATAAGGTTTGAATGTTGTTTTGATCGATACCTGGTATAGTGCTTTGGAACAATAGGTTTGAACTCTCGATGCCTTAGTTATATCCTGCATGTGGACTAGGTTTTATCGACCTTGTTTTGATCTCACCTTAGGTTTGGTTTTTGGCGGTATGCAGAATTTTACACTACAAAATCATTTTCGATGGCTAAGGATGATATGGTAAAATAAATACTGGTTAATCTTGTTCTACAAAGGAATGCTTTTTTATCAAAATAATATCTTTTACAGTAGTTCTTCATTTTCTTATATACATGAATGCATGTGTTTTATAATTGTAGGGATGCTAAGACATGTTTTGGTGCTTTTGTGTAGCCTCAATCTGCATCTCATACTATTCCCAAGAAAGGCAAGAAGAAAGTTAAAGTTGTCGAGGAAGAGTTAGACCTAGAAATCATGCCTAGGGTAGAAATAATTTATGAGGACACCAAATTAGTCACTGAAGCCGAGCCAAAATTCAAGTGGGGAGAATATATCATATGTTCTAAGATCAAAAGGTCCTTGACATAGGTTTGGAGGATTTACCCCTGTACAGAAAATTTTTGAGATCAAGGATTACAAAGGTGTCCATGCGGCCGGAGTTGTTTCCTTGCCCCAAGGTGATCGACTGGATTTTTCCTAACAAAAATGTGAGGGATATGATTATGTATAATGTGGAAGAAAATGGTTTCACCTCCTTTACCCCTACATACATAGCCCAAGCCTAAAGCTTTCCAATCTCAGAAATTAGTATGATCAACGATTGGATAAATAGTTTGACTATTGATTATAAGAGATGCGTAAAAATGATGATAGAAGGAAAGTCATTCCATCAGAGAGCATTTGGTGAAAATGAAATCGCTAGTCTACGTACTCCATATAGACTTGTAGCACTGATACTTAATAGAATTTTTGGTAGGCTTGATGGAATATTTTATAAGATTGGTTGGATACCATTGATGTATCATGTGACCATGGAAGGTACTATTTTCAACTTGTTGGACATAGTAGCTAATAGCTTGTCTTCTTGTATATCTGCAGCACGGGGAGGATTGCTCCAACGAAAATCTGAGTTCTACATGGGATCATTTTTAATTGACTGTATACTCTTCCTACACCCATTTAAGAAGCTAAACTGCAGTTGGAAGGAGGGAAAAGCGTTTATTTTACACTGCATACCAATTGTTATGGGATCACATATATCATAGCTCATACAAGCTCGTCTGTGAGGAATTCCTAATGATTCATCTGGACAAATTAGGGAGTTATTTGGTTGATATGAAGAAGGAGGTTTTCCCACCAATTCCTTTCAATGTTGGAAGTTATAAATTTTCCAGAGTTAAAAGCACACCAAAGTTTGTGAAAGACCTGGAAAATTTCCATTTTGGTGAGAAGAGTTTTCACATAAATGATTCTCAGGGAAAGGTTTCTACACACTATTGGAGCAAGGCCCCATAGCTACAGGAAAAGCTACTATATCCAGACAAGAAATTCAAAGGAAACAGTACCTGAAGCGGCCGAGAAGAGAGAGCTCAACCACTGCACTTAAGGCAATGCCGAAGACAGGAGGGCTCAGCTACCCTCATAAAGGAAAAGGAGCAATGGGCCGAGGTATTGAAGACAAAGGATAGAAGGGGAGTGACTGAGAAAGCGGCGTCCATACCCACGATTAGCGTCGAGAAGCGTGTAAGGCTGCAAAGAGCTGCAGTGTGACCAGTAAGCGGCAGCCCATAGTACAGATGCGCCAACTGTCATAGTAAGGGTTTTTGGGTTACTGTTGGGATAGGCCCACAGTTTTGTATCAGGGTGAGACCTCCGGGCCACCTATTTAAGCATGTATTTTGTATTTTAAAAGGTTAGACAGTGGAGAGAAAGACAACTAGTTTTTTAGTCATCTGTATTGTAAGATATTGAGAAAGAGTCGAGCTCTGGTTCTGTTATTAAGTCTATATTATCTTACTACAACCAGTAGCTGGCTCCTTGAGCACCACTGCAAATTGAGGAGCAATGCTATAAGATGGTTCATCTAGGAGAAAGTATGAACGATGATGCATGTCATCCCAGGGATAATCTAGGGCGGTGAGAGCCTCAAGAATTTCTTCATCACTGTAGAATGCTCGGGTTGTCAGATCGGTTGCCGGGGGTGTGGTGATGGAAGAAAACATATAAATGGGATCGAACTCTTTGGAAGAAGAAGAGTCCGGGGGGTGGATCTCCACAATGGGGAGTTGGGTTGTCTCAAGATCCAGATATGAGGGGAGGATCTCCACAATGGGGAGTTGGGTTGTCTCAAGATCCAGATCTGAGGGGAGGATCTCTTCAATGGTGAGGTTTGCCGTCTCCAAATCCAGATTGTTCATCTCAAAGAGAGCTATTCTGTACTCAGGGAGATCGGGACAGTGATGGGAGTAATGTCCGTAAACATCACATAAGGCACATGAGTGGTTAGTGCGTAGGGATTTGCCGCGAGGTATAGGGATCGAATCTAGATGGACAACCGGGATAGTGGGGTCGTCGTCGAGAATTTGCATGTATTCCTTTAATGCTGGTAAATGAGGGCATAGGTGAGTCGCATGGCCCAACTCATCGCACAGCGCGCATTTGGGAGGGGCACGAAATACAGGGGGGTTTTGTACTGTCTTAGGAGGTGGGACAGCAGTGTAAGGTTGGGGGCCTCTACCCCCAGTGGGTTTGGTAAAAATAGGGGGTGGTTTCGCGGGGGTTGACGGGGTAGCGATACCAGGAGGTGGTTTCGCGGGGTTTGACGGGGTAGCGACACCGGGAGGTGGTTTCACGGGGGTGGACGGGGTAGCGACACCGGGAGGTGGTCGACTAGTAGTGGCTATGGGTTGCACTGGTTGCAGGATGACATCGGGTGTTGGCGGA
>LPNX010903576.1:6870-93305 GCA_001517045.1 Pseudotsuga menziesii | reverse complement strand
TTCTAAATTCTTATTGAATGAAATGATAGATAATTGAAAATTGAAACACATGCGATATACTTTTCCCTCATTTATTGCAAGGGAAAAGTCCTATGAATTCTATACCAAATCTGGTAGATGTCAACTGTGCATATCCTATGAGATGTTGCTAAATGGTTTGCACTTACATTCTAGTATAAAGAGATGGGTGAACCCTATCCCTTATCATGTTAAGGTATTGGATGTTCAATCATACGCTCCAAAATGAGAACTGAAGGGAGTTTGAAAATGCAACATGTGTAATGGTATCTCTCTTCATCACATTTTTGAAGGCTCATTCCAGGCAGTTCTGAAGGGAAATCTACAACCTTATATTGTTTGTGCCTAAACTTCTAATCTCTAGATGTATATGACAGAATTATTGTTAACAAGTTGGTGTTCATTAGGAGGATATTTTAGAATAATATGGTGCAGTATTATGAAATTCCTTGATCACATATTCCATAAATTAGGAGCTTGAACAGGGAAAAAAATAAAGCCTCTCGGTGAGGGACATATACTAAGCATAATGGTGGGGCAGTTCATTATGGATACATTTCATTATGGATGCAGTTCATCAGAGATCCAGATGTGAAGGCTGTAGCTGAGCAGATGGGTTCATTAACAGACAAATCCTGAGAGAATGGATCTAGATAAACGTATTCGAGCATTGAAGAAAAAGGTACATACATTTGTAGAAGTGACCTTTATAGTGATCTTATAAAGGTGATTACGAGGATTCTGTTTGTGGCATTGTGCCTCTAATAACCTCTTAGATGTAATGTGTATATGGCTTCTTGGTAACATTATTATGTAAAATGTCACACAGGTGTAATCAGGCACAAGTTGTTTGTGGCAAACTAGCTACACTGGGGAAGCTACAAGAAATTTATAATTATCTTTTGTATTCTCATATAGGGAATACTGAATCGTTTCTAATGTCTATGAATGTATGGAAAGATGATTTGTTCATGCACTAAAACTAATCTTATTTTGTGAACAGATTCGTCTGACAGAGTCACAACAAGCATCTATGGATGGTGAAGGAACACTGAATCCTGAGCAAAGAGAAAAGCTGGCTAAATTGGATACGTAACGAAAGGAATTGAAGGACCTCGAGGAGAAAAGAATGGTGTTGAGGTATTAAGAATTGGATTTGTCTACAATGTACATTATTTTTTATACTTGTTACATGTTTGATTATTCCTATTGGCATAAGTTTATGGCATTCACTTGTTTGGATTTGGTTTTCATCACACGAGTACAGCTAAATTATGTAATACTTTGTTCTGTTACAATTTCTATTGGATTTAATAACTTAGGTACAACTAAATTATGTAATACTCTATTCCTTTACAAGTTTCTTGCTCAACCTATATGGAATTTGAGGACTCCATCATTACTCTTCTCTTTAGCATTCTTTTCTTTTGAGTCCTACATTAGGACACGAAATGTGGTCAAAGTGCAACGTCATCTACTATTGATATCATTTGTTCTGATTCTTAAAACAAAATCATCAACAAAGTTTGGCTGGTAGCCTAGTACTGCCATTTGTTCTACATTATGGCAGCTAGACCAGTAATGATCATTTGGAAGAAAAGGAACAGAGTGCTTGAAGGCATTTTTATGTTGACTTACATCTGTACATATATAATATAAGGATATAGGGAATGCAATATACTTGTTTTGGTGTCTATGCCCCACTAATGAGTTCTAATAGGACCTGGTTCTATCCTGAAGTGTTAGATATGTCTTGAACAAGGAGAACTTCCCTCTCCATAATATAATATGTGCAAGATATTTTAAAAGTATAGAAACGAGAGAGATATAGCAGGTGGTCATTCCAGAGAAAGACTTCTTTAACCCAGTCCAAGCAAGAATCTTGTAATAAGTTTACAAGATTCACAATCTAAGAATTTTAAGAATATAAGTCCAGTCAAAGAAAACAGTGAACTACCTACTCACAAGCTCTTTAAAAAAACATGAGCTATGAGTTTGTTGGAATATTAAGGATAGAGGTTCCCAAATACCAGTTGACATATATTAACATCAAATATATGCACATCCTCTTTATAATTAGATGATGAGAGACTACTGTCAATGAGGAGGCTTTATTAATTTGAAGTCTTGAATTGCCAGGTAGCCAACATATTCCTTAACAACCATATAACTAGACTGTTGAAGGTATTGTTACATGGAAATTATGCAATTACGATTCTATTTTTTCATCACCCCTACAGATTGGTATCATTCTTTAGTTCCATGTCCTATTGAGCTTTCTTTTGGCCATTAGTTGGATATTAAAAAATTATACTATCCTATCTTATGACATTTCTAGTCAATGGTGGCCTGTAAAAAAAATTCAATAATTCCTAGGTAGCTACTAACAAATTACAATATCATGGTTTCAACTCTCCCACAGGTTGCTTTGCAAAAACAAATACAAAGCAAATTGGACCACTAGCAAAAACAACTATGAAGAAAATTGAATACAAATTTCATGAAGCAAACTATCTCATGGTGGCCACAGGTATATGCTCCACAGTTGGTGAAAGTCGACTGCAATGCCTAGTTCCTCTTGACAACACAAATAAATTAGCCAGTTGAGAGATTGGGCATTTCAGATTGAAACAACGAGTTATTCTCATGGGTTTTTTGTTATATCCCAAGAGTCAAGTCTAATCTCTATTTGTGTTGGACAGATTGAACATACATTCAATAAGATTGACCTCTACATAGACATTAAAATAAAGCAATATCTAAACAGGCAAGAAGTAAAGAAGACAGTCCATGGCATTGAAGACAGTTTGGTGGACTTGAAGGATGATGATAGCTTGACAAAGTTGACAGTGGCAGCAATGTGTGCAATGATGAGGTTAGCAACAGGAGAAAGATTGTTTTGATCTTCTAACATGGGGTTAATGATTTATTTGTAATAAACCATCTTATTCTTATTCTCAGTTTCACTATAAATTTCATTAGATTAGAGTTTAAACTCTTTATAAGCCCAATATATGAATTAATCTCGGTTAAATAATGTATTCCCATTGGTATTCTATTTTTTCTGTAACACAAAAACTATGTGTTTAGTGTGCACTTGGCTCTGCTATCTTGCTTTTTCAGTGTAGCCATTTAGGCACTCGTTAACTGTAAACTTAACCTTCATGCTAATTGTGAGTTCTATTCTCAAAAATGAATTTCACTAGCGTTGTTCATTTGACTGAGAAAATCATGTTCTTGTTTGTTTACAGCCTGGGCCAAGAGACTTCCTTATTCAGTGTTTCATTAAGCGGGATAGAGCTACATCTACCTATTATTTGTATTTGGGTTTGACTGCAAGTAAGTTCTTGACATTCTGCTTTCAATTTGGGTTTGACGGCATGTAAGTTCTTGACATTATGCTTTCAATTCATACGTTGTGCTAGTTTTTTTAGTCTTTCTAGTTTCAGTAGAGAGTCTTATCGGATATGCAACATCCTATTCTCATGTTTGTATTTTTACTAATTGGAGGCTTTTGACAGAGCTATAAACAATATAAGAAAGGTTATAGTTTTCCTAAACCCAATTGTGTTGTCTATGCCATCAAAAACTGGGCTGTCTTTTGTGAGAGAGTTGAAAATTGAAAGGCCTATTTGAGATTCTTGGTTAGCCACAAAATTAAAAAGTAGAGGCTATTTCAAACACTTTATGGGATCAATTTTGAGTGATAAAGTAAGGAAGTGCGCATTGGAGAAACATCTTTTTCCATCAAATCTCTTATTCTGTATCAACTGTATCTGAATTCATTTGTGCAATTTTTGTTGAAAATTTTAAGTGAAATGGGTGCCTAGAGCAGTACCTTTTTATTTGCATTAAATAGATTTTTGGGGAAGCAATATGGAGATTGTAATTCTGCAAGGAGCCAGTAGCTGTTGAGAATATTATGATATTTAGTTATTCTCTGGTCCAACCTAGACCAAGTTTTTGCATAAAAGCGAATGAAGTAATTCCTGGATTTATCAAATTTTAGCTCATAAAGGCATGCTGATTTTTATATTTAATTATGTATTTTAACATATGTATCATATTGGATGCAGTAGAATATTTCTATCTTCCATTGTATTTTATTTGCATTTGAAGGGTCACACGTGTTTTACAACATAGTACGGTTAAGCTATGGTACATATTAAGCACATTGTTAGGTGTTAGTATTCACTTTTCAAATGAATAACAATGTAGATAATTGATTATATGGTTAGAGATTTATTCTGTAGTTATATTTAGTAGCATAGCCTACTTGTTTACTCCAAGTTACCCTTGTTACATGCATGGCTGTTACACACATGGCCTCTGTGGACCGCCAAACCATAGAGAGAACATGGGCACCTAATAAGTGCAGAGTTACAGTTAAGCCCTGAGTGTATCCAGCTTAAAGAAAAAGGATCACAAATCATTTGTGTTTCCCCAATTATGTGGTCCTGTGTGGCCATTACATACATGGCCTCTGTGGACTGCCAAACCATAGAGAGAACATGGGCACCTAATAAGTGCATAATTACACTTAATCCCTGACTGTAACCAGCTCAAAGCAAAAGGATCACAAATCATTTGTGTTTCTCCATTTATATGGCCTTGTGTGGCTATGCTGAGTGATTCTTACTCTTTAAAAGCTTGGGTGTACCACTATATTCAATACTTTTGCAGTATGTTGTGTGAAATATCTTGAATATCATGTTGTGGTGTTATAAACAAGGGTAGTACTGAACCTATTACTTACATAGGTTTCATTTTGTCTGAATGATTGTTGATATTACTTTCCAAGCCTTAATATAGGAAGAGGATAGTTAAAGTTGTTGAACTTTCCATGCTTGTCACGCGACTACTCTTTTTTAGAACAGACTATGTAACAAAAAATTAAAGGCAAATCATTTAACTTAAATAATACATGCCTTAGTTACTTGATATATGGTCTTGATATTGGAGTTCAAATACAAATGGAAACACTATAGATTTGACCTTCAAATATGTCTTTGCAGCACTTTCTGAGAGTGGAAAATTTCTTCTTGCTGCTCGAAAATTCAGGAGACCCACATGCATAGATTATATTATTTCCCTTCATGCTAAGGACATGTCAAGAAGAAGTAACAGATACATTGGAAAGCTGAGGTAAGTGAATTTGGAAAGCTGGGCTGCAAGTATTTGTTTTTTTTTAAATTTCAAAACCATCGGTTAAGCGACGGATGCAGGGATTTTTTATTTATTTTTAATTGATAACCGTCGCTTAAACGACAGCTACACCTGTCGCTTTACCGACGATTATAGTCTACATCCATCACTTAACCGATGACAGGAATGTTATTTTTTTTTTTTTTTAAATTGATAACCGTCGCTTATCCGATGGCCATTCTGTCGCTTAACCGACGGCATGAAGGTTTTTTTCTTAAAAAAATTTCACTACCGTCGAAGAAATTCTGTCGCTTAACCGACGCTTTACATTTAACCGACAGTAAACTGAGGTGTCGCTTAACCGACAGATTGGGAAGATGTCGGATAACCGACGATACACCACCGATGCTTAAAAAAAATCATAGTGTCATACATGCGACAGGGAAGTGTCGAAAGTCCGACAATACTGCCATCGGATTTTTGGTCGAAATGTAGTAGTGTCACTAAGCATCATAATTGAATGAAAGAAAATTCTTAAATCGAAGATCAACACATAATAATATTTTACATAGATTTAATTGATCTGAAATTATAAAACAATTTTCCATACCCTCAATTATATTTATCTTAATTTGTGGTTGTGATAATATCAAAATAAGACTTTTCCTTAATTATAAATATGGCAAGTATTCATAGAAAAGCCTAAATTATTAATTTTAAAAAATGATCGATTACAAAAATTTAGAGAAACATTCATCAAAACAATATCTATGAGCAAAATCAGGAATTGGCATGAATGATTTAGAAATTTCAAGGAGTTGATTTAGAAAACTCATTTCAAGAGAAAATCAAAATTTGAATGATAAAAGAAATAACCATAAGGCTAGTCTACACATTTTAAATAAATTGATGAATGTCAATGTAATAATTTAAATATAGTATAAAAGTGTATAATTAATGACATCATCCCACAATCGTGTAAAATAACTTAATGATAGATTTATCATTACTGAATTATTGTAAATTTATGATTTCTCACAATTAATACCAAAATTCAATACTTCAAAGTTTAAAAAGATAAAAAACAAGTATACAAATTTTGAAATGGAAATAAGATAAAGAATTCACTTCCTTGATGTAAGGCCATACTCATATTCATGCATTCCCGACTGTATCACTTGCTTCAAAACGCTTGCTAACTTGTCAATCCAACCAAGTGTACCTGAACAAAAATTAAGTAGAGATCAATCTATCCTTAGCAGAAAACTATTGAGTTGATTAATAAATATATACATTCTTATATTTACTACTATGTGTGAAATCAAAACTAAAAACTAAGAAGTAAAGAAAAATAAAAGAAACTACTCTATCTTATTCCTAGTCTTATGTTATGTACACTAAAATCAAATATTCAATCATAATTAGGTAAAGTAAAAAATCCAATGAAGCCATTGAAACATTTGTAACCCTGCAAAATAAAACATATCGAATATTAATAATATGAATTGAAATGCTTCATTCTGCAAAATAGAAAGTATTAAATTAGAACTTATATTTACAAAAGGAAGAAGAAGATGACATGAAAATCTTTTAAAATATGACTCTTCCAACCATGCATAAACTGGATCATAAAAAGAAGATTGGAGGAGATCTAAAACTCGTGAAGATTCAATGGAATGTGTGATAGCAAGTTCATCAGGATAGTAATCAAAAAGTGGCATGTCGAGATTATGATCAAAGGATCCAGGAAAAGTTAAAGTAGAGGATATATTTTGTAAGGAAGTATCACCATCATAAATTTGAAAATGAAATCTTGACATTACCTTAGAGTAAGTACTTTCCCTTTGAAATTTATGAGATTTTGATGATTCAATTAATTTACAATTGAAAAGATTAGTATCGTCTAACTTAACTTCTTCAATATTATCGTATGCATGAGATTCATGAGCGATATTTATAAATTTATTTTCTTCATCAATATCGTGAATAGAAAGATCTTCCTCGTTCTTAAACAACAAATCACTTTGCATAGGAACTGACCATAGTGTTTGTATATTAGTATCTGGACATGAACTATAATCAGTAAATAGATCTGGATATAAAGCATGATAACTTTCCAAATGTTGAAAATTAGATGTTTCTGTTTGCAAAGGACAATCTTGATTAACTGACTCAAGAGAAAAATCATTATCCATATTTTGATTTGTTGATATATTTTGTGAAGAAATGAGATAATTTTGTTCAATTTGAGAAGAAGAAAATGCAAAATCATGACTTATGCAACGATCATTCAAAGATTCAGTTTTAGATCCTAAAATCATCGATTCCTTTTCAACTACAATTGCTTGAACACGAGAATGATTTTTTAATGTAAGTGTCGAATTTAAATTATTTTGTTCTTGAAATTGTATATTAGAAGATCCTAAGATTTGTTGATGTTCAACAATTTTAGTGTCAGAATTTGGACCAATAAAATTAGACCTTGAATCAATATTAACTAATGAAGTGATGCAACCATCAACATGCATATCGTTAATTAGAAGCTTATCATTATTTGTTTGACCATATAAAGTTGAATGAGAATCAAGAAATAAAAATAAATCTGTTATTTCTTCTGCAGAAAGTTGATCTTTCTCATGGAATCTAAAATGCATTGACATAAATATTGAAAAGAAAATACTAGTAGATTCACCTTCTTGTTTGCGAAGATTTCCGATCTCATACCTCAACTGTTGATAATTATAATCCTCATGCGCAGAAATAAATAACTCCATCAAATGTTTCCATGAATGAATGGATATAGTAGGTAACATTTCGAACCAGCCTCGAATTCTTCTTTTGAAAGTGACAGCAAAAAGCCTGTAAATATTACTCTCACACACTATACGATAATGGTTACAAATATCTATAAATTCAGTAAGATGTTTCAAAGCAGTCATTTTACCTTCTCCATCAAAACTTAACCTTTGCAAGAGATTTACTGCACTTTCAGAAATACCTCCAGCAGGCCCAGGCATGCTGAAAGCATGTTCTAAAATAGTAATAGGAGCCATTTTTAAAAGATATAGATCAAAAGGGATTACTTGCCGATCGGCCCTCCTTCTAGCGCCATTTGTTGGCCTGATTTTCTAACCTAGGCCAACAAGGAGATTATGCCCACACAATCAGCTTAAAGCAGCATCTAGTGTGTTTGGAGTAGCAAAATCTCGCAGGTTATGGTCCTGCTACCAGCTGAATTTTTCTCTTAAGGAGAAACTAAAATTCAGCGAAAATCTATCCTAATGTTATTTCTGTCTAAATAGACCCTAAAAAAATTTCAACTACCTAAGGTATCCTACAATTTCTTTCTTAAGGAAAGTCTTTGATTTTTGAAGAGTTTTCTTAATATAAAGATTATTTAAAATTATTCTAAGAATTACACAAATTTAACAACTGTTAAATGTAACTATACTATGATAATAATAACTATACTATCTTAACTGTCTTATCTATCCTATCTCAGCTGAGAGCGATTTTAAATATTATATTAATTATTAATTAATGTAAGATGAACAGAAAGATAAAGGGTAGGATCTAAATAGAAATATTTAAGCCATACACACTAAATCATTCTTCTACAAAATAACTTATCAGAAAAACTAAGATAAACAATTACTTCAAATTTTATGAAGTGTCTAATTAATTAATAACTAATAACCAATATTAGATATTTGAATAAGAGATAATGATCAGTATGAAATCACTGTAAACATACAAATGATATCTAACATACATAAATATATATCCTTATATCCTGAATTTACAGTAGAAACACTAGTAAATTCAGTCACAACGACATATTAATTCAAATATAATATTGGGCTGACGGAGTGAAATACTGATTAATAATCACAAGAATAACCAAGTACATTGTATTAATATTAAAATAGAAGATCATATACTAAAATATAAAGAGTATCCAAAACAATACCAGTCACGATATCAACTTGGAGATTTCCAGTCACATCCCAGATCCAAAGATAAAACTTCAGCCAGAAACAAAACTAGTATCAAAATAGTATTTCCAGTATTTTTACTTTAGTCACTTCCTCCTCCTTTACAATAAGTTTTCAGAGTTTTTATAACAAAGGCTACTAACTGCCTTTCCTCATTCTATGCAACTAAAGCTAAAAATAAACCATCAAGTCCATTAACTATCGAACATATAGGACTTAATGTTTTTTAATTATCATCTCCTTCAATAGTGCACCTGCAATCTGAATCATCGATTCTGTAACTACTTTCTTATCTTCAAATGTCAATTTGTCCATGCAACAACTGTTATTTGACATCTAGCATCTATATTATTCGATTTTGGAACAACTTCATCATTTGCAATTCGTGGCTGGTTCGAAATTCCAGTCTCTAATGAACAGCCACGTCTTCCAACTGAAATCTAGGATTTTAGACACATCCTGAAACTATGCAGGATAGCAATGACATGCCCACTTATTTCAAAAAAACAAAAGAATCTTATTAAAAACTATTTATAACAGGAGAAATAAAAGAAACTATAATTTAAATGTGTGCCTGTAAAATCTGCGATTTTACAGGCATGCACAAAAGGCTGTCATTACTTGTAAATCATGTAACCGAAAATGGAAATAATCATTAAGCTCTCTTTTGCAAATCAACCACTTTTCCGATCAGGGTCGGAAAAAATATGACCTAAAATATGGGCGGGAAAGCTCCCAATCGGAGGTCGGAAAAACATAGACATCGGCAGACGAGTGCTTTGCACAACTGCAACGGCGGAAGATAAAATACTGCGGTCATGCGACTAAAAGACCAGCCCGCATCGGTGGGCGGCGTTCTTTACGTTTCGGGTGATTAGTTACTTTGGGAGCCGCAATGGCGGAACGTAAAGGGATTTGGGAGCCGCAACGATGGAACGTAAAGGACATCATGCCCCGCCATGTAAGGTCTGAATTGGAAAGGTAGTTCTTTCTGCGGCCACAACAGCGGAAGATAAAACCCAAGGATCGACAAAACAACAAAGCGGGACGTAAAGGTCAATACAATAATTGGGCATTTTCGTAGTTTGTCGTCCGCAAATGCAGAGAAAGTAGTAATAAAATGTTCCGATGTGAAAGTCAAAAATTAGCCGATTGAGACAAATGCGTCGAAAAAATTTAGTTGTTTTAATCGCCGATGAGTTTATGATCCGCAGAACTCGCAGTGGGATCGCTATCTACCGTTGCGGATGTTTAGTAGGCTGTCCTTCCGATGAACAGGGCATCTGACCGCCGATGAACGGCGGAGGGAATTAGACTTTCTAGCCGCCGAAATGTCAAAATTTTTGATAAAACTATACATATGAAAATTTCAAATGATACTCATTTATTTGCTTTTCACTAACTATATATATACAATTTCACAAAATAATGATAAGATATTAAGTTACAAATGGGATATGAACCTTTAAGGTTTAATAAGAGTTTTAATTTGATAATTCATCTTTAGTTCTAGGATTTTCAGAACTTAAAATATCTTATCAATAACCCGCTTCAAACAAATTCAAAATGCGTTTTCGTTGAACCCCAATTAGCACACTATCTCTTAATTTTTTTTAAATCATATATATAATCAAATAGATTAATTAATGATGAATTGATTATATAAAAATTTATGGAACTGACAGCTGCTAGTTATCAAGTTTATGAAAAATGGTTTCATCAGCTTCTAATATGTCACTGAACTTTTCTATAATTGAGAGTACTTTCAGAATCGAAGATTCTGAAGGAATTATTTTATAATTTTTAATAGGTAAATCATAAAAGAGAGATGATCTCCCTTCATCTTAAATAAAAATGAATGGGTTGTTGCTGACTGCCAACAGATCCCCAACATAAAGTTGGGTAAGCTTAAGGTGGCCATGACCAGCTTGCTCATGACACCAGGTGGGGGAAAGAGGAAGGGAATTTTATGGACTGGAGATGAGCCCACATAACACCCAGTTGGTTGCATGTGGGGGTGAGGTTGTGGTTGCAGCTCCACATAATGTTGCTTCTGCGGGTTATGTTATGGTTGCTATTGGAATTGCGGCTGCAGACACTGTTGTGGTTGTGGTTGGGGCTATGGCTATAGTTTCTATTTGGGTGCAGCGGTGCTCGATGAGACCATGCACAAGTCTAGATTTTTCTTTTGTGTCAATGGTAGTGACACCAATGGGAAAGGAGCCATCATGGTGGGATCAATAAACAACCCAGGGCCCACATTCAACGATGGGGAGGCTGGTGTGTTTTCAACCACAATGTTGGTTACAGGGATGACGTAAGCGTGTGCAGTCACCCCTTGCGGCTCAATGGTGGTGATAGTAGAGATAACGTTGGTAGGCACTATTAACCCTTGTGGATCGTGGTAGGTGAGATGGTCGACCATCACAATGTTCCCTTCATGGGGGAACATCATGAGGCAGAAGACAGTTGACCCGATGGCTCACATGGCGTACATGTAACTCCTCCCAAGGAGGAGGTTGTAGTCCAGTTGAGCATTGATGACTTTGATGTCGATCAAGACTATCTTCTTGACTAACGTGATGGGGACATGGGGGAGGATTCCTTGGGATTTAGTGGGGTGTCCATCATAAGCCCGCAGAGTCATGGATGACGGTTGCAAAATTAGTGATCCAAGCTTCTACCAAACCAAGGTAGACATGATGCATATGGATGCCCCCTCATCCACTATGCATTGGTGCATGACCAAGTTTCGGATGGAGACTAGGATTTGGAAGGCGATAATCGAGGGCATGTGCAGCTCTCCATTCTCTGTGTCAAACATCCCACTTTGTTGTGCAAACACTTGTCCCAACGGAGTGGGTGGAGCGAGGGAGAGGGATTGAACATGTTGCATCGGTGGTGCATAGTATATTTGTGTAGGTGGTGATGCCACAAATGTGGGCATTTTCCCCACATATTGTTGTGTTGGCCAAGCCATGGCTTGAGCCTATTGCAGAGGTGCAGGTTGTGCATAAGAGGTTGTTGCTCTGGATTGGGACATCATTCTAGCATAGTCCAAAGCTTGGCTTTGATAAGAAACATTAGCAGTATTGCTTGGTTGGGGTGTAATGACTGGTGGTGTCGGTCGAGGCTATGGTTGTTGGGAGACTGACCCTATGATGCCGTCCACTACGTGGGATGCCCCTGATGCGTCGTGGTAGGATGTACCTGGACGGGGAGCATCTGGAATGACAGTATACAAGTATCCCAACTAGGCATAGATGAGGTCAAATTGTTGGGCCTTCAATATGGCCTCTTATTCGGATTAGGGACGTTCATATGCGTTGTCCTTTGCGATGGGTGAGAGAAAAGTCTTGAGGAACCAATCCAAGAAGATCCTGTCATCAAGTTGGATCTTACACAAGTTGCGGCGCTGCAGCCACTCATGGATAGGATCAGTGATGTGAGTGGTGTTGTTTTGGCAACAAGATAGCAGGATCTCCACCCCCTCGTCATATCTGACAGGGATTTGGAAATACTGTAGGAACATGAAGGCTAGGGAGTTGAAGTCAGGGTACTTGTCTTGTGGCAGCTCAATGTACCATTTTTTCGCGACACCTGTAAGGGTGCGTTGGAATAGCCTCAACCTAATGGAGTCATCTATGATGCTATTAGATGAGCACCATAGATGGAATCTCATTATATGATTTTGGGGACATTCCCTAGCTTTACCTTCAAACTTTAGGATGTCTGATGGCAGCTTAGTTGGCATGGGTGGCCAGAAATCTTGGTGGTGGATGGGGTCATTCATTAATCTAGCCAAGTTAGGCAAGTTCAAATGAGCCATGAAGGCTATATTTGACCCCAATTTGATGTGGGATGGGGCACCAATGAGGGTGGGGTTTGCAGGTGCATAATGCATCGGTATGGCTAGGGGTGCTTGTGGTGGCACCATGGCAGATGGGCCAATGCCCCTAAGTGTTGTGGGTGGGATGGTATGGGTAGCGGGGGCGTTGCCCCCATATATGGAAGTAGGGGCAATGTGGGTGGTTGGTGCACTGCCCCCTTGTGTGGCAGGGGGGAGAATGTGTGTGGAGGGGCCACAACCCCCATGTGTTACCACTGGGCCAGCTTGGCTGGTCACTATTGGTGGTGGAAATTGGCTAATAACAGTCTGCATGATTGTGCTTGGACCGCTTGCCAAGTTGTGGGTGACAGGTTGTGATGTGGACATGGGTCCACTTGCTAAGGTTAGGCCAAAAAATGGATCCAGGTTTGCAGTAGCCATGGGGCTTGATGGTGTGGTGTGGAGGCCTGGTTCAGACTGATATGGGTCTGAATCAGAATCAGAGGTTGTGTGGCCCTCTGACGGTGCGGGAGATCACTGAGAGTGGCTTTGACGGTGCCGATCAAGTGTTCCAAATGGTGGTGGTTCGCCTCTAAGGCATGAGGAAGATAATGGAGGATCAATTGTGTTCGCTTTTGTGTATGAAACTGGTGGGTATGATATTTGGAACTCGGTTTCAATGGCTTCCTATTGGCTGAAGGTGGTCTCTCGGCCACCAAGACTGCCAAAAGACAGCGCTTGGCATGTTCCTCATGGGTGCTTCTACTCAATCGAAAGGGGTCATTGCCCATTTTGCTTGGCAATTCCTCTCAATGGCCAGCTACTTTGGGGTTCTTGTGGTACTCCTCACAATGATTTTCTAGGAAAAGCCCAAGTACTTCCCACAATTGAAGCAATCAGGGACTTATGTCCTCAAAGACTATAGAATTGATTGAACTTAGTGTAAATTTGGTAAATTATAAGGCTTACTCAGTGTCATGAATTGAGTTGGGTTAATTATTGGGTATGGTGTGTTGGTTTGCTTGTTTGTTCTGGTACTTGGTTTACAATATGGTTTATGAATTCATGGTAGATTTCATATCATGGTTTTGTATGCAAACATAAACATAAATTTGTAAGCAAGTATGGTGATTAACCCTGAATTGTTGGCCTAACTAAATGTCTACCTCTCAGTGATATTTTTCTTCAAGCAAGAGAAGGTGCTGGGCTCTCAACACAATGGGACTAAGCCCATCCGTAGATCCTCTGGTCACCTCCCAAGTGCTACGTTGGTCAATATGGAGGAAACTTAGCACCATGAGAATCCCTCCTTCTCTACCCGCTCTACCTTCCAGGTCACCTAGTTTTAGTGGTTTGGGAAAAATACCATGGAGTGCCTATATCCCAGAATACCCCAGAGGGTGATGAATAGGTAGAGGAGGAAGGGGGAAACAAGATGGTTATTTTTAAGTTAATTTTAGTTATACTAGTTGATTCTATTAAGCCTTAATGATTGATTTGCAGAAAATAAAAACTGGAATTGAAAGAGACCTGTAATGGTGGAAAGAGGTGGCTGGGTTGCACTAACAATCCTCTGAAACTAAAAATTACTATTAATTAAACTTAAATACAACTTCTGTGTGACAGGCCGCACATTTCTGACCAAATCCAGCGAGGGGGCCGCGAGATTTTTCCAGAAATGAGCGAGGGGGTCGCGCAAAATGTGAAAACAGCTGCAACTTGAGCTTTTGGGCTGAAGTCGCTCCTGTCTAAGGATTAATGCACCATGGGTGCACCTGTTGGCCAATTAAGAGTGCCCCAATCTCACCTTTTCCCCTGATAAGAGAGACCTTCTCCGAAAAGGGGTTTTTTGGTGATGTAGGGTCAGATCTGGCCGACAGAAACTGGTACTGGGGTCAGCCTGAATTAGCTCAGCCTAGCAGAGGCTTCAACACTGACTAAAATAGGAAATAAAGTAGATTTAAATAGATCTAACCTAATATTTCTGAAAACTGGGATAAAATGGAAAAAAACATCAAAACTTGAAATTTTTGGCCCAGGGATCCTGTGGGATCGACCCAGCGGAGTCGCCAAAGCCGTAGTGATAATTTATCCTCAATATAGGAGTAGGAATGGATCCCTTGTGCCTATAGGAAACAAGGGTAGGTTCCTACCCTTTGAAAACAGTAAAAAACGAAAGGGAAAATAGCATAAAAAGAGCAACGAATTTAAACTAAGCTAATCTAAACAAGAATAAGCAAGTAGAAGCTACTCTAAACTAGAGCTAAGAGCTAATAACATAAAATAAAGGAGGAGATGAAGCCCTTGTGAACCCCTCTATAGAAAACGGGTTAGGGTTCCGCCTCTTTGAAACCTGCAAACAACCTAAGCTACTACACTAGCAAACCTGCAAACAATGTCAATGAAAAACCTGCAAATGAAAATATCAGTTAGAAAGAAAAACAAGCAAATAAACAAGAAAATAAATCATACCTCACTTAGGTGGAAATGGGCCACCATACTCTAGCTGATGGGAGCACCTCTCTCTTGGTTGGGAAGCAATGGCTTGATGAGATGGAGATGAAGGAGAGGGAGAGTGGGTGGTTTGAGAGGAAAAGGTCTCAAAGCATCCACGGGCAGCATAACAATAGGAAAGTGAGGAGTGTTTTGAGAGTGACCCCCCACCCTCCTTTTATAGTTTTTCCAAAAGAATTTTAGGGTTTTAAGCCCTTGGTCAAGGCTTTGGCCCCTTTTTTGGGCCTTTAGCCCCTTCTTCCCTAACTTTATCCCCTTTTAGGGTTTTATCCTCTTCTACCCTAAATTTATCCCCTTTTAGGGTTTTATCCCCTTTTTTAGGGCTTTAGCTCCTAGGGGCCTATTTTGGGCTCTTTTTGGGGGTTTTTAGCCCTTTTCTTCATCCTTGGGCTCTTTTGGAGGTGTGGGGGTAAAATGGAAGGTCTTATGGACTGAAATGAGTGTTGTGAGATGGTGTCCTTAGGTGGTGTAGTCCATTGAGAGCTATGTGGGGAATTTTTGGGTTAATATTCATTATAGGGTCGCTTCGACCAGTGTGGTTTTCCTTTGCATTCTTGCAGTCTGATCGCAGCAGGACCTTCCCCTATCCTCTGCCTCCTCTCCAGTCAAAACCTTACTCCTCCCCTTATCCAGCCACTTCCTTCATTGGCTTCCCTCACAATCTCGTTGAAACTTACACCCATCTACCCCTTATCTTCTCATATGTCTTCCCCCTTGGTTGCGATATCCACAACCTCCTCACACCAAACTATTACTACTCTAGGTGCATCTTGAGTATACCCTTTTTGCAAACCATCATTTTAATTGAAAATTGAAGCAATAATAAGATCCTACCTCTAGGTCCATTGAAGAACTCCCTCTCTGATTCATTGAAATATTTATTGGTGTCAATACTGAACTCGATGATATCTCTCTCTAGGATACTATCCAACCAAACCTTGATGGCACGTGACGCTCTGTTGTGAGTTTGATGTAGCTCATGGATTAGTTCAGGGGTCCAAGACGTCGGTTCTCCTCCTTCAAAGTTTGTCTTCTTGTATGTGAATCGTGCCAACCACTCATACAATATGATCAGAATTTCATTAAAAAAGTATTCATGTGGACCCTCATGCATGTATCTCTCCAACCGCTTGTTTGTTGTCAGCCCAAGTTTTTTATTTTCTGCTTCAGAAAATTCTCTCAGCTTCTGATCAAACCAATATTGAAGTTTCGGTCGTGTCGAATGCCACATCCATTCTTGGGTAACCATTTTTTGGATGCTACATTCTGTTAGAATAATCAACCCATATTTAGCTAACTTAGACATTAATTAATTCATTTTTGTCTTATTTGCTTAGTTTCCATATTCCACCTTATGCAAGTTGTCCTCCACATGTCCAAAGTGGTCAAACTTGATAAAACTGAGTCATGGAGCACTTGGAAAACCACTTGGAATCAATTCTTCTTTATTCTTGGCCTTCCTAGCACATGTCTGCTTTTTCTGCTTTATTGCCTGCTTTTGCTGAGTTTTAAGGCAATTGGGAAAGTTTGACTAGGTGAAGTTAACTTGTTTTTTTTCCTCATCATCCTCCACTATTTTCTCCTAATAAAAGCATGTATGAGTTTTCCTTACATCATCTATTATCTTTCCTAATTGATTTTTCCAATTCGTGAGCTCCTAGACAGATTTGGAAACTGCTTTATGCACCTATGGGGGATTTGCTTAGATCTAGTAAGCCTGCTTTTGACCAAATTCGAATGGCATCCCAATGCATTCGAATTTCTCATGTAATTATTTATTGTGGCATCCTATGACTTCACAGGGTTGGCTATTGTACACTTATTCAATACATATTAGTGTTCTGCTCCATATTCAGTCTCCTTTGTGTGTAATTTGCATGTGTAATTGACAATTTTTGTGAGTGTAATTGTTCTAACACCTGGGTTCAATTTCCACATGATATCAAAGCCTTTGTAGATTGATTTCTCTCCTTCCAATTTGTTATTACAGGTTCAACATCATTGACTGGGAGCATTCTGCTGATTGAAGGGACAATTTCTGAGATATGGATCAATCTCAAAAGATCATCTTGACTCCATTTAATTTATTTGAATGGAAAGAAGATATGGAGATACTATTGAGAGTGAAAGGCCTCTACAGAGTGACTATGGCAATAGAATTAGAGCCCAATGCAACTGTAGAGAAAATTAAATGGCACAACAGGAGGGATGAGGCCTATGGTCTCCTGTGTCTGAGCATATCCAGAGACCTCATTTTCAATCTTGATGGATTAACATCACCAAATGAACTATGGGAGAATATTTTTGAGATTTTTGGTAAGACATATGAGATGAGGGGACATCAAATTGAAAATGAATTGATCTCCCTAAGTCCCAACAGTTTTGAATCCATGCAACTCTACTTTTCCAAGTTCAAAGCCCTTGTTTTGTAGCTAAAATCATGTGGAATAGAAAAGAAGGAGGATAAACTAGTTTTTTCCATACTCTCAAAGCTTGTCCCTAACTATTCAGTGTTTTTATCAACCTTCCATGCCCCAAAGTTGACAGCTCAAGCCTGGAAAATGCCTAGCCTTGCAGATTTCATGGAATCTCTCACACAAGAATAAGATAAATTGGTGATGATGGGCACCATCAAACCTTCCAAAGACCAAGCTATGGTTTCTATAGATTCAAGGGTGGATTCAAAAGGCAAGAAGAAAGCTAAGAAGCCACCTGAGCAAAAGAGAGACAAGAACAAGTCTCCAGAGGAGCCCCAAGGTTCCAAGAAGAACTTCCAGAAGAAGAAGAACAAAGGAGAAATGAGCAAGTGTGCATACTGCAGTAAGGGAAATCATCCTAAAAGCTCCTACATGAAGAAAAAAATTGACATGCTGACCCAACTCCTGGAGAAGAATGGCATCTCCCTTCCTGATAGCTCAAAGAAGAGGGAAGGAGGATCAAATTCAGAAGACATAGAGAGATTTCATGCATTGGTTGCTGGCACAACAAGCTCACCTAGTTTCATCATTGATTTTGGAGCTTCAAGACATATGGTTTCGACCAAGGAGGCATTCACCTCACTTGACATGTTTAAAGGTCCACCAATTGTACTGGGAGATGACACTCTCACTGAAATTTTGGGCAAAGGGAGGATTGATCTTGACCATGGTAAGTTCGGAAATGTATTGTATGTTCTAGGTCTTGCCTCTAACCTCTTATCAGTGTATCAGATGACCCACACAGGGTCTCCAAAGAAGGTCATATTCTCCCCTGATGAGGTTGAGACCATAGAGATATCAAGTGGTAAATTCATTGCAAAAGGAGTTGCAAATCACACTTCGAAGGTATACATGTTCTCACACTTCCTACCCTACTCAAACCCCTCTGCTCTTCTGATTCATGCTAATGAGGCAAGCAAGCTTTGGCATGAAATATTTGGCCACCTTAACTATAAGTATATTTCTGATCTTAGTGAAAAGGAAATGGTCATAGGGTTACCAAATATTAAGTTTTCCAAAGGAGTCTGTCAAGGTTTCATCTTAGGAAAACACCCAGAGCATAAATTTGAGAAAGCTAGTCATGGGAGAACCTCTGCACCTCTTGAGTTGATCCACAGTGATGTTGCTGGCCCATTTCCCCATATGTCAATGATTCAGGCCAAATATGCATTGACATTCATAGATGACTTTTCCAGGTACTGCTAGGTTTACTTCTTGAAACACAAGTCTGAAGTCTTTGGCCTCTTCAAAGTCTTTAAGGCTTTGGTTGAAAACCAGTCTGGGAGGAAACTCAAGGTCCTCAAATCTAAAAATGGTGGTGAGTATGTCAGGTTTGAGTTCATTCAATATTGTGTAGATTTAGGTATTCATATGCATCATTCTATCCGTTACACACCACAGCAAAATGGTGTTGCTGACAGGAAGAACAGATCACTGAAAGAAATGGCAACCTGCATGATGGAGGCTAAGACTTTGCCACCAAAGTTTTGAGCTGAAGCTATAAATTGTGTAGCCTATATACAGAATATGGTGCCTCATAAACAGCTTTATGGTATGACTCCTTTTGAATCATGGAATGGGCACAAGTCAGATGTGACCCATTTCAGGATTTTTGGCTCAAGGGCTCGGGCTAGAATTCCAACAAAAAAGAGGAAGGATTTGCAGCCCCAAAGCCAAGAGTGTCTATTTGTTGGGTAATATGAAGATTCAAAAGGGTACAAGCTGATCAATTTGAGCACAAACAAATCCTTCATTGAAAGGAGTGTTCAGTTCCAAGAAGAGCCTTTAGCAGCAGTGGAAGTTGGAGAATCCCCTTCACCACTAGAACCATTGAATGTAAGTGAAGAGATAGTTGAGTTTTCTGATTCTTATATGTATGATAATGATGATTTAATTTCAGATCCTAACAGTCCTACAATATCAAAATGGGAAGCAAAGACCATTCATGCAGCTGGAGAACTAGCTGGAAATCCTAATGATCCCAGGAGGACTAGATCTCAGTTTGAGAGTGCTCTGTGTATGAAAGACCCTTTGTTTGTAGAAAAATGATATCTGATGGTTGAACCAGACCCACATACATATTAATATGTAGTACATGATCCAATATGTCAAACATCCATGAAAGAAGAGTTCATCTCACTCTAGAAGAACAACACTTGGGAGCTGGTTGATCTTCCCCCAGGGAGGAAGCTAGTTCAGTGTAAGTGGGTTTACAAAACCAAATTTGCTGCTGATAGTTCACCTTTGAAATATAAGGTAATATTGGTAGCCAAGGGCTACTCACAGGTACATGGGATAGACTACAATGAGACCTTTGCACCAGTGGAAAGGATGGACTCCATCAGGCTAGCCTTAGCCATTGCAGCTTTGAAGTTGTGGGAGGTACATCACATGGATGTGAAGTGTGATTTCCTGAATGGAGATCTTACTGAAGATATTTACATGCATCAGCCTCAAGGATTTTCTACTAATCCATCTCTTGTGTGCAGGCTAAAGAAATCATTATATGGGCTTAAGCAAGCCCCCAGGGCTTGGTATGCCAAGATTGATGGCTTTTTGCTATCATTGAATTTTGTTTGATGCTAGTCAGATCGTAATTTTTATTTGAAGCTGATTCATGGTCCTTTGATGATTATTGTCTTGTATGTAGATGACCTTCTCATTATAGGAAGCTCAAAGGATGAAATTGCCTCCTTGAAGGATGCAATGAACCATGAATTCTCTATGACTGATTTGAGGTTATTGAGCCAATTCTTGGGGCTCGAGATTGCTCAAACCAAACATGGAATAAAAGTACATCAGTACAAGTATGCCTTGGATTTTCTGAACAAGTTCAACATGAAGGACTGCAATCCAAGCAAGACTCCCTTCCTTTCAGCAGTTAAGCTTGAAGAAGGAGATTCTTCACCTATGGTAAATAATACACTGTATAGGCAACTGATTGGGTGTTTGTTGTACCTTACACATACTCAAACTGATATTTCTTGTGTAGTAAGTGTGGCTTCAAGATACATTGATCAGCCTCATGAGATCCATTGGAGGGCAGCCGAAAGGATCCTTAACTTTGTTGAGGGAACAAGGACTCATGGGATCTTCTACAAAGCTAAATATGATCTTGATTTGATTTGGTTTACTGACATTGATTGGGAACATGACAACACAGATCAAAAGTAAACATCAGGACATGTGTTCATGCTTGCTGAAGGACCAATCAGATGGTCAAGCAAGAAACAGAGTGCCATTGCACTCTCATCTACAGAAGCAGAGTACAGAGGAGTTGTAAATGCAACAACTCAATGTTTATGGTTGTAGGGGTTACTTGGTGAGTGTGGATTCGAATCAGAATACTCAACTACTATCTATTGTGATAATCAGAGTACCATTCAAATCTACAATGATCCATTTCAAGGATAGAGAACCAAACACACTGAGATCCATATGCACTACATCAGACAACTTGTGCATGATGGCACCATTCACCTACTCTTTTGTTTATCTTTAGAACAAGTAGCAGATATCTTCACCAAAGTTTTTTGTGAGAAGAAATTCAGCAATCTCAAATCACTACTGGGGATTGCTGATTGTGCTATGAAGCATGAGTGATGACAATATTTTCAAATTTTGTTTTACTGCCCATGTTTAAGGGAGGATTTTTTCCCACTGGGTTTTTGCCTCTTTCCTTGGTTAAATGGACATGCAGTATGTAAAGGGTGACTAAACCTTGTTTCTAGGAGCTATAATTTTCTGATATTTTATTCATAAGTCAGGCTTAAGGGGGGGTGTTAGAATAATCAACCCATAGTTAGCTACCTTAGACATTAATTAATTCATTTTTGTCTTATTTGCCTAGTTTCCATATTCCACCTTATGCAAGTTGTCCTCCACATGTCCAAAGTGGTCAAACTTGCTAAAACTGAGTTTGGGAAACCACTTGAAATCAATTCTACTTTATTCCTGACCTTCCTAGCGCATGTCTTCTTTTTCTACTTTATTGCCTTCTTTTGCTGAGTTTTAAGGCAATTGGGAAAGTTTGACTAGGTGAAGTTAACTTGTTTTTTGTACTCATCATCCTCCAATCTTTTATCCTAAGAAAAGCATGTATGATTTGTTCTTCCATCATCTATTAGCTTGCCTAATTGATTTTGCCAATCCGTGAGCTCCTAGATAGATTTGGAAATTTCTTTATGCACCTATGGGGGATTTGCTTAGATTTAGTAAGCCTGCTTTTGACCAAATTTGAATGGAATCCCAATGCATTCGAATCTCTCATGTAATTATTTATTGTGGCAGCCTATGACTTCATAGGGTTGGATATTGTACACTTATTCAATACAGATTAGTGTTCTGCTCCATATTCAGTCTCCTTTGTGTGTAATTTGCATGTGTAATTAGTAATTTTTGTGAGTGTAATTGTTCTAACACCTGGGTTCAATTTACACACATTCCCTCCTCTCAATCAAAATGAGTTATTGGAAATGAAACCATTTGTTGGTGCAAACCCGACCAACAAAAACTAGTCGACATGGGTTCCACTCAGTCGACGCTCAACATGCCACGATCTCCCTGAGCATTGACCCAAACAGGTTTTACCCTGTCCAGCAACACCCATAGAGTGGATGAGGCCTCACCCAAGACATTTTAGGGAGAGCTATTGGAACTAAATTTCTGTAGTATAGAGGAGAGTTGGGGCATCATAGGTTCATCGACTTAATTTCAAGGTCTAATCTACCTACTAAACCATTCATCATATTGCATTTATTCATTCATCATTACAGCAGATCTGCTAGTGGGGGAAATGGATCTAAAATATGACAGTATCCATATGTAGAAAGTATCTCATTATCCATTCATATGCATATCTATTCATCTTTCATCATCATAATTGCAGCGATGTAAAACAGGAAAAGATAAAGAGCAATAGGATTTCAGATCAATCCACATCACATCATATTAAATGCACATAACCAATCACAGATCAAAACAGACAATGATTGATTATCACTGTGTCTAGTATCACATCTGGTATTCATTCTCCATGTTTGTCTTTTACATGCATAATTCTTCTATTTATAGGCTTGCAACTTTACATTCAGGGTCCACTTCTAACTAACTTCTAACAAACTTCTAACTAACTTAACCATTTAGGACCAATATTCTGAAGAAATGGTCAATAAGTACAAAAGGTGACATGAAAATATCAAAATGTGGACTATTTTCTGCCTATCATGCTATCTTTTCCTTGTGCAGTTGTAGCTAGGAATTTCACACCTTCTGCAGACATAAGTTGTTCCTCTGGTCTAAATGGTTTAGATCCAGAACAAATGGTTCACAACAAGGTTAGAAGACTTTCCCTAGAAGCTATAAACACATGGAATACAATCTTTGATGGAGTGATGTGATTCTTCTCTTATGACAATAGGTCTCCAAGGAAATGCCTGCATAAGCACATCAAACACACAAGAGATCGAAGATACTAGAACATCATCTATAGATCTATGCCAGTGACTAAGGAATCTGACAATAACATGCAATATTACAACATAACAAGTATATGGGAAAGGAACCAACTTTGCATTAATAAAATGAAGAAATATTTTACAACCTATGCCTTAGTGTTGATATGCTCTTTCACAAAACCAACACCTTTTCTCCAATAGCTCCAACTTGCTCGCTCAAGCTCTCTTGACTGACTTAGTCTAGAATATCAAAGCAACTGAATAAAATTACTCTCTCCTCTCAACCATTTAGATTCAACCTACTTTTATAGTATTGGAATGGATAAATATGGTTAAGAAATTGGTGGGTGAAGTGGCTAGGAGATCCTAAAAGGATGGATCTCGAGCCCAACTGACCCTAGTGATCAGGAATAAGGGTGCCACAAAGCCTTCTTTCGAGAAGCTTCATGAGAACCTCTCTTTTTCATTTTTTACTAAGGGAATCACTCCTTTTTCACCATAACAAAGTGGTTCTGGGAAGAACCACACATTGCTTAAAGGGTAAAGGCGGTACCATCTCTTACTGCCAACATAATATAGGAAGTGATGAAGAAGGTACCACTTTTTGAATAAAGGGTAGAAGCAGTGCTGGGTTTTCATATACAAATTTGATGTCTAGACCAATGATCTCATTTCAACATTTGGGATTGAGGGGAACACTGAAGTTTGGGATCTCATCGTATGCTGATGACGAGATTTAGGTATAACAGAATGAACCCAAAATCATGAGGCTAGAGGGATACGATAGGAAAGATATTTTAAAGAGTGAGTTATCACTTTGAGGAAAGAATCAGCTTGATCAGAGATCATCAACCAGGCATCTGCAATACATCAGTGCTTTTGACTCATGAGAAAATGTGTCTTCATCATGGCTGCAGAGCAATACAAGGCATATCCATGAGAGAGATAAACAAACATGGATACTAGAATATAGTGTAGATCCATGTGGTAGAGGACTCAAACTTGGAACATAGCTACCAGACATACAATGTAGATCTATGTCATACAGACACAAATTTGAGCTTAGCCATGACCATACAAATGTGGATCCATGCTGGTACTCCATCGCAACCTGGGGAGAAAGCTATGAGCTCTTTTCAATAGATACCCAGGGTCGTTGTCTCATCTTCCACAAAGTATGATTATATCCATGTGATTACAATGATCTAAAGTAAAACTTGGTAGAAACCACTTGATTACCAGACAATGATGTGAATTGTTAACAAGTGCGAGGGAGATCACCATTAATGTCAATGATGCCCAAGGTAACATAGTACAATATACTAAGTGTGAATAGATGATTTGATGTCGAACACTCAGTCAAATATCTCATTCAAATTTCAATGATGTGAACATATGTCAAGAGCAAGAGAATCTATCATTGAGGCATACAGATCTCAAGGTACTAAATTTGTTTCTAAGATTAATTCCTAGATGATGAGCTGATGTCGACAGGAATAGTCTCGTTGAAGGAGGGCTATGATGAATCCCACATCAGTGACATGAAACTCAGAACAAAGTTTTGGAATATTGTAGATAATATAACCATAGAACTGACTCAAAAGGTACTAACACAAAGGATTTTTTAACCACAAAGGTAAACTTATAGCTTCCCTTTGAACATTGGGAAGCATAACAAAATACTTGGCAGCATTGACTCAATGAGGCGGAACATGATACAATAATTGGCAATGCATTATTTGAAAAAATCAAAGGGGAGGCACGACTCATGAAAGTGGATCCAATAAGAGACAAGATGATTTAACCCATTTGACATAATGAAATGAAGACAACTGCCATGTTCAAAGCTGACAAAAAACTACCATATTATTTTCAAAAATGAATTGATTGCCTTCCCTTAATTTCCCCATCATGATTTATGAGTGCCTCTTTTAATTTTTACAAGTTCAAAGAGGGTAACAAACACTCTTTGTATCTTATCCGAAGACAATTCCAGTCTCATACATTTTACGAACCTGAGAAAGGAGGGGTTCGTTCCCAAAAAAGGGTCTCTCAGTGTTTAGTTTAACGAGTCTATTGAAGGTTAACTCGGTATCGTTCATATTTAGAGAGTCTGAACGAAGACGGAAGAAGACTCCAAAGGGTATTTTTTCATATGATTTAGTCTCTAGGGCCTGAAAAAGTATAAAATAATACCTAAGAGACCTCTTCCATTCATGATTGGCTGGATTGTACCTTTTTCGTAAATAGTTCCCCCTAGTCCGAAAAAGAGGTAAACTATCACCAGGAAGATGACTCTTCAGGTCCTTTTACGAGCATGAAGAAGACAATTTCACTTGAAAATATTTTCACATTTTAAGAGTCTAAAAAGAGCTTAAAGAAGACTCTATTAAGGGCTTCTTTTTTCATAATCCAATTTTAACGAGTATGAAAAATAGTAAAAGTACACTCGATACCTCTTCACTAAATTTTTAACGAGCACGCCAAAAGTATAAAATGATCTTAGAACCTTTTTCATGTTTGAATCCAGAGCATGAAAAAAGTGATAAAGTAAGCTCAAACCAGTTTTCATTTTAACTAGAGCATGAAAAATTAAAATTAAGCTCGACACCATCTTGCTGTTTTTAATGAGCTCAAATATTAGCTGGAAGAATGCTCAAAGATTGGTTTTATTTTTACACAAGCTCGAAACCAATGGGTAAACTATGCTTGAAAATACCATCAACATGATATACAAAGGTTGGAATCTTACCCACAACATGATTTCTAGAGAACCTTACGCCTAGCATGGTTTCTAGGGGCTCGACATTCCCCCCGAATTCATCCCTGTTAGCATGAGCTAGTCTTTCTACCGAATTACTAAAGGATGTCGATCAAAAGAATATTCCTGCACCTTCCCAGGATATTAGTCTCGAAGAACACAGTCCTACTATTGATCTAGGTCCACCATCAAGGCAGATGATTCCTCCATGAGATTCCAAACAGTCTGCAGAGCCATCTATGCCAACAATAGACCAGATAACTTATGATTTGGATCAATCAACAAAGAATAATGAACCATACGTTAAGTTGATTGCATATATTTGCAAAGGGAAGAAACAATTGCGGTTATAGATTAAAAACATGGAGGAAATCCAAAAGACTATTAGTTTTTCACATAGGAATCAACAAGAAAGGCATGCCCTTTTAAAAGTACAGCATAAGAAACTGAAGTTCAAACCATCTGCTTCATCAAAGTTAGAGGAAACTGCTAACGCAGCTCTGCCTTCTTCCTAATGCTATCTTTTATTTTGACTAGTGGGACCTGACATTCCTTCAGTTTGGGGGAATGTTGGCCCTCATTTTGTCACCCTTTTTTTCCAATAATTTACATATTGAACACATGTTTTGTCACCTTTTTTCATATTTTCTATCATACAGTTCACCATTCAACAGGAGGTATGATCCTATTTTGAATTTATGCAACTTATCTTTTATTTTTATTATTTCATGATTTTCTTGGTTAAATTCAATGATATTTAATGATATCCTAATGTATGAAATCATCATTAGAGAATCTTGGTCTTCAGCGAACCAACGAGAAGGTATTGCATTCATCCTAGATATGTGCAGAGCATATCCAGCACATTGTCCAGCCCACCGTTCGAACCGCCGAGCCAATCGTGCATTGCTGTTAATTGATTCCTAAGCATTAAAAGCATGTAACAGCTTGTAAACTATTGTTGACCATTTTCTAGCATGTTAGCATGAACCTTCTTCTAGAAGATCACTTGTATCATCATATTCTTGACACCTTGACGCCAACTCTGATTAAGTTGAGTTTGTATGCCACATATGCGCCAAAGAAGAACCAGATTTGTGAAGACAAAGGAAGACGTTATAAGTTGGCCTTTGTTTAGTTACTTTTGATAATTGTTTATTGATCTTAAGAGCAGTCGACCATTGAAAGGGTCAAATTTCTCTCCCTTTGTCAAACAATATATATCCAGACGTTGTTATGCGAGAGGAGTTGATAATAGTTTCTTTTAGTTGATACATGTAATCAGTAGGTTCAAAAACTCTATAACACCTTTTTATTTACTTTAATGTAATTTCTATGTATTTTTTGTATGAGCCAATTAGAACTCTGATTGTTGGGAGGGCCCCTCGTCTACCAGAGCCTTTTCATTCCATGTATTTTCATTCTTCATTTTCTGCAAGTAGTATAGTTTTATTTATAATTTGTTTCTACAAATTAGTCATTGAAATGTTTTATGTCATTTATTTCCTCTATCTTAAAATTTCATATTATGCTATTAATTTAATTTCCATTGCAAGCTAAGCAACCGGTTGCGCATAGTTTAGTTTTCAAATTCCATTTTTTTAGTCTTTTCAGTTTATTGCTCGGTTTATGTTAGTAGAATAGATTGCTTTGAGTTAATTAAATTATATTTAATTATGTCCCTTTCCATTTTATTATTAATTGTGAAAATTGAACCCAAGAGATAGAACAATTACACTCACAAAATTGCTAATCAAACATGCAAAATTAACATCAAAGGAGACTCAAATTGGAGCATAACACTAATCTGTATTGAATAAGTGTACAATATCCAACCTTGTGAAGTAATAGGCTGCTTCAATATATAATTAATGAGATATTAAAATGCATAAGGATACAATTTGAAAAGGTCAAAAATTAGGCTTACTAAATCTAGTCAAATCCCCCATAGGTGCATAAAGCAGTTTCCAAATCCAGCAAGATTCTCACAAATTAGCTAAGTCAAGTAGGCATGATAATGAGGGATGGAAATAAAAATAATACATGCTTTTATTAGGAGGAAAGGAGGGAGGATGATGTGGGAAAAAAACAAGTCAACTACACCTAGTCTAGCTTTTCCTTTTGCCTTAATTCTCAATAAAACAGGTAGCTTTTCAGAAAACGCAGATATGTGCTTCGGAGGATCTGGAATAAAGAAAACATGCTAAATATGGTTTCCATGAGGTTTCTAAAGCACTCCATGACTCATTTTTAGCAAGTGTTTATTTCTAATTCATGTAGAAGGTAACTAGATAGAGTGGAATCTACGAGACTAGGTAATAAGACAAAAAATGATTTAATTAATGTATAAGGTTGGTAACTATGGGTTGATTATTATAACACCCCCCCTTAAGCCTGAATTTATGAGTAAATATCAGAAAACTATAGGGCCTAGGAACAAGGCTTAGTCACCCTTTACATATTGCTTGTCCATACAACCAAGGAAAGAGGCAAAAACCCAGTGGGAAAATCCTCCCTTAAACATGGACAAGAAAACAAGATTTGGAAATCTTGTCATCAATCATGCTTCACAGCATGATCAGCAATCCGCAGCAGTGATTTGAGATTGTTGAATGTCTTCTCACAAAAAACTTTGGTGAATATGTCTGCTACTTGTTTTGAAGATGCACATAAGAGTAGATGAATGGTACCATCATGCACAAGCTATCTGATGTAATGCATATGGATCTTAATGTGTTTGGTTCACTGTCTCTGAACTAGATCATTGTAGATTCGAATAGTGCTCTGATTATCACAATAGATAATAGTTGAAAATTCTTATTCAAAGCCACATTATCCAAGTATTCCCTGCAACCACAAACATTGAGTTGTTGCATTTACAACTCCTCTATACTCTCCTTCTGTAGATGAGAGTGCTATGGCACTCTGCTTCTTGCTTGACCAGCTGATTGGTCCTTCTGCAAGCATGAACAAATATCTTGATGTTGAATTTCAATCTTTTTTGTCACCTACCCAATCACTGTCAGTAAACCTAATCAAATCAAGATCATATTTTGCTTTGTAGAATATCCCATGAGTTCTTGTTCCTTGAACAAAGTTAAGGATCCTTTTGGATGTTGTCCAGTGGATCTCATGAGGATGATCCATGTATATTGAAGCCACACTAACTACATAATATATATCAGGTTTAGTTTGTGTAATATAAAGCGAACACCCAATCAACTACCTATACAGTGTATTATTTACCATAGGAGAAGAACCTACTTCTTCAAGCTTAACTCCTGAAAGGAAGGAAGTCTTGCTTGGCTTGCAATATTTCATGTTGAAGTTGTTCTGCAAATATCAGGAATACTTGGACTAATACAGTTTGATTCCATGTTAGCATTGAGCAATTTTGAGACCCAAGAATTGGCTCAACAATCCCAAATCTGGCATAGAAAATGCATGGTTCATTGCATCCTTCAAGGAGGCAGTCTCTTTCTTTGAACTTCCTGTAATCAGAAGGTCATTGAAATTCAAGACAATAATCATCAAATAACCATGAATCAGCTTCAAATAAAAATTAGGATTAGACTTGCATCGAACAAAACGCAATGACAACAGAAAGCCATCAATCTTGGCATACCAAGCCCTGGGGGCTTGCTTGCGCCCATACAATGATTTATTTAACCTACACACTAAAAATGGATTAGAAACAAACCCTTTAGGTTGCTGCATTTAAATCTCTTCAATGATATCTCCACTTAGGAAAGAACACTTCACATCCATGTGATGTACCTCCCACTGCTTCGAAGCTGCAATGGCTAAATCTAGCCTTATGGAGTCCATGTTTGGAATTGGTGCAAAGGTTTCATTGTATTCAATACCATGTACTTGTGAGTAGCCCTTGTATACCAATATTTCCTTATATTTCAAAGGTGAACCATCAGCATAAAACTTAGTCTTGAAAACCCACTTACATTGAACTAGCTTCCTCCCTGGGGGAAGATCAATCAGTACCCAAGTGTTGTTCTTCTAGAGAGAGCTCAATTCTTATTTCATGGTTGTTTTCCATCTTGGATCATGTGCTACATCTTCATATGTTTGTAGATTTGATTCAACCATCAGATAGCACTTCTCATCAAATAAAGGATCTTTCATACAAAGGGAACTCTCAAACTGAGATCTAGTCCTCCTAGTGTCACTACGATTTCCAGACATATCAGAATTAGCAAACTCATTATTCTCTCCACTTACAATCAATGGATCTGGTGGTGAAGAAAACTCTCCAACTTCAACTGCTACTAAAGGCTCTTCTTGGAACTGAACACTTCTTTCAATGAAAGCTTTGTTAGTGCTCAAGTTGATCATATTGTACCCTTTTGAATCTTCAGAATACCCAAAAAATAGGCACTCTTGGATTTTGGGCTGCAAATCCTTTATCTTTTCAGTTGAAATTTTAGCCCAAGCCTTTGAGCCAAAAATCCTGAAATGGGTCACATCTAGCTTGTGCCCACTCCAAGCTTTGAAAGGAGTCATACCATCAAGTTGCTTATGAGGAACCCTAGTCTAGATGTTGGATGCACAATTTATAGCCTCGGCACAAAAATTTGGTGGCAAAGTCATAGCCTCCATCATGTAGGTTTCCATCTCCTTCAGTGACCTATTCCTTCTCTCAGCAACACCATTTTGCTATGGTGTGTAAGGGATCGAATGCTGCATCTAAATACCTGCATATTTACAATACTAAATGAACTCAAACTTGACATACTCACCACCATTGTCAAATATGAGGATCTTGAGTTTCCTCCCAAACTGGTTTTCAACCAAGGCTTTAAAGACTTTGAATAGGTCAAAAACTTCACACTTATGCTTTAGGAAGTAAACCTAACAACACCTAGAAAAGTCATCTATGAAGGTTAGTGCATATTTTCCTTGACTCATGGACATATGAGTAAATGGACCAGCAATGTCACTGTGGATCAACTCAAGAGGTGCAGAGGTTCTCTCATGACTAGCTCTCTCAAATTTGTGCTCTGGGTGTTTTCCTAGGATACAACCTTGATAGAATCCCTTGGAAAACTTGATATTTGGTAACCGTATGACCATATTCTTTTCACTCAAATCAAAAATATAATTGTAGTTAATATGGCCAAATATTTCATGCCAAATATTACTTTCCTCATTAGCATGAATCAAAAGAGCAGAGGGGTTTGAGTAGGGAAGAAAATGGGAAAACATGTATAGCTTCGAAGTGTGATCAACAACACCTTTTTCTATGACTTTACCATTGGAAATCTCAATGATTTCAACATCATCAGGGGAGAAGATGACCTTCTTTGGAGACCCAGTGTGAGTCATCTGATACACTGAAAAGAGATTAGAGGCAAGACCTGGAACATACAACACATTATTGAACTTACCATGGTCAAGATCAATCCTTCCTTTCCCCAAATTTTCAGTGAGAGAGTCATTTCCCAAATCTATTGGTGGACCTTTCGACATGTCAAGAGAGGAGAATGCCTCTTTTGTTGAAACCATATGTCTAGAAGCTCCAAAGTCTATGATGAAGCTAGGTGAGCTTGATGTGCCAGGAACCAAGGCATTTGATCTCTCTCTGTCCTATGAATTTGATCCTCATTCCATATTCTTTGAGCAATCAGGAAGGGAGATTTTATTCTTCTCCAGGATTTGGGTCAACATGTCAATTTGCTTCTTCATACAAGAGCTCTCAAGATGATAGCCCTTACTGCAGTATGCACACTTTCTCATTTCTCATTTGTTCTTCTTCTTTTGGAAGTTCTTCTTGGAACCTTGGGGATCCTCTTGAGACAAGTGTTCTTGTCTCTCTTTTGCTCAGGTGGATTTTTTATATTTTTTCTTTCTTTTTGAATCCACCCTTGAATCTCTAGTAACCAAATCTTAGTCTTTAGAAGGTTGGATGGCGCCCATCATCACCAACTTATCTTGTTCATGCGTGAGGGATTCCATGAACTTTGCAAGCTTAGGAATCTTCTAGTCTCAAGCTGTCAACTTGGTGGCATGGAAGGTTGAAACGAACATTGAAAAGTCAGGTCCAAGCTTTGAGAGTATGGCCAAAAATAGTTTCTCTTCCTTATTTTCAATCCCACACTGTTTTAGCTGCAAAACAAGGGCTTTAAACTTGGAAAAATAGAGTTGTAAGGATTTGAAGCTACTAGGACTCAAGGAGATCAGCTAATTCTTGATTTCATGTCCTCTCATCTCATCTGTCTTACCAAAATGATCTACAAGATTCTCCCAAACTTCATTTGGTGATGTCAATCCATCAATATGGAAGAGGAGGTCTCTTGAAATGCTTAGACACAAATGACCATAAGCCTCATCCCTCTTGTTGTGCCATTTGATTTTCTCTGTAGCTGCATTGGGATCTACCTCAGTTGCCATATTAAACCTATAGAGACATTTTTCTCTCAACAATATCTCCATCTCATATTTCCACTCAAAGAAATTGAATGGATTCAAGATGATCTTCTGAGATTGGTCCATAGCTCAGAAACTATGCCCTTGAGTTTGCAGAATATGCTCTCGGTCAAGATGTCAAACCTACAATAGAAATATGGAAGGAGAGAAATCGATCTACAAAGGCTCTGATACCATGTGGAAATTGAACCCAAGAGATAGAACAATTACACTCACAAAATTGCTAATCAAACATGCAAAATTAACATCAAAGAAGACTCAAATTGGAGCATAACACTAATCTGTATTGAATAACTGTACAATATCCAAAATTGTGAAGTAATAGGCTGATGTAATATATAATTACATGATATATTTGAATGCATAAGGATTTCATTCGAAAATTTCAAAAAGTAGGCTTACTAAATCTAGTCAAATCCCCCATAGGTGCATAAAGCAGTTTCCAAATCCACCAAGATGCTCATGAATTGGCTAATTCAAGTAGGAAAGATAATGAGGGATGGAAATACAACTCATACATGATTTTATTAGGAGAAAATGATGGAGGATGATGTGGGAAAAAAACAAGTCAACTACACCTAGTCTAACTTTTCATTTTCCCTTAATTCTCAATAAAACAGGAAGCTTTTTAGAAAATGTAGATATGTGGTTTGGAGGATATGGAATAAATCAAACATGGTATATATGGTTTTCCAAGTTCTCCTTGACTCATTTTTAGCAAGTGTTGACTTATAGGTCTTGTAGAAGGCAACTAGCATAGAGTGGAATCTAGGAGACTAGGTAATAAGACAAAAAATGATTTAATTAATGTCTAAGGTAGGTAAATATGGGTTGATTATTATAACATGAATCTAGTTAAGTTATATTACAGTTTGTTTTAAAATATGAATTGAGTTTAAATTATTCCACGAATTGAATTTAATTATTAAGTAGGTTCAATTTCTGCTCTTTACATTTTAGTCTCATATGCATGGGCCAACTCTCCTCAAAGATCATTTAGATTAATTATTTCTTGAAGTTTTAGTATTTTTTCAGATAGACTATCATTTGGATAGCCTGTTATCCAGTATTCCACTCAGCTCTTAGTACTTTTCACTTGTTTTAAGCCTATTTTCTTAACTTTTCGATTATGTGTTGATAAATAGTGATTAGATAATGGTTATGTCTTTTCCTCCAACTTTAGATTAGATCATTTAAATACTTATTAGGTCTTATTCTTATTTCTTCTTCCTTTTCATTTGATGTTTGAAATTATGTTTACTATGTTGCCTTGTAATTATGTCTTCGGTTTGATTTGATTTATTCCTTTGCATGTGAAGTTTAGGGTCAATTGCATTAATAGATTAGTATCTTGTAAATTCTTCATAGAAATGAGGTTTGTTCTTTCCATCATATAGTTATCAAAGGAATCTGTACGATAGAATTTAAAATCATATTTATAAGTTTTCTACTTGTTCATAAGTTATGTCTAAATTCTTATAGTCTTGTTCTATCCTTTTCAAGTTAATAGTTAACCACTTATGAAATAAACCATCATGTTTACTATCACTTGCAATTGGACATTTCTTAGTCTGCATATTTTTGTAGAGGTTAAATTAGACTTGATCCAATCTAGTTTCTATACTTCTTTTGAGAGTCACTTTGAAACCTCTCCTTCTCCTGTCCCAATCACAGTAAATGATTACCCTCAAAATATACAAGGAGAGTCAAACTAAGATGGTTAAGTTTAACTTATTATGTACATTGGTTAGTGCATGTATAGTTTTTAGAAATCATATCTAGTTGTTGTATACCTTTCTTTGTGTAGTTAGTCTTTAATGTTCTTTAGTAGTAAATTAGATCTTATTTTATAGAATAGTCCATTATTATAACAATGTTTATATCCGTATGTTTATAAGGTAGAGTAGTATAATGTGAAACCACTCGAATCTAGTACTCTGTTCAATTATCCTAATAAATGAATTCTTAGGAGTTTGACTCAATTTTTCATTTTGAAATATCTTGTGATCTTTTGTTTGTTAAATTATTACCATGATATCCTAGGAACCTTTCTACCTTTGCATATATTTTGTGTCAACTCTAATCCTACCAACCCCAATTGATAATTAAATATTAGGTGAATTAAGCAAGACGATATAACAGGAAACATTTTGGCGCCGTTGGAGGGAAGTTAATCTGTAAGGTAGAACAGATATAGGCTAGTGGTGGGGGAGCAGTAAGATGAGGGGTAAGAACCTGCACATCTGTTATAATAGGGGCCCCCAAATCCAGTAGTAGTGGTAGCATAGGTTTCCTTTAAGTTTTTATAAAACAAACCTAGATATTTTTAGGGTAGATTTGTTAAGATAGTAAAATTTTGTTGAATTTTTTTAAAAACTTTTTCTTATAAGGGACATAAAACCCCAACCATTAACTTAGAGGAAATTCATAGAAAAAAAAACACCTATAGGGAGTAGTTCTTCTAGAAACATAAAGAGATTCTTTCAGGAGATCTTACTGGGGAAGCCATAGAAAGAGAAGAAATCCTGGCAAGAGGTCCTGCGGGCCTCATTTTTTATGAAGTTCAAAGGGAATAACCATTGGAAACCCTTAAATCTTCCACTAAGTTACAAAATGATATGATACAACTTTTATTAAGTGGAGGAGCTGAACTTCACTAATTTTTTCAATCTCGCCTAGGTGAAAGTTCTCTTTGGAAACTTAATAAAAATAGTATCCCCGTAAATTGAAACATCCATAGTAGCATCTACTATTCCTATCAGACCCAATAAAATAATGGGTGACTAGAGGAATGCTTATCCTTCAAAAGAACATTGGGATGCCCCATTCTCACCTCAAAAGAAACCTTCTAGGTATACTCACTTTAGAAACCAAAATTACATGAAGAAGTAGGAAGAAGAACGAGCAGTGAAGAGCAATTTCTGTCCAAAATGTGAAACTAAACATTCTTGACAGGATTGCTCATTAAAAAAAACCTCTGCATGTCATATTTTTATGGGGCATCATGTTTTGCTCCAAGGGATCAATATGGATCCTACAAAAATAGAGGTAATCATTGGACTTCCCTATTCAAAAACTCTTCCTCCTCCTGATCTTTAAAAATATTGTGGGTTATTATCTCTTGTATAAATGTAAATATGTGTATATTTATTTGAATAAATAAGAGTAATTTCTAATCATTTATTTATAGGGGACTCTTTTTCTATGTTTTCGAGAATAGAATAAATCATATAACAAATGGTTTCGAAGTTTGGTTACAAATGGTTCTTTCTATTTCTTTGAGCAGCTGATGAGATATTATCTGAAAAAGAAAGTGCTCTAAAAAAAAAACTTTGAAGTTTTAGAGTTCTTGTATATCATTTTCAAACCATTTATTTTATGATTTTGTTATGCTTTATATATAAATGGTGTTTTGATTCAGGTATGTACATTTTCGATTATTTGAACAGTTGCTCGAAAGACTTACTTTAATCATCATGTTCTTTAGAATTTTCATACCTATGGAATACTAGTTCATCTACACTTGTTATCAAAACTTGACTCTTAAATATTTTTAAGGACACTCTAGGGTAAGTGGAATTTCTTCTTGTGGGGAACATTATCCTTTATAAAGAAGATAGATTGAGAGGCCCAGGAACATCTTTGAGTTATTCTCTTTTGACATGATCTATAGTTAAGGCCATTTAATGAAAAAAAATTATAACATAAATCATGTGTGTAGCAGGGCTTAGCACGCTCTAGTACCAATCAAATTCCATATACTCAAAATATTTATACAAGGCAAACCCGTCGGGGTACTGAACAGGCTTGCTGGTAGCGGGTCAATGCTAAGTAAAAACTTAAAAACAATGAAGTTTGATAAATGCAATTAAACCCGTTGGGGTACTGAACAGGCTCGCTGGTAGCAGGGATATGCTTGCATGGTACCAAGGTAAATCCATCGAGGTACTGAACAAGCCTGCTGGTAGCGCGGAAATATCAGGTAAAAGATATTTGGTTAATGCACCACTAGGCACATGGTTCAAAATAAAAATTATATAAACTAGAATATATATACATATCTATTTAGGCCTATTGTTTATGATGTCATTAAAGAATAACCATAAGTTGACCTTGGATCGACAGTCTAAATTCAATTGATATCTAGGATATGATTATCCTAGAAATGGGACCCATAGCTGCAAATTGCCACAGATTTGAAGGTGATCTCAAAAATTCTTGAGATGACAAGATATCCTTACAACAAGGCAGTGATGACTAGTTGTCCCTATGGTACTTTGACTTATATTCTCATCCCATGATAAATGATAGATTTACATATCTACATATTTGAGCACTATTATTTTTGGATAAATGTATATATCTGAATCCTTTTCATTTATTAGTTAGACTTTCTTTTTCTTACAACATTACAACAACATGATTGGACTTTTGTTAATTTATTTTGAAAGTTACTTAGTTTTCTTGTATGGGTTGGGGACATGCCATATCATTGGTTTGGGGGAGGATTATACTATCTGTCTTTATTTTCTAAGTTACTTATAAGAGACTCATTTCCAAATGACAAAGTGTTTGTAGTATAATGAAAATAGTGAAATTGGTCTTAAAATCTTGGATGAATAAGTAAGAACGCTAGAGAATTATTTCATATGACTTCTTTGTGGCCTGGAAGCCTAGGAAAAGCCACGATTAGCAGCAGTTTGATCAAGCAAGCTCATTTTTATGGAAATATGTATGAAGGATCATATGAAGGGTCAAATGTCGGTATGAATAAAAATCCAAATGATTATCTGAATAAACATTATGATATTTTTGTATCTATGGTTAAGTGTTAGCTTAATTTTGTTTGGGAAAAAGATGAGTCATATCATTAAAGTCACATCCACAGGGATATTATGACTAATCTCGATTCATGATAGTACGGGTTATATCTAATGTGATTTCATTTTACCTCCATATAGATATGATATGACCTTAGGGTACTTTTTAGTCATAATGACTCTGCCATCACGCTTATCTTTTTTTTGCTCACACGCATAAGCTATCAGATAAATCGACCCTCTTGTTAAATCAAGGTTATTGTTATTAAAGTCGTTATGCATCTATATTAAGTTAAATGTTCAACCTGTCCAAACTTTACTTTGGACATGGTTGAACTAACTAAAAAATTTATAAACTCATTGAATTACATGACTTCAATGACACACATTTCAAATACTTCCATAATGGCATGATTAGCTAAACATGCTGAGCTGATTGTGTCATGATTTGATAGGTTGAATGAGGCATGCTTTTTAACACTATGTGAACTTCTTTCCATTCCACCGTTTTCACTGACTGTTATCACTATAGATTTTTTTAGCCACCTTTCTCTCATACTTTCTACAAACCTTGTATCCTTCCCTCTGCTTAAACCATGCCGAGCTGATTTGAGCCAGAGAGTTACCAATATTTATTCCAAATGACAGAGTTCAGAGAATGCAGGGAAGTATTTTTCTGCGTTGATTGGAACCTCTTTCTCCATTTACTACAAGGATATGATGAGGAAATCTCATTGATTTTTGCGATGGGGTTCAATGGGAGAATGGATAGGGTAGGAAATCTATCCCTCCAAGTCACAGAGGAATCAATTGCATGCACAACCATGCTTCCTTGAGAAGGAGAGCGATGGCACAAGCACTGGTTTGTTCCACGGGCATCGCATAAATTTTCCCTTAAGCCTGAATTCTGACATGTGATAGGCATAAAAGTTTATCATCATAGCTGGATAAATCTTGAATACATCAATCCGTTGATGGTCATTATCCATCTGGTTACTGGTGAAAGTAAGTTTAGTGTCTTCAAGTCCTATCATCTCTGTTTGTTGGCTCATTTTGCCGATAATAGATGTCTCAATTTCCATTTATTTTTCCTTCAAAGTTTAGAAAAAATGTCGAACCTGGTTTGAAAAAATACCCTTCACTCCAAAAGTAGCTTATACCACCATAGCTTGATCAAAATCAGCTCAAGGAGCGAAATCAAACTTGGGAAACTTTTGTATTTAAGGTGCTCAACCCCCATCTTAACATCTGCAAATGACCTCGGAATTTTCATCGTGAGGCAAGTCAAACCCCACCTGTAGAAGAGGAAAACCCCAATATCATCCACCTTGACAAAGATACCTCATAACCTATCCCATCTATACAAAATTCCCTTGCTAGCCATGTGTCCATTGAATTTGTACCTTTCTCATGACCTCGCACCAGGAAACAAAAGGAAAAAATGTTTAGTGTGTGCTCCATCCCAGTACTCAGACCGCAGATTAGTCTGATATGCATACTGATCATTCAAAAAATGTGGCTGAGGTAGAGAAAAATTACCCAAATTCATTCTTGTTAGCATTAGCCAGTATTTCTTCCAAATTACTAAAGGATGCTGATCAAAAGAACATTTGTGCACCTGCCCACGATATTAGTCCTGAAGAGCACTGTACTACTATTGATCTGGATCCACCATCAATAGAGATGGGTCCTCCACAAGATTCCAAATAGTCTACAAAGCCATCTACGCCAACAATAGACTAGATAACTTACGATTTGGTTCAATCAACAAAGCAAAATGAAGCATATGTTAAGTTGATTCCAGATCTTCGCGAAGAGAACAATGAATTGCGGTTACAAATTAAAAACATGGAGGAACTCCACATGACTATTAGTTTTTCATAGAGGAATCAACAAGAAAGGTGTGCCCTTTTAAAATCACATACCAGTAAAATCAAGTTCAAACCATCTCCTTCATCAAAGTCATAGGCAGCTGCTAACATAACTTTTCCTTCTTCCTATTGCTATCTTTTATTTTGACGAGTGGGACCTGGCATTCCTTCTGTTTGGGGGAATGTTGGCCCTAATTATGTCACCATTTTAAGCAATAATTTACATATTGAACACATGTTTTGTCACCTTTTGGCATATTTTCTATCATACAGTTCGCCATTCAGCAGCACGTATGATCATATTTTGAATTTATGCAAGTTATGTTTTATTTTTATTATTTCATGATTTTCTTGCTTAAATTAGATAATATGTAATTATATCCTAATGTATGAAATCGTTATTACATAATCATGGTATTCAGTGAACCAATGAGAAGGTATTGCATCCATCCTAGATATGAGCAGAGAATATATAACACATTGTCCAACTCACTGTTCGAACCGCTGAGCCAACCGTGCATTGCTATTAATTGATTCCTGAGTGTTAAAAGCATGTAACGGCCTATAAAATGTTGTTGACCATGCACCAAAATGCTAGCATGAACCTCCTTCTTGAAGATCGCTCGTATGATCCCATTCTTGACACCTTGATTCCATCTCCAATTAAGTTGAGTTTGTATGCCACATACACGCTAGAGAATAACCAGATTTGTGAAGATAGAGGAAGACACTATGAGTTGGCATTTGTTTAGTTACTTGTCATAATTTTTTATTGATATTAAGAGTATCAACCACTGAAAGGGTCTACTTTCTCTCCCTTTGTCAAACAATATATATCCAGACGTTGTTATGCGAGAGGAGTTGATAACAGTTTCTTTTGGTTGATACATGTAATGAGTCAGTTCAAAAACTATGTAACACCTTTTTCTTTACTTTAATGGAAGTTATGTGGATGCTGTGTATGATATTGTCTTAAGTAGCATGAGCTATTTAGCACTCTAATTGTTGGGAGGCCCCACTGTAAACCAAAGCCTTTTATTTCTGTGTATTTTCATTCTTCCTTTTCTGCAAGTAATATAGTTTTATTTATAATTTGTTTCTACAACTTAGTCATTGAAATTGTTTATATCATTTATTTCCTGTAGCTTAAACTTTCATATTATTATATTAATGTAATTTCCATTGCAAGCTAAGCAACCAGTTGCGCATAGTTTAGTTTTAAAATTCCCTTTTTTAATTATTTTCAGTTTATTGCTCAGTTTATGTTAGTGGAATATATTTCTTTGATTTAATTACAGTATATTTAATTATGTCCCTTTCCATTTTATTATGAATTCAGTTAAGTTATATTACAGTTTGTTTTGAGATATGAATTGAGTTTAAATTATTCCACGAATTGATGTTAATTGTTAAGTAGGTTCAATTTCTGCTCTTTACATTTTAGTCTCATATGCATGGGTCTGCTCTCTTCAAAGACCATTTAGATTATCTATTTCTTAAAGTTTTAGTATTTTTCCAAACAAACTGTCACTCGGACAGCCTGCTATGTCTATCATACAGACCTCTATTTTAGTCTATTATCCAGTCTTCCATTTAGCTCTTAGTACTTTTCACTTGTTTTAATCTTTTTTTCTTAACTTTTCGATTATGTCTTGATAAATAGTGATTAGATAATGGTTGTGTCTTTTTTCCAGCTTTATATTAGATTATTTAAATACTTATTATGTCTTATTCTTATTTATTCTTCCTTTTCATTTGATGTTTGAAATTATGTTTACTATGTTGCCTTGTAATTATGTCTTCAGTTTGATTTGATTTATTCCTTTGCATGTGAAGTTTAGGGTCAATTGCACTAATAGATTAGTATCTTGTAAATTGTTCATAGCAACCAGGTTTGTTCTTTCCATCATATAGTTATCAAAGGAATCTGTAGGATAGAATTTAAAATCATCTTTCTAAGTTTTCTACTTGCTCATAAGTTATGCCTACCTTCTTATCATATTGTTCTATCCTTTGAGAGTTAAGAGTTAACCACTTATAAAATAAACCATCATGTTTACTATCACTTGCAATAGGACATTTCTTAGTCTGCATATTTTTGTAGAGGTTAAATTAGATTTGATCCCTTTTAGTTTCTATACTTCTTTTCAAAGTCACTTTGACACCTCTCCTGCTCCTGTCCCAATCATAGTAAATGCTTACCCTAAAAATAACCATGGAGAGTGGAACTAAGATGGTTTAGTTTAACGTATTATGTACATTGGTTAGTGCATGTATAGTTTTTAAAAGCATATCTAGTTGTTGTAAACCTTTCTTTGTGTAGTGAGTATTTAAAGTTGTTTAGCAATAACATAGATCTTATTTTATAGAATAGTCCATTATTATAACACTGTTTATATATGTATATTTATAAGGTAGAGTAGTATAATGTGAAACCACTTTGATATAGTACTCTGTTCAATTATCGTGATAGATGAATTCTTAGGAGTGTGACTCAATTTTTCATTTTGAAAGATATTTTGATCTTTTGTTTGTTAAAGTATTACCACGATATCCTAGGAACCCTTCTACCTTCGCATATGTTTTGTGTCAACTCTAATCCTACCAACCTCGGTCAATAATTAAATATTATGTGAATTAATCAAGATTATATGAAAACCAACATTGCTCGCTCAAGCTCTCTTAACTGACTTAGGCCAAACTATCAAAGCAACAACATAACATTACTCTCTCCTCTCAACCATGGAGATTGAGCTTGCTTTTAAAGGCTTGGAATGGATAAGGATGGTTGAATAATTGGTGGGTGAGGTGTCTAGCATATCCTACAAGGATGGATCTTGAGCCCAACTTACCCTAGTGATGAGGGATAATGGTGCCACAAAGCCTTCTTTTGCGAAGCTTCATGAGAACCTCTCTTTTTCACTTTTTTACCAAGGGTAACGCTCCTTGTTCACCATGAAAAACTGGTTCTAGGTAGAACCGTGCATTTATTAAAGGGTAAAGGCGGTGCCACCGCTTACTGCCAACATAATACAGGAGGCGTTGAAGAAGGTACCACTTTTTTACTAAAGGGTAGAAGTGGTGTTGGATTTTGATATACAAATTTGATGTCTAGACCAATGTTCTCATTTCACAGTTTGGGATTGAGGGAAACACTGAAGTTTGGGATCTCATCACATGCCAAGGATGAGATTTAGGTATAACAGAATGTCCCCTAAAGCATGAGGCTAGAGGGATATGATAAGCCGAGATATTTGAAAGAGCAAGTTATCAATTTGAGGAAAGAATCATATCGATTAGATATCATCAACTAGGAATCTGCAAGACATAAGTGCTTTTGACTCATGAGCAAATGTGTCTTCATCATGGCTACAGACCAATACAAGGAAGATCTATGAGAGAGATAAACAAACATGGCTACTAGAATACAACGTAGATCCATGTGATAGAGGAATCAAACTTGGAACATAGCTACCATAAATATAATGTATATCTATGTCATACAAAAGCAAATTTGAGCATAGCCATGACCATACAAATGTGGATCCATGCTAGTACTTCATACAATATACTTCGTTATTTTTTCGCACTAGATTGGCCATTTGTCCGCTACAACTCCACTATATTTTTCACTAAACTGGTAACTTTTCCACTACACCTCTGTTATTTTTCCACTAATTCCTACCAAAATCCATTACTTCTCTATTGCAACTCTTGCATTTTTCCCTAAGTTTCTGCTGCAACTACGCTAGTATTTTTTTTAAATCTCACTAAAATTCCACTGCATCTCGGGTGGATTTTCAACTAAATATTTCCACTTAATGATGGTATTTTTCCAATGTTCCACCACTCTGTGACTATCGCTCCACATATCCTCGAAATCAATGTTAACATGAACTTTTTGATCTGTCCATTAGGTGACGATCAGTTTGTTCTGCCAATGCGCATGCGTAATTATGTCTCATGATTCTTTTGACACCAAGGGAAGCCACATTGAAAGGATGATGACTCAGCATGATGATGAAAAGGTATGATTTTTTACTATAATCATCATCAAGTATGAAATGATATAGTAATAATGATTATATTCCACCTTTTTAATCATTGCCAGTCTTCAATAACCGATCAATCTTTACACTTGTTAACGACCGTCGTCCGTCTCAAACTCATACGATAACTCATTAAAATATCGTGGATCTTAACTCCACCAACCTTTTAAAAGTATCAATAAAGCCCAATATATCCATTTATTGTGTTCAATAGCTGCAACTCCAATGATTTACATTGTAAACTGCTACATTCTCCATCATATCTAGAAAAGGAAAAACAGTATGGGTCTTCCAGTCAAATATGAAGATAATAATTTAGATGCCCTGCGTGAAAAAATAGAATTCTTTGATATATTTTGGGAATATGGATGGATTGAATACTTTCAAAGACTGAATGGTTTTCATGAAGAAACAATATTTCAATTCACCATGAATTTGACTAGAAACCATTAAAAAATCAGAGGACTAAGAATAGATGTATCAAAATAGTCTTTAGTAGAAGTCACAGGGTTTCCAATGATTGGGAATCGATGGTTTTTCCAAAAAATACATAACTTGACAATATTTGAAGAATTCCTTATAGTAGGGGAGTAAGTGCAGTCGAGGTCCAGGGGAATACCACTCGAAACATTACCAATACCTTGGGACCAAGTTTCCATATTCCTAAAAAGGTACATTACTTGTGAAGGAAGATACAAAATTATTTATATTTATAATTTTATATTGGTTTCCCATTTACACCATGGAAGATTGTTAAACATGCCATTTTACGTTTTACAAACTCTACAAAATATGGAAAACTATGTTAAAACATCTAGGCACCCATTGTCTTCTGTAACAAACCATGGGTTAATGAAATTGGTAGTGCAAATAATATTTTCACGACACAACCTAACATGGAGCAATTTATTGCTGGAGCTGGGGTACAATGGGCACCTGTTGTAAGAGGTGTTGGAAAAAGATAGGTCGAATGGAGATCCGCATATTCAACTGGGAGGGGGGGAGGGGTGAATATTGAGATAAAGGTGGAGATGATCAGGAAGAAAAATTAGGAGAAGATGCAATAGTAGAAAACCCAATAGAAGAGATGGTTAGGGTGATGGTGGTAGTAAAATAGACTGTACCATTAGCAGCAAAAGTAGAAATTGAGGTAGCCGCAATAGAGGAAGAGATGGAAGTGGAAGTTTGAATAGCTGCAAAAACAGAAACACCGAAAGCTGGAGCTACAAATGCAGTAGTAGAAGAGGAATAAGCTGTAGAAACAACATATTTTTGGGAGATAAACCATCAAGTTGTTGATATTGAATCCTCCTCTAAGACAAGAGGAATTTAATTGATGAAGAAGAACCCCTGGAAGAGATAGGAGAAGTTTATATCCTTATTGCGTGATAACGAAAGAAGAAAAGAACAATTATTAAGGGACAATCATTTGGTCTTACAAAAAGAAGAACAACTAGAGCTTCTTGGACAACAAAGGCAACGGATGTTGAAATACCTATTTTAAGACCTAGGTTACCCACTTAAACACAAGAACCAGGGGGAATATACCTATGGAATCCATCGATCCACAAGAACCTATTGAAGGCCAACCCCAGTTGGAGAATTTGTTGTATGAATATAAGTTGACGAGGGAGGATGTGGAGGAACTTAGAGAGGAGTTACAAAGGTGGAAGGATGTTATTAAGAAGCAGGTAACATGGGTCTTAGAAACATTAAAATAAGTTTTTCATCAATTGGGAAACCCACATTCCATTTTAGAGAATTAGGATCTTCTATATACTAAATGTGGGGATTTTTTCAAATTGTCAGGGTACAAGGGTGTGAAGACGAAAGTATCATCCTAGAAATTGGCACATTCAATCCTAGGGAGAGATGAGATACCAAATGTGGAATCAACACAGGAAACAAGAATGGAATGGGATATGATTCCTGATCAGCAATTACAAGAGGATAAGGCAATGTAGCATCAACATTTAGGGAGCACTGAATTGGTTCCTTTGGGAAGTAGTTCTGAGGATACAAATTTATTTTTGGACCAAGCACAACAATAAGAGGACATAGAGATAATTCAAGAGCAAACCCAACATCCCAAAGGAATGAAAATAGTACAGGATGTTGAAACACAAGAACCGACACCCTTAAGGCATGTTGCAAAAGATGCAATTTAGACAAAAGTTGTTGAGGAAGAAGTGCAATAGTTGAATGTTGTTACAAAAGAACCAGCGTGTTCTTGAGACCAGTTGTTGAAGCTTCAATTCAAACATTAGCTACTGAAACTTATGAAGCTACAATTCAAACAGTGGTTACTGAAACTTATGAAGCTTCAATTCAAATAGTGGCTACTAAAACTTGTGAATATGCAATTCAAACAGTGGCTACTGAAATCCAAGAGGGGGGAACAAAAACAGAAACTGCTAAAACACAAGAACCGATAGTACAAGAAGAAGCTGTAGAGTCACTAAAATCAATAATTGATGAAGATAATCAAGAGTTGGAAAAAGAGATTAGATTATTGAATCTAGAGGTGAGTAAATGGAAATATCATGGTGGTTAATATGATAAAGGAATGATTTATCTGTTTGAGCATAAGAATACCATTCAAGAACTTAGGGAAAAGTGGGCCGAGGATATTTTCTTCCAGAAAATTTGTTGGTAGAAAATACAAGAGGAATGAAAGAGTTAAGGAAATGCAATTCTACGCATAAAGAAAAAGGAAATTTTTTTTTACCTTAACTCAGGAGTTCTTGATTTGTATATCCCCATATCGATAATATCATGTGTTTATTTTTTAATAGATGATTTTGTTCAAAATAAGGGCTCTAAATCAAGGGATACCTTGGAAAAATATGACAACCCCCTAGTTCCTCGAGAATTTCACCCAGAGTGATTTTTCTAAACAAAATTTATTGTGTGAATTGTACTTGCATCAGATGGCATGTGTGATGGAATCTCAGTATAATCCATTTCCTCATATTCGGGATATCCATATGTGAGCATTCACCTGTTTTGTCACTAATCATATGCAGTGGTGGGTTTCCTCTCAAACCATTCATTGGAATGAGGACAGGTCCACTTTGTGGATTCGTAGTGAACCTCAGGTCCTTGTACCTCTTATTACTAAGTATAAGAAGCATCTTTCATCCCTTGAGAAGATCAATTAGTTGGTTTCATTCCAACCACAAGTTATTTCCACTTGTGTTAGTTTGATTGATTGGAAAGAGGACTATGCCCTGAAAGGGAGCAATCATCGATGGGAGGTTTCTCCCATATATTTAAAGGAAAAAGATCCATATTGCTTCATGAATTTTAAGTATGCCTTATCCAGAGTACCAGGTTATGTTAAGTGCATGGAAACATGTAGTTCGAGATGGTTATGGATGAAATTCAGATTTTCACTCATCTGGTGAGTATATAGGGATTTCAAGAGTATTTACAGGATGGCCAAGAAGGAAGAAAGGGACTGTTGGGCTAATTTAATAACAAGCAATGGATTTTTGCAGGTAGGGGAAAAACCAGATTCTTCCTTAAACCTTACTAATTTTCATAGGAAAAGTATTGAATCTAACTTAGATTTAGACTAGTTGGATTTGTTGCATGAGGTCATGTAATTGGACAGCTGGGGGGAGATGTTCAGTGCCAAAATTACCCTTTTTTCCTTACTTTGTTTAGCCCTTTTTCCTTTCTTTTTCCTCCTATTTACAACTGAATTTTTATACTTCCAAAGAGAACAACCATGAATCCCTAAGGTATAAATCATTATTACTTTTTTCATTAATGCTCGATTTTACTTATGATTATGAACTTTATATTTCATTTGCGTTGATTTGTTATTGGTTTATAAGAAAGATTTAGAATCTCTAGGTGTCCCAAGTGTAACAAATCATTGCATTAGAAGATGATTAATGCCTAATGTTAGTTTCTCGTTTAATGATGTGGTATATTCCATTGATGAGAGAATATTAGATGTCCTTCCATGCATCTAGGTGAAACTGCCTGAGTGTCTTTCCTCATTAGCTGAAACATGTTCGTCCTACAAAACCGTTCAAATTAAAAGTGAATTCATTTTCATGAACTGATCTTATGCAATGTAATAATACTTGTAAATGTTCCTTTTTAATTAGGTAGCCAAAAGATCATAGATCTTAATTCCTTTATGATATTAGTGTAACTGAACTATTCCAATTACGTATAAGTATGAATAGGCAAATGGATCCAGGGGTTGGAAATTTGAGAGAAGTAATAACAGATGATATTTTAACTATAATTTGATCATTTTAGTAAAGGTGCAGCAATTATCAATACTATTTTGTTCTATATTTCGTTAAGCCTTTGACAACATCTTTGTTCAAAGGCTAGGGCCTGCCTTCTTACATAGTTATTGTTAGTAGTAGATTTCTTAGTTTAGTTATTTTTTTTAGTGTGGGATTTTGGTTTGATGAATTTATAAACAGCTGCAATAAATCTTATTAAACAATTGCATTATCATATTTCTCTTTGGCTTATTGTAATAGTGTGGTGTCATAGTTGACCATCCTTTCTCTTTATGCAAAGTGTGTTCATTAGTGTAGTTGTTACAAATAAGCTCAACTCCTGTGTAGTATTGTCGTTTATCTTTCTTGGATTTTACTGAATTAGATAGATCATTGCTTTATTGAGTTGGTTATTTTGATTGTTGGTTTTTTATTGTTCTAGTTTGGTAAAATAGGATTTAACTTCTTGAAAAATTAATTCTAGATTGATTCATTCTTATATCATAAATTGCAGAATTGATATTGTAGGAATTTGAAGTCCTTTAAGTTCTTAGATTGATAATTTAATTTTGTTTTTACGAGAAGATGAGTTGACTAAGAAGAGATTAGGATTAAATGATTAGTATTTCATTAATCAACTGATGAAATGTTTATGCATATATTTTTCGATTTACCTTTGAAATAAACATACTTCCCTGGGTTGATAATTTATATTTAGCACTACTTGTTATGAAAAATAATGAGTATATAGAGTGACCAACAAATCCTAGTTCATACCAGACGAAAAGAAGTTACTAGGCTTCAAATATCTATGCATGACACCCAGAGAATGGTAGGATTTTACCATGCCCACAGTGGTCCTAGTGAGGTCAACATCCTTCCTCTCACTATAATGTCCCCTCTAAATGATCCTATCAAAGAAATCCCCACCGATGCACAACTCCATAATGAGATGAACGAAGGCCACATCCTTGTAGGTCCACTTTATGGTAACCACATCGGGATTCCCTTCTAGATGATGCATTATATGAATCTTCCTCCTTGCATCCTCCACATCCTTAATGGACAAAATATTCCTCTTGGAAATATATTTGCAATCATACACCTTATCGGTTACCTTCTCTATAAAAAAATACATTATACCAAACTAGACTTTGCCCATTCTCATGTCCAATGTGTACAAATCTCTAACATGCTTGGTCTTGTGTTGCAAAACACACATAGTCTATGATAGGGAGCTCTATCCAAATCACTTATGTTGTTGTGGGAAATAATGTCGAATGACCAGGATTAGTACTAGCTGGATTAGTGGTTTAGAATAATCTCGATATGTTGTAGAAGAAGAGAAACCTATTGGCAGGCAGTTTTGGGGTAATATAGTTGCGTAACATCATGGACGATGGGTAAGGTCAAATATGATGCATAAGGTGGAAAATGACACACAATTCGAATTTAGTGACACATTAGAGACGTAGCTAGAGGATATGGATCGAGAGGCAAAGGAATTTACTGATGAGACAATAAAATTTTGGGGAAACATAATGTAGGATGTGTAGATGGACCACCTGACTACACTCTTGCAGGAGGCTAAGGGGAAATTGGCAACATTGAAGACATCACTTATAGATATGTCCCCGGTCATACAAATTACAAAGTCAGCGGAGCTGAATGAGTTGCAACATCAAGTTGCAAAGGCTAGGGATTGTTACTAGAGGCACATGAAAGAATTAGATACATTCCATGAGAACGACACATAACTATCGATCAAGGAAGTTTCAATGATGCAAGCGATTCAGGAAGGCGGGAAAGATGTCACCACAAAGATTAAAGATCACCCATTGGAGCATGACTTGACAGACAATAGGGAGATTACTGAAAAAATTAAAGAACAGGTCCAAGAAATTACTCAATAGTATGAGGACTTCAAGGTGAAGGTCAATGGCTCCACTATTTCTAGTGGTTAACATAGCTTGAGGGAGAGATAAAAGATTGTGTTGGGGGCATTTTGACAGGACATTTTGGGGTAATATAATTGCATAGCATCACAAATTCTACGCAAGCTAGAAACTAGCACACAAGTTAGATTTATAATATTTTATGTATTTTGGTCATATTTTGTAGATTTGGACCACATTTTGTGGATAGTGGTCATTGTTATCATGTAAAATGTCACTTCTTTGTCCAAGTACTGACATCCAATATGTTGGGACACAAAGGGACAAACTAGATTGAAGTATACAAAACACTATAGATGGGCATGACTGTTTATACATCATATCTCCTAACCCGCTGAATATATTTTTATTTGGATATTAGGGTTGAACACGCAAATATTTGCACAGTAACCAGTGTGTCACACATGATTATGTGCATTACAAATCATGTGTACATTGAACATGTAGGTTGCCTTAAAGCAAGGAGAGTCTCATACATGACTTACCTATATCAATACTTGTGTGTACCTTATTTTGAATTTAAAAAATATAAATCATGATTAGTCGAGATCAGTTGAGGCTCTAATCATAACTATCTCAATTGTCTCAACCATCCTAACCTTTGAAACCTCTCTTTCACCTCATGTATAAATAGAGGTCATGGGATGGGGCTAATCAATAATTCCTAGAAGAGAAACGTTATGTTGGTGGTATGCCTTTAGACATCTTGGAGTAGCAGAACTTAGTGTCCTTGGTTTGCAGAAGGAGTACTTGTTTCAGTAGTTGGGCTGTAATCTCACCATTCTCTATTTATTAATAAAGAAAATTATTCTTCCAATATAGTGCACTCTATATATGTTGATTATTGAATTATCTTATAATTTCATTATGAATATTTTTTTCATTAACCATTGATATAGAGAAGATATTTGCAGGAAGAACTTGTTCTTTGGAAGTGATTGGAGAAGCCCTGGAAGATGTGGAAGCAATTGGAAGGTGAGAAGAACAGGCTTGAATCAACCGTCATAAACCAGGTTTGCAAATTTTTCTTCCTATTCCTATTTTAGTTGCTACATAGGTGATTATCTACAAGTATACCTTAGTAAGTTGGTAACCCTAGAGACCCTAGGTTATAAGGGTGTGTTTTCCCAAACAAAAAAAATGATGACTCTATTGGGGAGTCCAACCTACTGTGGGTCCTTCCTTTAGGCTCGCTGACTAGTATTTGAATCTTTTTTATTATGTTTGTGCCGTGTCTTCTTTTTTCCTTTCATTTTTAGTTTGGTATGTTCAGATCATGTCTGCTAGTATATTGTTCTTTGAAAAAAATTAGCAGTACACATGGGTTGTCTTGTTGACAGTTGCATGTTTCACCTTGTGTACGTGGGTTGCATTCTAGAAAATCATGTGTCACATGCGGGTTATCTTTATAATAGTTGTTTGTTTCCTATAAATTTCTTTAGGTTCATAGGTTTTTGCTTAACAATGTTTACTGGCCTTTTGAATGCTTGTGAGGGTTATGTTTCTGACATGATTCTGTAAGTCTTGGGTCTGTACATCACACAATGCTTGATCTTTCAAGTTCTTGGGTTCTTTGTGTTTGAATTTCTTCATTTTTGAGTGTTGTTGGTCCTCCTACTTGGTTTTTTGGGTTCAATGCTTTTGTTCTAGGTCAGTGATCAAGTCCTTTGAATACTTTATGCCTTAGACTATTGTTTGTAGTCTGAGTTTGTCATTCTCCTTTTTGTGGATCTAGTGACCTTTTGATTTGGTTAGTTCCGTGAAAGTTAGGGTTTGTTCCATTTATTCTTGTTGGTTGAAGTGTGTTTCTTTGGGATTTGATTTACATCATTCAATGTTATATGTTATGATTCATCAAATTTACCCAATTTTGCGATTAGTTGCATTTATAATTTTTGAAATTTTTTTAAAAGAAAAGACAATTTTATACTTTTGGCATTATGTTACATCTAGTAAGCTTTTCGTTATTTTCAATAAAAATAAAAAATCTAAAGTCTTGTAGTTTCGCATGCTTAGTTTAATTTCATTAGCTTTCATTTTACAAGAAAAGAAAGAGAAAAACTGGCATAGTAGTTGCAATTTGCTTTGAAAAATTTATTTTTACATCATTTTTTGTTTTCTTTTGCCGAGTCTATAACACCCTACAAGTTTCATGCCATTACCTTTGACTAATAACAGCCAAATACAAAGAATGATATAATTAAAAATTATTAATAAGTTTATTTTTTTAGGTTCTTACACTAACTAGCTTAGGTTAGAATTATGGACTAGGGAGTTTTAATTGTCTATAAGTATTTGATTTAGACGTAGTTGGTCAATCACTAGATAAATATTCCTCTATATTGAGTGCATTTGCAGAGCTCCTCTCACATAGGAGTTAAGCACGAGGCAACGTGAGGACCTAGACATAGTAGATAACCCTCTGATTCCTTGTTCGAGCGTAGATCATGATTTTTACACATATAGGGATCTTGTCAATACCAACACTTGGGCCCCATGTGGCGCTAGTGTTGACAGGATTTTGGGCTTGTTAACCCAAAAAAACACCCAACTTGCTACATATGGTCTGCAACACATAAGGAAATTCATTTCCTAACCCCTATTGACCCCCACACCCTTACTTAACATGTGTTTTCCCATCAAAGGCTCAAAAAACATGAAAAGGGGATAAAAAACCCATAAAGGAGCCAAAAATAGCTCACCAAGGGGATAAACGCCTCAAAAAAGGGCTAAAAACCCCAAAGAGAGCTAAAAAGAGGTAGAAAGGGGCTTAAAATCCTAGAAAGGGCTTAAAACCCTAAACAAGGGCTAAAAACCCTAAAACATGAGAAAAAAGCTATAAATATAGAGGTGGGGGTCACTCTCAACTAACTCATTCTATGCCTACCATTACTCTTCCTGTATGAGTTCCTTGAGGAGAAAAATCTCTCATGCCATTCATCCCCCTCTTCCATTTGCTCCACTAGCCATATCCCATGTGAGTTGAGCTAAGCTCTACACCACTCAAACCAGTGAGGAGAGGTAGCTTTCTTGAGCTAGGGCATGATGGCCCATTTTCCACAAAGAGCTTAGGTATAATGATCTCCATGCATTGTTTGTTTTGCTTTCTAGTTTGTAGCTTAGATGTATGCTAAGTTTATTTCTGACAGTATTTTGCAGTTTTTATAACATTTTTTGTTGTGGTCTATTCCATTCAGTTGACTCTACCCTTCTGTCCTATAGACGGAATGTAGGTGCTTCTGCACATAGCCAGGTTTTTCCCTAGTCTATATTTTGGTGACCATACCGGGTCGATCCCATAGGATCCCTGGGTTTTTTTAGTTTTACATATATTTTGATTACTTAGTATGATATATCTTGTGCTTTTATTTTTGTTATTGGTTCGGCCACAGTACCAGTTATTGTTGTACATTCTTTGATCTGCAAATCATTCAACTGTGCAAAAATGGCTGAACCAAATTTCTAAAAATTCACCTCTGTTCAGTCATAATTTCTTCCCAAATAGTTGATTCATTTGCAGATCTGTTTGAAAATAGGAGTAAACGCGCATGTTTTGGAAGTGGGTTTTCAACCGTTTGAGCTATTTCCTCACGTATTGATCGCAATCCTCCCTAAAAAAACATGTGTTCTATAAGTGCGGGACCCATGTTTTGCTTTGTATTAGCATTGTAACCATTTGGGCTTTCTTGTTTGCTATTATTTGGACTATCATTGTGGCCCTGTCACCACTATCTAGTATCCCAACCTTTTGTGCAAGCAATTTTTCAGGTTAATGATGTATGTGGTTAACTATTCATGAATATAAATCTTTTTAAAGGCTTAGCTAAAATACTGTAAGTTGATTTTCAATTTTTTCACTTAAATCATTGGAAATTAACCCCCTTTCCCAGCCCTTCCTCCTCTACCCAATGATCACCCTCTGAGGTATTTTGATATAAGACAGAGGGTTAAGCAAGTATAGTAATAGGCACTTATCACTGTCATTACTCTATAACCACTAAAAAATGGTGACATGGAGGGTAGAGGGGGTGGAGACCGAGGGGGTTTCATGGCATTCGCGTCCTCCCTGTTGACCGACCTTGCACTCAGAGAGTGGCCTGAGGATCTACGGGTGGGATTGTCCCACTATGTTGAGAGACCAACACTCTTTCTTAGTATACAAGGAATACAAGGATATGGTAGTCACCTAGCATATTTACAGTTGTTCAAGGTTGAATAGTTACATCTCTAGTTTTGTTTAGTTTCATTTATGTTCACAGGTCGCCCATTGTTCAAGCTACATAAGAAACCTAAAACGTTTGCTAAACTATATCAATACACCAAATGATTGCAGATTCACATGTCTGAAATAGAATTACAGATAATAACTTAGAAAAGGACCCATTCACAAGGATGCACATGACCACACCACTTAATCAACCAAACTCAGTTCATGACGTTGAGCCAACCATTAAAATTAATCAATTTACATTAATTCAAAACTTTGCAGTTTGAGTACATAAGTCCCTAAATGCTTCAACCATGGGAAGTTCTTGGGCTATGCCCTAAAACTCATTATGAGGAGTACCATGGGAACCCCAATGCAGCTGGCACATTGAGAGGAATCCCCAAGCGAAATGGGAAATGACCCCTACTGATTCACTAGCATTCCTGTGAGGAAAAATCCAAGCATTGTCTCTTGGCAGTCTTGGTGGCCGAGTGACCACTTGTAAGCCAATAGGAAGCCACTGAAACTGGGGTCCAGATCATCATTTCCTGTTACATTATTTGGTTCACCAAACATACAATATTGATACACCATGCTCTTCCTCATGCCAGAGAGGTGATCCACCTCAATTCGATTCTTTACACCAGCACCATCAAGACCATTCTTGACAACCCTCTACACCACCAGAAGGCCACACACCCTCTGACTCAGAATCAGACTCATATCAATCTAAGCTAGAATTACATACTGCACCATCTAGCCCCATGGCTGGTGCAAAATCATATCCACTTTCCAGAATGGTAATCGGCAGTGGACCCATGTCCATGCCTCACACCACCACCAACACCCAAGATGTTGGTCCTAGCCACTGCTATGCACACTGTCATGTGTCATATGCCTTGACCTCCACCTTCGAGTTAAACTATCACACATATCATACATGGGGGTAGTGGACCTTCTACGACTATCCCTGTTGTGAAAATTCAATAGCAGGTGCCCCCAGTCATACAAGGACATCATGTTCCTGTAAACCCCACTACCATTGTCGGTCCTTCCCACATCAACCTGGGGTCTAACCTCCCATTCATGGCATGCCTCAACTTCCCTGACTTGGCTAGGTTAAACAATGACCCTATTTTCCATCAAGCCCATTGGCATCCCATGCCAACCAAGCTCCCCTCATACATCCCTAAGTTTGAAGGGAAGGCAGGGGAGTGCCCCCAAAACCATATAATAATGTTTGACCTATGGTGCTCATCAAACAACATCATAGATGACTCGATAAGATTTAGAATTTTCCAGTGCACCCTCATGGGTGCTGTGGCCAAATGGTACATTGAGCTACTGCAAGCCAAGTACCCATACTTTAACTCATTGGACTTCGTGTTCCTACAGTATTTCCAATTCCCATCAATATGGCAAAGGGGTGGAGATCTTGCTATCTTGCCACCAAAGCACCGCGACCCACATAATTGACCACATCCATGAGTGGCAATGATGTTGTAGCCTGTGCAAGCATTAGAGGAAATTTCAACTCAAAATGGGCCTCCTAAAAAGATTTAATAAAATAATATTTATTAATTTTGGAGGAAGAAAAGAAAAAAAACTACTTTTTTGTTTGTATTTTTGACATATATCCCCGTGTTTTTACTCAAATTTCAATCAGGAGAGCTTGTTGGATGTGGAATTAAATTCCACATCCAATGAGTACCCACTTGACATACTTTTGATAGACCTCGCTACCCCAAAAACAAGAAATACCTGAAAAAACATGATGATGACATCATCATCACGTTTTTTCAGGTATTTCTTATTTTTGGGGTAGCAGGGTCTGTCAAAAGTATGCCGAGTGGGTACTCATTGGATGCATAATTTAATTCCAGATCCAACAAGCTCTCCTGATCGAAATTTGAGAAAAAACATAGAGAGNTGATACCTATCCCCAAATTTATATTAAAAAAGTGTTTAAGACCTATACGGTATTTCAAATTTAAAGCAATTTCATTGCCTAACACATGATGACATGGAATTTAAATCAAAGTTAAAAGGCCCATTTTGAGTTGAAATTTACTCTAATGATTCAACATGTTGATAGGATTTTCCTCGATTGGTTCCTAAAGACCTTTCTACAACGCATAGCAAAGGACGTCGTGTTATCACTCCAGGAAACTCCTCCAAGTTGTAGCTCAAAGATGCCTCGTAACTTAAACTGTTTTCAGGGTTTTCTAATATGGATCAAGTCAATTGACCTATGTAACCTTTCCACTCTCAAGGCATGCATAAGACTCACTCGTTTATAAGGCTTTTAGTTGCAATTTGCTCAAAAATTTGACTATAAGGTGCAGGGATGGAGAACTCACCAGGCTAGCAGAATTACACACATAACACATGCATATAAATGGATAAATATTTCTGAGGATTCTATTTATAAATCAAATATCACTAATAGACTGATAGGATGACAGCTATCGAATTTTTAATAAATTTGAAATTGACCTGAATGCACATTTAGGCATAAACACATTAAAGAAAGAGATGATGGCTGAACAGATCACAACAAAAGAGCTTATACCATGAATAAGTAAAATGAGAAGCTTGAAATTATTATTGGCTCATAAATCCCTGAAGTTGAACCTTTATTATAAAATCAATCATGGGCTTTATAGCCTTCTACAAAAATCATAGATCCTGAAAATCCGATTTGTTTACACACAAAAAAAATTGAAAGAGATAGTTTTTCCATATTAGGGGTTCAAACCCTTGCTTACTATTTATTTATATTCTGTGAAGGTCTAGTTCATTGAGAGAACTTTTAATATCTAAAGTAGTCGCTGATAATCAGCATTGCTGGTTCAGTCTAAAATTGCCGCCAACAGCCCGTGTTTCGGCAGTTAACTGAAGTGACCATTCTTGTTTAATTTGCCAGACATTTTTTCACTTTGTCGCCGCAGTTGTTGATCGAAATCTTTGTCTTCTAGCCCATCAGTGCCCCAAGAATCGATGTTGTCGTAGTGTCAGTGCCTTAAATCACTTAGCATCGTGACGACTTCTTCATCGGCGATCGAAAGCTTTTTCCTTTAGCCCATCGACACTCCAAATCTCAACACTGGCACTCTTCATCATTAGCTTGTCGACGATTGGGATCTATGATAACTAATGCATTGAAACCTTTTTTCTAAACACTGTCATAGTTTTGTAGGTGAAATGAACTGAATTTATCACTGCCGGAAGTTGATTGACGAAGGGATTGAGGCATTAGTCTTCTATGTCGTCGATGGACAGTCTCTCTATTCGCCAATGCATGTTATCTCTGTTGTTTTTCCTTTTAAAAAATTTATATGCTTGAATGTTGGTGATTTCACTTTATTGCTATCGGAGGTCAGTAGAAGTCATCGATCAAAGCTTTAGTCTTTTGTGCCATCGATACTGCGAAGGAGCTTCATTGTAAACTTGTCGATCTGTAGTCTGTATGTCTTCTGCCATTGTGGCTCCTTATTGAAATATCTTGCCGATGGTTAGTTCTTAGAACCTTCGATCATTGAAGTTTTCATCTGGTCGTAGAATCCATAGTCTGTCTTTCTTCCACCGTTATGGCTCCTTAGTGGACTATCTCACCACTACATTTTCTTTGGTTCTTTCGATCGCTGAAATGTTCATTTGACCGCAGAAGCTGTAGTCTGTAAGTCTGTTAGTGGCTAATGAGATGTTCTAATCCTTGTCCAAGCCACCAAAACTACAACTTAGTGAAATTTTTACCAACCACAGAGGCTTTCAAACTGTTAGTGACATTCATATTCCTTATTGTGTGAATTAAATTCTTCATACAAAAATAAATTATCTTGGGAGATAACATCTAGCTCCTACTTGGGGATGGGAAGCTCCCAGTGAGGTCCCAAGAACCCCAGACCAAAATTCCTTTCCCTAAAAGCAAATAAGTAATTTAACACTATTCTTTATTGTTCCATTGGGCATGGAGTCTTATTCTGAAAGAAAAACAACCTACTATCTACTAATTTACAATCATAAGGCCTCAGAGCCTCAACTAAATTAGAGTTTCAGGAACCACCCATTTACTGGGCCATCGAATACTTCTTCACCTTCCATATTTTGCAGTTTGAAGGTGTTATTCTCATATACTTGGTCTATAACAAAAGGGCCCATCCACAAAGAGTCAAATTTTCCATGTTTCCACTTTTCCTGTCTGACAACATCCCACTTGAGGACCCAATGTCTGACCTAGAAGTTGTTTTCCTTTTCTCTTTTGTCAAACATGCCCTTTATCCTCTGTTGATGAGCTTCTAATTTTCCTAGAACTTGCTCCTTGATCTGTTGTAACTCCACCAAATCCATCATCCTTCTCATCATATCATTTAGTTCATCCTCCTCTTCCTGAAATAACTTTGCCACTAGAAGGATGAGATGGATAGGAAAGATGGCCTCAGTGCCATAAACTAGTTTGAATGGAGAAGTCCCTATGGATATTTTATCTATCACCCTATCATCCCATAAAGAAAACTTAAGCTTTGAATCCCAACTTTTCTGATTTGTCTCTAGCAGTTTCTTGATGATTCTGACTAAGCTTTTGTTGGATGACTTAGCCGGGCCATTTCCTTGTGGGTAATAGGATGTTAAGTGCACCAGTTGACTACCCATTGATTCACACATTCTAACTAATGCCCTAGCCTTAAAAGCTGGTGCATTATCAGTTGCTAACCTTACTGGGCAACCAAACCTGCTGAAGATGTTCTCATATAAGAATCTCATGATGACTTGATGAGTGGCATTTCTGGTGGCTACTGCTTCTATCCATTTGGTAAAGTAGTCAGTGGCTACCAAGATCCATTTATGCTGTCCACTAGAATATGGATTTATTTCACCTATGAAATCCAGACCCCATTGTTGGAAAGGCCCATTCACTATAACAGGCCTAAGGAGCAAGGATTTGAGCTGCTCCCCTATAAATGTTTGACATTGGTCACAGGCCCTTACAAAAGTGCATACATCAGCAAAGAGGACTGGACAATAGTATCCTGCTTTTAATATCTTGTGCGTTGTGGTTTTCCAGTAGTGGTGGCCTCCACATGTACTAGAATGAAAGTCATGCATGACCTGCTCTACTTCCTCTTTATCTAGACACCTTAACAAAATTCCAGACTGATCCCTCTAGTACAGTAGTTTGTCAATTATGCAAAACTTAACAGATTTCAACTTAAGAGCTCGTGCTTGGTTAGGAGTGAGATAGGGAGGAACTTCTAATTTGAACAAAAATTGAATGATACCTGAGTACCACTCACAAGAAGATATGTTCTTAGTTACTGCTGGACTGCTATTCTGATCTTGATTTACTTCTATTTCAGCTGCTACCATAGTCTGCACCTTTGATGATCTGACACATGTGAAATTTATTCCCATCAGTTCATAGTTTTCTTTGGCCATGATTTTGGCCAGACCTAATCCCTTTACCAGCTTGGTGGGTTTCACCTCTACATCAAACTCAATGAGTTTGGAAATCCACTTAGCTCTCTTCCCATCAATGTCAGGATGAGTCAAAACGTCCTTCACAGCAGCTGAAGGGACATATGCAATGATGTTTGCATGGAGAATGTAGATTCTGAAGCTCTTCAAAGATTTTATGAGAGCATAAGCCTACTTCTCAATTGGGTCATACTTTAGCTCAACATCTCTCAAGGTTCTACTAAAGAAAGCAATTGGATGGTCAATACCTTCATCATTCTTTTGTAGTAGTACAGCTGCCACTGTGTCATAAGATGCAAAAGAGAAAATGTAAAAACCTTTGGTGTAGTCAGGACTAATCAGGGTTGGGGCCTCCATGATGGATTTCTTAATGTCTTCAAAAGAATTTCTTGCCTGGTCAATCCACTTGATCTCTACATCCTTTTTTACCATGGTTGTTATGTGCTTTACCAGCTCAGAGAAATTTGGAATGAATCTCCTGACAAAGTTTATCTTGCCTAAAAAGGACTGAATGTCTCTTTTTGACCTTGGTATTGACAGCTGTTGAATTGTTTCCACCCTTACTGGATCGATCTTTACACCTTCTACTGAGACTATGTGGCCTATGAGCTTTCCTTCATTGAGTGCAAACTGGGACTTCTTGGTGTTCAGTGATATTCCATACCTTCTACACTTCATAAATACCTTCCTTAAATGCTATAAGTGGTTATGATGGCTATGTCATCCAAATATATCAACACAAATTTATCTTTTAGCCCTACAAATTCTAGGTCCATGGCTCTATGAAAAGCAGCCCCAGCATTCATTAGACCAAATGTCATTTTAGCATACATGAAGGTGCCCTAGGGGGTGGTAAAGGCAGTCTTCTCTTGGTCATCAGGGTGTACAACAACTTGGTTGTATCCAGAGAAGCCATCAAGGAAAGACATAACTCTAGCCCCCGAGACTTTCTGCAATAGGTGCTCCATCTTGGGCAGTGGATAGTTGTCTTTCTTGGAACACTTGTTCAGGTTTCTAAAATCCACACACAACTTGATTTATCCATTTTTCTTTCTTACCACTACTAAATTTTCAATCCACTTGGAATATTGAAGGGGAATTATGATCTTGGCTTTGAGGAGTTTGTGGATCTCTTTCTCAATCACTGGTAATAGAAGAGGGCGGACGGGTCTCAGCTTCTATTTGAAAGGAATGACATCCTTCTCCAAAGGAATCATGTGTTGGATGATGTTGGTGTCATATGTTTTTAGGTCACTATAATCCCATGCAAAGACATCAGTGAACTCTTTTATCAAGCTGCAAAATTCAGACTTCTGTCCAGTAGTCAGCCCAGTGGATAGATTTATCAGTTTTGGATGGATTTGGATGCCTATTTTTTGCTCTTGGACAACACGATCTATCTCCCTTTTGGAAGGCTTGAAAAAGATGTCATTGTAATCAAACAGTTCTCCCAATGGTACTAGACCTTAGGGTATGTAGTTGTTGGGAAATTGGACAATATTCTGCTCAGTTACTTTATATTTTAACTTGAGCTGTTTAGATTCCTCCATGTTAAGGTTTTCCTGGTCTATGTGTATGTTAGAGAATTCATCCACTAACTGAAGGAATTTACTAAGCTCCCCATCATTTTAAAACACCCTCCAAAATTTTACATTGTATGGAAGAGAGGGTGTGTACTTGAACTCAACATCATAGCTGAGCCTAGGGGGTAAAGGAGGAACAAACAGAATTACAGAGACAGCCAGGGAATCAGCCAGGTGATTCAAATCCCTAGGAATATATGACAGTTCAAAAAACATAAAGGAGTCTTTGATTTTCCATTCCTCATCCCTGTAGGCCTTCAATCTGATATTTTTTGTCTGAAAAGTGTTGTTGACCTGCTGTATGATGAGTTATGTGTCCCTGAAAATCTTCATGCACACGATCCGCATCTCCTTGGTCACTTTAGCTCCTAGCAGCAAGGATTCATATTTTGCTACATTGTTCATGGTTTTGAAATCGATCTTGTAAGATAGGTGAATGTTTTCTTTAGATGGGGAGATCAAGACTACACCTGCGCCTGCTGAGTTTTGAGCGCTTGCCCCATCGAAATACATGGCCCAGATCACTGTTGTGACTTTTTCGGACTGCGGATGGGTTGGCTCAGTGAGCTGAACTGATGTCTACTGATTATCATCTATTTGCAAGATGCAAGACCCAAAATCGGTGTCCACTATGTATATGGGGTGATTTACTGAGCAACTCTCCTTGCTTATGATGTATGCTAGCTGATTTTCCTTGTACAGTCTCTTAGTCTCCCCTCCGAACATGGGAATGGTGGCATACGTCAGATCCATCTAAAGGGTGCTGCCCAATCTTTTGTTCCATGACTGGGACAGCAAGAGGCTGAATTTTGGAGGAATATCGACCACTACGATGTCGATCATTACACTTTTTGAAGGTAGCTGAGTTAAGTTTACAGTAAGGCCTTTGATGAGGCCCAAGCACTTGAACTTCATGGAGTCAAAGGAGAATAAATCATGGTAGGGATTGGTAATGCTGAGGCTGATTTCATCCATCACAGCCTTAGGCATTAGGTTATGAGAGGCTCATAAATCCAATAGACAATTATGGAGGATTTTATCATGGATGTTCAAGGATATATAGAATGGTGGGCAGGAGTCCTTTAGGTCTTTGATCATGGGGCCTAGGGTTACAACAGGCTTGTCATCTTGCAGGTTCACAAAGTCAGTGCCAATGTACACCTTGGGATGAAGGGAATTTAGAATGGAGGTTTTAAATGCATCATTCTTCATCAACTCAATTAAAGGGAAAGGGATTTTCAATTTTTGAATTTCAGACTCAAGGTTGAAAGAATAATGCAGCTTGTTTGGAAACCTTACCTCATGAGCTGTAGGTTTGAGTTGGACTTGATCAGGTGTGGCTAAAGGTGCTGGTTTATGCAATGCTTCGGATGGAACAACCACTTTATTTGGTAAAATAGCAACCTTTCTAGCAAGTGCAACAGGATGCTTGACCGATACAACATTCTTCTTGAGGGGAGCAACCAACCTAGACCTCAGTTGGTAACTTACCTGTTATCTCCCAAATAAAATAAATTTATTTTTGATAGTATGAAGAATTTAAATGATGCAATGAAGGATATGAAGATCACTAATAGTTTTGAAGACCTCTATTTTTTTATGCAAATTTCACAAAGTTGTGGTTTCGGTGGCTTGGGCGAGGATCAGAACATCTCATTAGTCACCGAAAGATGGAAGATAAATGGCGAGTGGAAGACCCCTTCGGTAGTTAGGCATATTGCTAAAACATTTACTGCCATCAAAACATTTTTAGACAGTGATCAGAGGTGTAGTCCTCTATTTCTCTACCACTGCGGAGAGGATAGTGGCTAAAGGTTCCGCCACTGCGGAGAATATAGCGGTTAAAAGTTTTGATGGTGAGAAGGTTTGGAGTTCTGATCACCGACATTACGGAGTATTTGTTCACTATGGAACTACCACTACAGGGAATACAGTGACTAGAAGTTCCACAACTATGAAAAATATAATGATTAAAGGCAGCCGATAAATCAAAGTCACCGCCAATCGGAGGGAATGGAAACTTCAGCATCGGAACTTGAAAGAACTAACGATCGAAAGGATAGTCCCCTAAGGAGCTAAAACTACGGAAGACAAACAAACAAGGCTTCTGGGACCAAAGGAAAACTACGGCGATTGGAGGTTCAAGGGACTAACGATCGGTGAGCTAGTCTACTAAAGAGCCGCAACGGTGGAAATCTAACTGACTACGGCTTCTGATCGATGACAAGAAACGTTTTGATAGCGCGATGATAGATGAACACATTGGTGATCGGAGGGGATAAATACTAACCAGCAGTGAAATAGTTCACTACGGAGCCACAACATTGAAAAGGATAAAGACTACAGATTGGTGAGATAAAGCTAAAGAGTTTCCACAGTGTCGGCGTTAGAAGATACTAGTCGTCAACACAATAGTCCACTAATGAGACACAACGGTAGGAGGAAAAATAACTAAGGCTTCCGATCGATCACTAGATAAACTCTTCGGCAGTCGAAATGGCTAAAGGTTAACTAGTTGTAAGATAGTTAAATGGGGAGCCGCAATGGTGGGAAATGAAAGGAATACGAGTCGACGAAGTTCACAAAGCACAACAATGAAAGATCATCGGCGATCATAAAGACTAATTGTCAGTGAGTTATCCCACTAAGGAGCTGACACTATGGCAAGCATGAGGCTTGGAGGGCCAATGGAATAGAGGAAAAAGCCTCTGATCAGCGACCGCATGGGTAAACTGCAGGAAAATAGAGACTTGTAGTGCCGAAACTGTGGTGATGAGATGGAGAAAATACAGTGTATTAAATGAGGAAAATCACTTTAGTAAACATAGAAACAATGGTTGTTGGCAGGAACTTCAAAGTAAACCCTCAGTGGTGATTATCAGCGACCACTTCAGTCATTTAAAATTCACTCAGTGAACTAGATGTTTGCAGTAGATAAACAAACGGTTAGCAAGGGTTTGAAGCCCTAATCGGGAAAAACTATTACTTTCGATTATTTTTGTGTAAACAGATCGGACTTTCAGGATCTATAAATTTTGTAAGAGGCTATAAAGCCCAGAATTATTCTATGAATAATGGTTCAACTCTGGGGATTTATGAGCCTATTCCATTATCAAGCGTCTCATCTAGTTTATTCTAAGTATAAGCTCTTTTCTTGTGATTTTTTCAACCATCTCTTTCTTTACTGTGTTTATTGCATGAATGTGCATTTAGGTAATTTTCATATTTATTAAAGGGTTGATAGCTGTCATCCTATTGGTTATTTAGTGATATTTGATTTATAAAAACCATCCTCAACAGGATTTAGCCATTTATATGCATGTGTTATGTGTGTAAGTCTGCTAGCCTAGTGAGTTGTCCATCCCTGCACATTTTTGTCAAACTACTGAACAAGTTGTAACTAAAAGCCTTATGATTGAGTGAGCTTCATGCATGTCTTGAGAGTGAGAGGTTATATAGGTTATTCGGCTTGATCCAAATTAGAAAAAACCCAAAAAAATAGTTTAAGTTACCAGGCATCCTCGAGCTATAACCTAGAGGAGTTTCCTGGAGTGATAACACTCCCTGACCATCAACCTGATAGACAGCCTCTTCAGTGATCTGCTCATCAATCAGGGCTTCTTCATATCATGCCTATGTCAGAAAAGAATAGTCCACCTCATCCTCCATGCAGTGGATATTGTCTTTAGCCTCTCCTTCTTCTTCAATGAATTCAGGCTCTTCTTCTAATACAACATTTTGAAATGGTGCTCTTATCCTCTGGTCTTCCCCTTGATTTCTCTCCCTTCTTAGAATCTGAACAGGGGGGTTCCTCTTCTATACGGAACAAAATTTTGGTTTCAAGGAGCAAAGTCACTGGGCCCCTTATCCCTCACCAGCAGATGTCCTTGGTCCTTCAATTTAAACATTTCAGCAGTCAGGTTATCCAAAATTTTGGTCATTTTTTCAATCTTGTTCTCTGCTGTCGAAGCCCCACTGTAGTCTGCTAGCTGCTTTGGCCTATCTACCTTCCCTTTGATCTTTTGAGATGCCATAATGTTTGACTCTACCTCTAGGGAAGCATCGTGGATGAGTGATAAGGAGGCAGACCTCCTTTATCTGAGAAGTAGGAAGAAGTCAGAGTCAAAGGCATTTGTATAATTTATCATAGTTGAGGTACCAATGGGCTTAATCTCAGCGGGGATCTTGCTATACATGTCATTGAATCTCTTGGTAAAATTGGAGACAGACTCACCATTTTCTCTTTTTAGGTTGCTGAATTCTGTGATATAGTAGAGGCGGCCTCTCCTCTCTCCCCAATGCTTCAGGAAAACGTCATCTAGGGCCTCTATGCCTGCCACTGACCCAATAGGCAGTTCCTTAAACCACTTCCTAGCTTGGTCATCTAGGCTTTGCACAAAAACTCTGGTCCATACATCTTCGTTTTCTATATTTATATTTTCAGCATAGCTATAAAAAGCCTCTAGATGTTCTTCAGCAGTGAAATTCCCTTCCCCTCTAAACTTAGGCATGTACTTGAGGTAATCCCCATAGGCATGGCCGCGAGAGGATTTGGAAAAATTAGGGGTACATACCTAGCTACCAGGATCCTTTCCATCTTATTCAATTAAGGACTAGCCATATTGGAAATGGGTATGGACAGGGATGTGGAAGCTAGCACTGATGAAAATATTTGTTGAGAATGTGGTGGTATACTTATCCCAGTGGAGTCACCAGGGATTGGATCTTCACAAGAAGCAGTGCTTGAATATTCCCAAGCCCTAGATTTTTCTTATGTATTGAAAAATTTCTGGGAATTAAGAGTTTCAGCAGAAAGATTTCTTGAAATACCTAATGTAGTGTTTTGTGCAGCATTGCTGGTCTGTCTTAGTAAAGCCCTAGCTTTCCTCAAGATTTCTTCTAGATCTGAAATGGGTGTTGCTGGTGGCCCCTTTGGGTTTGTTCTGGTACTTAGTCTTCTTGAAGCCACCTTATATCAATGGAGTCACCACATAGATGATTTCAACCATATTAATTTCCAAACATTTTCTATCATCAAAAGCATGGATCTATGTCATCTCCCGGGGAAGTTGAGATTCAATCTCCTCTCCCTGGAAATGGTGCCACTTTGTTATCACTCTAGGAAATTCCTCTAGGTTGTAGCTCGCGGATTGTTGGAGTAGGGCCCTGTAGCTATAGGAAAAGCTGCTATCAGAACAAGAAAGTCAAAGGAAATAGTACTTGAAGTGGTCGAGAAGAGAGCTTAACCACTGCATTTAAGGCAGCGGCGACGACAGAGCAATGGGCCAAGGTATTAAAGACAAAGGACAGAAGGGGAGCGACCGAGGAAGTGGAGCCCATACCCACTATTAGCACTGGACATTCTGGAAGGCTACAGAGAGCTGCAGTGTGACCAGTAAGTGGTAGTTCAAAGTACAGATAGGCCGACTGTCATAGTTAGGGTTTTGGGTTACTGTTGGGATAGGCCCATAGTTTTGTATCATGGTGAGACCTTCGGGCCACCTATTTAATCATGTATGTTGTATTATGAAGGGTTATATAATCAGCTAGTTAGATAATCAGCTAGTTAGATAGTAAGCTAGTTAGATAGTAAGACATTGAGAAAAAGTCAAGCTCTGGTTCTGAGTTCAGTCTGTAGTTATCTTACTATAACCAATAGTCGATTCCTTGAGCATGAATGTAACAATCTGTAGGGATTGAGAGAGAGAGAGAGAAAGAATATTTTGTAAGAAGAAGCAATATTAGAGAAGAGATCTAAGAGAGAAGGGCTCCCACCTGTGTGCTTGGAGTTTCCCAGAAGATCTCAAGCTGCATAATAGGTTGTAGCAGAACTGTGTTACTCTCTCTAGATATAATATAAACACAGTTCCTGTGGATGTAGCTTCCTCCCTTGAAGTGAACCACATAAAATCCATGTGTTGTGGGACTGTTTCATGTGATTGTGCTATGCTTATTTGCTATCTGTTATTCATTGCATGAATGTTGCTTACCAGTTAATGAATCAATGTATGCTATCCTTCAGTTGCAGTAACATAGCAGGTTAATTGCAAGTTGAATGTGTTAAGTATTCTGTACATGAGTTTATCAGTGCTTGATTCATGACAGTAGCAGTTATAGTGTTAAGTGATCCTATATATTTACTTTAGCAAGTTGAGCGTGATTGATGTTAAGCATGTTAAACTGTAGAAGCTTAAGCGAGGTTGTTTAAGACCTTGATGAAGGTTAACTGAGCTATTATACCCAGAAAGGAAGCATCTGTATCATGAAAGTTGTTAAGTATATTAAGTCTCACTATAGGAAGTATCACGGTCTAGAAAATTGATATCACACCATTGGAGGAGCTGCGGTGTGAGATATCGCAGGTTAAGAGCCGTGCGGAGAGTAAGTTTGCACATCGTCCTAGAAGCTGTGAAGTGATAAGAGTCAGTCTCATAGCAGAGTCTGCTAGGAAGAGGGAGATATACAACATTCATAGAGAAATCCCACTGGTTAGGTAGAGTCAGGAGAACCCAGGATGCTATAGAACCTGGCTGAGGAAACTTGATTCTTTAGCCAACCCATTTAATATCACTTCGGGTGAGACTTTAGGCCATTCTATGGTCTGTCGCCAAAAGGTCTAGTGAGCTAGGGGTTTTGTTGGTACAATAAAGTAAACCTAGGTCTGCATAAGACAGAGTAAACTAAAAAATGGTTCCGTTTCCTTAGGACTTCCTCAGCTCGAACCAACAGATGATTCTGTCACGGGTTTTGAACAAATTGAAGAGATGATGTTCTATTGGCATCCTACTAAAGAAGAACTTAACCATTGGGTTGATTCTAAGGAAAGAGAATTTGCTGCGAAATAAAACAAGAGTCCTAGGCTTAGTACAGAGGACTGGCTATAGAAACATATCTTCACAGGCCTACATGAGATATTTTTTGTGACCTATGCAAATGAGTTGTATGATTGGTTATCAAAGTTGACTAATAAGCACGTATTCAAGAAGAAACAGAACATTGTCTGGACATCGGATCTGATTCACACTGTGAAGAGCATAGATAACCCCATTTCATGGGAAATAGACTTCTGGCTTGTGAGTTTGCTGGAAGGTTTAATTACAGAGTTTGCAGTTGATCAAAGAAAGAGTTTCAGCGAAGCAGAGAGGTACTTCTTCAAAGGATATCATGGTAAGTACTTGAACTCTTTAAATTTGTTCCTTAATATGTTATTTTATGAAAAAGGAGTATTGGATATATCCTCAGATGAATAAGTTAAGTAAGTGTAATGTCACAAGAGTTTGAGAGTGCTTCTGAAGAAATTGGATGTACATGTAGCGGTAAAAGATATAAAGTAGATTTCAAATATTCCTTATTTGAAGATAGTTCAGACAGTACTAGAGAACAGAGTCAAAGTAATAGAGAAAGAACAGTAGGGGGTATCCCTTACCACCCTTATACCCCACATAAACAAACTGGGACTCAGAATAATCCCCTAGGAACTCCATCTAGCAGTTCACACACAGTACATACTACATTTACACTTCCAAGTCGTAGTAATACAGCAAACCAGAATCCACCATGCAGAAAAAGAATGGGGGATGACATGAAATTACCTACCTTCAGGGGTATAGGGGCGGAAGACCCAGAAAAACATTGGTTCCTATGTGAAGCTATATGGACCATTAAACAGATCCAGGATGACAACACTAAGCTTGTTCAGTTGGCTACTACACTTAGAGAAAGATCTTTAACATGGTATATGAAGTATACATCAACGCAGATTAGAACACTCGTAGAGGTCAGGACCGCAATGATTCATTAGAGGAAATTTGGGGTCTAAAATGGGCCTTATAAGAAAACGTGCCAAAATAAGTTTTTGTGAGTTGGAATTCAAGAACCAATAGAATTTCAATAAAATAAGTCAACCATAATGGTTGAATTGACATATTTGTCATTAAAAAAAACTACTTTTTTTGTTCATATTTTCGACATATCTCATTGTGTTTTTACTCAAATTTCGATCGAGAGAGCTCGTTGGATGCGGAATTTGATTCCACATCCAATGAGTACCCACACTACATACTTTTGACGGACCCCGCTACCCCAAAAATAGGAAATACCTGAAAAAAACGTGATGATGATGTCATCATCAAGTTTTTTCAGGTATTTCCTATTTTTGGGGTAGCGGGGTCTGTCAAAAGTATGCATTGTGGGTACTCGTTGGATGTAGAATCAAATTCCACATCCAACGAGCTCTCCTGATTGAAATTTGAGTAAAAACACAGGGAGATATGTCGAAAATACGAACACAAAAAGTAGTTTTTTTCTTTCTTCCTCCAAAATGAATCAATATTATTTTATTATTTTAACTATTATTTTATTATTTTCCTTAGGAGGCCCATTTTAGACCCCAAAATTCCTCTAATGAAGGAATTTAAGAAACCCAAGTCTGATTCACAATGTATCATAGAACTTAATGACATCAAACAGTTACCCATAGAGTCAGTATGGGATTTCGATCAGAAATTTAAATCTCTTATAGACCAAGTTAGTTTTGACTTTGCACTAGAGTAGCATAAGGAATGGTTCATCGCAGCACTACTCCCTCATATCAGAATTCCACTAATGCAATAGAAACTCCATACACAGGATGAAGCATTGGAGATGGCAATGAAACTAGAGGCTTCACCTCTAGCTGAGACTAGTACAGGTATGACAAACTTACATAATCAATTAGCTAATCTCACTTTACAGTTACATGAGATTAAGAAAGGAAAAGAGGTTGCACAAGAACTATGGTGTACAAAGTGTAAAGGACATGGCCATACTAAAGATAACTGTCCAGTATTTGTAGAGTATCTAGCAAGTTGGGCTGCTAACCCCTTAGTACAGACTCAAGGGCCATGGTGTGAAATCTGTAGAACAAGAGGACATAGACCACCAGAATGCCCTTTACTTCAGAAGTATGTACAAACTCCTAAGAATTTATAGTGTAACTTCTGTAAGTCAGTAGGACATGATGAAAATAATTGCAGAGCTTATGATCTCATGATAGAGAGAAAACATGACTTCTACAGAGTCCAGTCAGAGACATTAGGACCAGTAGAAGGACTACAGCATGAACTGGCTCATGATGGCCATGGTGGAGGATTCATAGGAAGAGGCCGTGGTGGAGGCTTTGGCCATGGCCGTGGACCAATTGTTTGTTACAACTGTGGAGTCATAGGACATTATGCTAGAGATTGTCAGAACCCTACTACAACATGTAAGTATTGCATGTCCTATGATCATACTATAGAAGAATGTCCTATCTTGATAGCTAAGATTAAGGATCCTAAGCCAGCAGTAAACCAGAATATTTAGCTTATTGCTGCTGAGTAGAAAGAACCAAAACCAAGAGTAAATATTATGACTCACAGTGGTGCTTCTACTAGTAAGACATCATAGGATGCCGAAAAGAATACAGGTCCGAAGTGGGTGCGTAAAGCAACTGATAAATCTACACCACTTGACCTGCAGAAGAAGAAAGAAACATTTCAGCAAGCTAAAATTTCTTTACTGACCCTACATGAGCAGGATCATAGATATTGCCTCATAAGGGTATAACACAGTAAAAACCTTGTGGCGTTAGTCCTGTGCAAACATCGCAGGCTACCACATCGGGAAGGTGCGAAGAGGATGAGTTGACAAGAAGTGTACAATCCTTCTTGCAGAGCTTCTTGAAACTCATAAGAAATGAGAAGGCCATAGGAGAGCTTCAACGCATCATAGATCAGTATCAGTAGTCTTCTTTCATGAGCAGTACGCAGCATGCTGTTCATAATATTATGGTCCATACAAGAACAGGAAGAGAAATGAGACTCACAACACAAATTGGAGAGTTTGAAATGGATGAGGTAATCCTAGATTTAGGATCAGAGCTAAATGTTCTGACTAAGTAGACATTGGAAAAGATGGGTAGCCCTAAGTTAGCCAGATCACCTATCCATCTGCGACTAGCCAATCAGCAGAGGGTATCACCACTAGGCCGATTACCGCAAGTACCAGTTGATATTGATGGAGTTCGCAGCTTTGCATATTTTGAAGTCATAGAAATTATTGGCGATAGCAGACCGTATCCAGCTTTATTAGGTATTCATTGGGCAATTGATAACATGGATGTTATCGATTTGAAGAAAATACAAATGACCTTTGAGGATAAACAGATTCGACTCATCTCACCGTTGGATCCTTTTCAGGGTCCTCAATATGCTGAACCTATCGGAGCAGAGGAAGAGGTGCGTAATATGGAGAGATTCTATCATATTACTACTAACCAGAGTGATTATATCAACCCCAACACAGAAGGAAATATTAGTTGGCGATGCGACAGCTCATGCGCATCGGATTCGGAGGTTGGTTTAGAAAATTGGCAAAATAGACTTGACGAAGTCTCATCTCGCAGATGTGCATTTATGACTAAGTCACTGCGATGGATTGGCACAGAGACTAAGGATATTTCGTCATTCGATGGCTTAGTAGATGTCAATGAATTTTTACAGTAGTTTGAGCAGGAAATTCCTCATGAGAAGAGGATGGCAGTTATTGACCTTGAAGTAAGAGCCACACCTGCAAGATGGTGGCACGCACATAAAGAAAATATCGCATCATGGGATGATTTTAAGAGATTAATGGCGATTAGATTCTCTATTGACAAGGATTATTTCCAGCAGAAATATACAGGAGAAAGTGACCCCAAGTCACATATTAAGATTTGTGAACAGAATTGGTTGGACATTCCAGAGGATGAATGGGTTCACCTATTCATTCACACTTTAGACACAGTTCCAAGGAACTGGTACACTGAGACAGAATTGTGCAGAGGAATGATTACATGGCCAGTTATGATAGACAACTTTCTACACACTTTCACTTTTGAATCTGAGTATCCAAGCATTGATAAGGTCCTGGAGATTATAAAGACTAAGATATTTGATGACTATACCCTACCAGTGTATACTCAGCCTGATTGGGCCATCCAGTTAGAACATGCGCTAGAGTCTTACAACTTCACAGAAGAGCCAGGTGATGAGGATGAGAATCCTTGCAGTATCAACATTCCAGAGTTAGAAGGGACTCACGAAGTTGAGGGACCAAAGCTAGAGATTCCAGCTATCACAGAGCCTATCAAGATTAAAAAGATCAATATTGGCACAAAAACAGAACCAAAGTTTGCCTCTATTGGAGACTATTGGGATGATGAAATGGTAGGACACATCGCAGATTTGTTACATGACTATCAGGACTTATTTCCCACTAAGTTTATAAAAATGAAGGGAATAGTAGGAGATTTGGGAGTCATGAGGATACCTTTGAAAGAGGATGCTAGGCCGGTTAAGCAACGTCCATATAGATTAAATCCTCGTTATAAAGAAAAAGTCAAGGATGAGATTGATAAGATGCTAGCAGCAGGCATCATTGAGCCAGTAGAAGAGAGCGAATGGGTTAGTCCCATGGTTGTGCAGGAAAGGAAAACTAAAGGAGAAATCAGGATTTGTGTCGATTTGCGCAAACTCAACAACGCATCGCTTCATGACCCGTTTCTGACACCTTTCACTGATGAAGTTTTAGACAATGTAGGAGGACAGGAGATATACTCATTCACTGATGGATTTTTAGGCTATCACCAGATAAGAATCCATCTAGAAGATCGATATAAGGCCACCTTTGCGATAGAATGGGGCTCATTCTAGTATACGGTATGCCCTTTGGTCTTAAAAATGCGCCAGCTATTTTTTCTAGAGTAGTGGTTGCTATCTTTAAGGAATACATTCATAAATTCTTAGAATTCTATTTTGATGATTGGACTGTATTTGGCTTAATCGAAAAGCATATAGGAGATTTAAGGCTCATGTTAGAGAAATGTAGGCAATACTAGATTTCTCTTAACTTGAATAAATGTATATTCTGTGCACCATTTGGTATTTTTTTGGGTCATATTGTTTGCAGAAAAGGATTGATGGTAGATCCCACAAAGATTGCCATCATTGTAAACCTCCCAACACCCAACTCAGTCAAGCAATTGAGGACACTGCTTGGTCATACAGGGTATTATAGAAAATTTATCAAAGGCTATGCAATGATCACAACACCTATGGAAAAGTTGTTAAAGAAAGAAGCGAAATTCCTATGGAACGAGGAATGCCAGCAAAGTTTAGACACTCTTAAAGAGAAGATGGTTACAACACCCATCTTAGTATTTCCAGATTGGAACAAGCCATTTCATGTACATGTGGATGCATCTGGCATTGCATTGGGGATTGTTTTAACACAGCTAGGAGAAGGGGATATCGATCACCCTATCGCGTACTCAAGAAGAAAGTTATATACCGTAGAAAAGAATTACACCACTACAGAAAGAGAAGGATTAGCTATGGTGTATGCTCTATAGAAGTTCAGGAACTATCTGTTGGGTGCCCCATTCAAGATGTTCACTGACCATTCTGCTTTAAAGTATTTGGTCAATAAGCTAGTATTAGGAGGAAGGATCTACAGATGGTTACTCCTATTTCAGGAGTATGATTTTGAAATTATTGTAAAACTAGGAAGATTGAATGTCGGACCTGATCATCTGTCACGAATAGACTCAAGAGAAGAACCAAGTAATCTAGAGGATAATTTGCCAAATGCACAATTGTTTTCTATCCAGATCACAGATGAGTATTACATAGATATTATTCACTTTCTCACTACAGGGTGGGCACGAGTTGACTTTACTAAGCACCAGTTGACTTTACTAAGCAACAAATTTCACTTTGATCGCATGACATTTATATAATTTAGGTCTAGATGAAGTCCTACACAGATGCGTTATGCCACACGAGAAAGAGGCCATTATCAAAGAAGCACACTCAGGTATCACAGGAGTTCATTTCGCAGGAAAGCCGACTGCTCAAAAAATTCTAGCCGTGGGATTATGGTGGCCTACTTTGCACAAAGACACTAAGGAGTTTTGTAGATGATGCAATATCTGCCAGAGGGTAGGAAAACCTTCGCAGAGAGATGAAATGCTGCTGTGACCATAGATTACACTGTGGGAATTTGACAAGTGGGCTATATATTTCGTGGGTCCTATCAACCCACTAGGGAAATGAACCAGTGTGAGATACATCATCACATGAACAGAATACCTCACCAGGTGGGCAGAGGATAAAGAAGTAAGGAATTGTGATGCTGCTACAGCTACACAGTTCATTTTTGAAAACATCATAAGTAGATTTGGATGTCCAGTAATTTTGATGAGTGATCAAGGCACACACTTTTTGAATCGCACTATTCAGGCATTAACGGAGGAATTTCAAATACAGCATCATAAGAGCACTCCCTACCACCCACAAGCTAATGGTACGGTGGAGGATTTTAACAAGATTTTAGAAAATGCTCTTACTAAGACCTGTAACAACAAAAGAGATGATTGGGACCTTAGGGTTAATGTTGTATTATGGGATTATAGGAATACATGCAAGAAACTTACAGGACACACACCTTTCAGCTTGGTGTATGGACAAGAGGTTGTTATGCCTATGGAATATGTTATTCCCAGTTTAAGAATTGCTCAAATTACCCAGATGGCTGATACAGATACGATAAATGAAAGACTAGCACAGTTGCTGGCTTTAGAAGAAGACAGATTCATCGCAGGATTTCATCAAAACGTGCAGAAGGAACGAGAAAAATCTTGGCATGATAGGCACATCAAGAGCAAGATTTTTCAGATAGGATACCTAGTGCTTCTTTATCACAGCAAGGCGATGTTCCCTGTGCCACGAAGACAATTTTGAAAAGGGACAGAGGACTAGTCACTTCGCCCTCTGACAAGAAATTAATCTAGATATGACAGGTATACGTTGCCCTAGATTTGGAAACAGTACAATGATTGTCCTAGATTTGGTAAATCTTGGTCGAGACCGGCGCCGGTACATAATTTTCAAGGGAAGATTTGATCGGATTTTTAGCAGCTAATGAGGATCGGGATGCTGGGTGTTAGTATTGTCCATGCAATAAATGCCACCAATGGGTCTAGCTTAAGAGACCGTTGCTTAAGAGATTATCGCCTTCACTATAAGTACATAGATCATTCAGATAGAAGGGTTACTTTTGTGATTTCTGAGAGTTATAGAGCAAATTGTAGAAGTTTTCCCTGTGCAGAGATACTCTAGTTACAGAGTGCTAGTTTTCCCCAATTTCACAACTATTTCCAATCCAGAATATTGCACTTCTTGGTTTATGTCCGAGAAGGAACCTTTAGAACACGTTGTGTGATGATTCCAGTGTGGTGGCCTCGATTCTGTTATGACGACGCCACCCAGGGTTGTGAAATTAGGTGCACCATAGGTCAAACAGACGCCAAGGATGAGGATTCAAGCTCAGATAGTAGAAGAGTCCAGCCCAGAGCACGAAGAAGAAGTTCATATGGAAACAGTATACATTGTGCCATGAGTTGAGGATGCGCCAAAGGTAACCATTCCCAAGGGTGCTAAGTTTCCTATCCCACTACCGCTGATTGATTCCCGTGTACAGAAAGATGGAGAGCTATTAGGATATGTCCCTGTCATCAAATTTGTAGACAATAACCTTGGAGACAGTAAGACATATCCTCAGTTTCAGCTGGATCAGTATCTTACGGTTCAGAAGAACTCGAGGACTGATGCAGATGAGTTTGTTCCTATGGAACATGTCCAGATTCTTGAACAGTCAGGCTTGCTCAACTTGTTGAGAATACCACATTTTGGACGAGGTGCAGAGGTTAATGCCGTGGTGCATGTGCTACTTTCCTGTGTACATGGAGGTTACCTCTGGCTGGGTAACAGGATTGATTTGAATGTCTATTTGATATACCACATCACTGGGCTGTCCAAGATCAGTAAGGACCCTCAGACACATATATTAGGAAAAAGTAAGGATACTAAGCTACCAGCACTTCTAGTTAACAAGTACAAGCTACAGAGAGGAGGTTGGGCTTACGACCTCACAACCCTAGTAGATGATACACTCAGATTTATAGCCAGTCTACTTGCAGGTAGACTGTTAACCTAAGTACGCCCGAAAGAAGTCACAGGATCAGTAATTCACCTTGCTGTGCAGGTCGCAGAAGGTGAACAATTTAATTGGTGTTTGTTTTTATTAAATATTTTTATTCAAGATTGTTTGACAGTGTAGGATGAGCCAAACCACCCCTTCCATTTCTCATGGCTGCTAATATTATGTGCATTCGTCGAGTGGAGAGAGCCGCCCCATACCCAGTTCCTACAGCTACAAGGCGGAGAGTGCAGAGGCACGCGCTATGCAAACATATGGGAAAGCAACAGTCTAGCCAAGAAAAAGATCAACATGATAGTATTCTATGAATACTATAAGCTGTTGCAGTGAGTCATCCAGGAGACACTATGGCTCAACATAGAGGTTGTTGACATGTATAATAATCGGCTTGATTTTATTGCGGACAAGCATACAATCTATCTGAGGCCGAAAGGGTTTAGAACGGATAACTCGGCTATTGGTTCATTCAGGATGACAGTATAGGATGTAGAAGATGTCATCAAAGACTTCAATGAAGAGTGGAAGAAGGCATTAGAAGATTCCATAGCAGGAAATGTACCAACAGATACCGTACCGTTAGATCCATTGGACAAAGGAAAGGATCAGGTGGGTGATGCAGTATAAGTTCCACCAGCGGCACAAAAGAGGAAAAAATCCAAAGCTTCAAATCCAACCATAGAGACTACACTAAAAGAGGATGACTATGATCTCATCGCATCGAGATTGAAAGAGGAGATGTGGGACTCATTTCAGGGGATGCAGACATCACAGGACAAGATACAGATCATGATATATAAGCAGCTCTTGGAGTTAAAAGCACTAACTGAGAAGACTATTGCGATGCAGACTCAGCAAGTCAAGGAGACAGTAGGAGAAATCTCAACACCATCGACTTCCCATGAGGAAGTCATTGCAAAGGATCACACCAATACAGTTTTGATACCTGTTGTAAAGGAAAATGTCCTATGGCTAGGGTTTAAGAGGCCATCAACGTACTAGGGTTGAAAGAGAGATGCACAATGTTCAGCAAGTATATATAAACAAGATTCAGAGATGAGAAAGGTCCACACCTGACTAACTGAAGTCTGGTCCAAGCTTTCTCTTCAATCCTTTTCTTGCTCCTCTCGCTCCAAGAGACTTGCAAAACGAATTATACCTTCCTCAAACCATTATGACCACATATAAGACAATGATAAGCAAATAAACATAAACAAATGATCTGAATAACATCATCATATGATCAGAAATAGAGATTCAATCACACATTTGAACAATGATTTGGGGAGAAGAAGGACATCACATCTTTATTAATCTTGAAAACAAGTACAAATATACCTTCTCTTCAAGTTTGGCACCTCACGAAACCTTGATCTGGTTCTACTGTTTCTCTTCTCCAAAGAACTCAGCCTCCAAGATCTGCAACACTAAGGGAAGACCTCTAGGACAAAGGTGTGGGCAAAGAGAGTCCCGATTCCTCCAGCATAACAATGCAAAAATCCAAGTCCCCTCTCATGGCCTTTCCTACCTATATTTATATGGGTGAAATAAGGTAGTTCGAAGGTTAGAGAAGTTACAGCAGTTAAGGAAATCCAGTTACATGACATAACTAATCTCCAGTTAACGCGTGTTTTAATATTTAAATGTTAAGAAACACATTCACGGGTCTACAGTAGAGCAACCCGCGAATGATGCGCGACTATATAGAAGAGCAACCCGTGAATACAAGGATTCGCGACCTGCTACAAGGGATACTCGCGAGTAATGCACGAGTTTTCAATAGAAAGAGTCGCGCATACATCCTAACATGGCAAATGTGGCAGAGTAATTAGCTGGATAGAGGCAAAATGTATTTCACAATAAGCCAAGCTATAGTATTCTAGGCAAACCTCAATCCAGAAGTGTCCTTTTGTGTGCCAACATAAGGAAAGTTGACACTCGGACGGAGAGGTGCCATTCTGGTGTATAACAGATGCCCCCTAATGTGTGAGTTTAGAGGGGAAGACGATAGCTGAAATACATTATAAAGGAAACAGCTGAGTATGGAGAGAGAGCAGAGAATCCAAGATAGAAAGGCTCGAGTGAAGGTACCTGTAAGAGAGATAAATGTTAGAAAACTGATCTCTGGAACATACACGTCCATATACAAAACATCGCCATAAAGATACAGGCGGATCCAACATATGTATAGCTGATGAAACTATCATGGTCGCTCAATATGCAAAAAGGCGCCATATCAAATCTAAAGGAGCCATGGCCACAAATGAACAAGGTGGATCCATGCTCAACAATCGATCATAGCCACAAAAATACAAGGTGGATCTATGTCTCAGCAAAATGTCATATATAGTATAACAAGGTCTTGCGCAACTTGGGAAATAGCAAAATAATGATGCTACTGTCGGCCCCAAGGTATTCAATCCAAACCGCCCAAAAAAGGTACGAATCCTAACCATGCGAATAAAGGAGCTGAAGTCGAACATGGAGGAAGCCGTTTGATTACCGGTCAATAAGGAGAACCGTTAACAAATGCGAGGGAAACCACCATTAATGAAAATGGTCCCCAAGGTACCTAGTACATTCTAACAAGTGTGATTACAAGGAGTTGAAGTCGAACACTTGAAGAATCCATCGAGTAGGAGACATTAAGGTATCCCCACTAGCCAATAGCGAGGGAAATTTCCATTGAGGACAACAATTCCCAAGGTACTGTCATAAAACTCTAAATCTCATTCCCAGAGCAAGATGTGTTGCAGTCGATAGGAAGAGATCCGTTGGAAGGAAGGCATTAAGGCATCCTTCATCATCCAACACGAGGTAAGTCAAAGACTAATTGGATCTGGAATTGGTACTGAATTTCACAAAAAGGACCGCTGAAGACATGATGTAATGAACGGATACCAGGGAATGGCCGACACAAAAGGTCAAGGCAACTGCAGAATGGCCGACAAAGGTTTAATCCTTGAATAGTGAGCATGACACAAAAGTGACTTAGGCAGCTTTTGACACAAAATAGGACCAACGAAACAAATCTGCAATGTAGGAGACATTGACAGATTCCCCATATAATTGGAAAAGAGACCAACTGGAGGAGTAAGAAACTCTGAATCAGGATAAGGTCAAAATACTAGGACCTAACTGTTGATAGACTCAAAACTGGTGCTTTGTTCAAGGAAACAAGACTTGCTACCATGATGTAAAAATACATGGAAATAAACCTTCCCCTTCCCCTCTTTCTTGTAAAGGTTTAACGAGTCCAAGAAATCAAACTCGGGACCATCTTCATTTTTTGACAAGCTCGAAGAAAAGAAAGAAGAATGCTTGATAAGGCACTAATTCGTGGATTTTACGAGCCCGAACTAGTACATGCTCGATGGTGTTTTCATAGTTTAGAGAGTCTGAAAACTCCAAAGAAGACTCCAGGGGGGGTCCTTTTTCGTACAATTTAGTCTCCTGAGGCCGAAAAAGTATAAAACAAACCAAAGAAGAACTCTCTTAACTTCCGAAGAAGAAAAGGCGCACCTTTTTCGTACTTAGTCAGGAAGGTCTGAAAAAGGTTGAATTACCACCTACCCAACGCTCCTTCAAAAGCAGCATATAGCCTGAGTTTTACGAGTGTGAAGGAAGGCAAGATCACTCGGAAAGATCCATTTGATTACGAGAAATGGAGCTTACAACAATAAACTCGATGCTTTGTTCTTTAGGTTTTAACGAGCATGACAAAGACATAAAGTACACTTGGAATATTTTTCATGTTTTGGTCCAAAGCACGAAAAAGATAAAACTAACCTCATACCGAGGGTTCCTTTTCTGTAAATTTAGTCCCTCAATTCCGGAAAAGAGATAAACCTATGCCTGAGAATACTCTTCTCAATTCAGTAGAAAAGAGAGGGATCCTTTCTTGTATTATTCCACATGGTCCGAGAAAGAGATAACCTACCACCAATGTGGATGCCCATTCACATATTCTTAACGAGCCTGAACGGACAAGTTTACTCGGTAGTCAAGTCTATTTTGAGGAGTCAGACTTGGGCCTAAAGAAACTCATAATATTTCCTGTGAAGTTTTAACGAGTCTGGAAAAGTCAACTTGCGGCCTCCTTACTGTTTTTAACGAGCTCGAAGGAGAGCATAAAGAATGCTCTAAAGGCGAGGAGACGAGTGTCATAGGTAGGCAAAACTAGTTCCAAGCGCAAGGAACAGACCTATGCATAATGCAAGGAAAGTGAGCAAGATAAGGAGACTTGGGGAATGTCTCCTCAAGGTAAAGGGTGTCAAGTTGCAAAGGCAAAATGATACAAGGCTTAGCGACGATGAGAACAAAGATGAGGGCTTATACAACGAGCTAAAAGCGTGGAAGCCGGCATCAGGCTCATAAGCGTAAGCAAGGCATATGAAAATGCAATTACAGCTTGAACAATAAGGTGAGGCCCATAAACAGTTGTGAATCCAACTAATAATCCTATCTCCAAGAAACAACAACATCAGAATCATATTCAAAAGAAAAGATCCGATGCGGGTCACTTTGGCAGAAACACTTGAGACTTTGCTATCTTCTACAAAAGGAAAAGTCAAGGCAGAATCAACCAAAGAAGATTCTATAGGACCAAGGCTCGAGGGTTTATAATCAATAAGATCAACCTCAGAAGAGAAGTGAAAATCAACAAGGAGATAGAGTCTGCAAGAACAAACTCAATATCACAGGAGCTGAGAAATTCGTAAGAAAAAATCAAACTCATCAGGATCACTAACTTGCTTTTCAAATGAAGAATCAAAAGACTCAACAAAAACCAACATAAGAAAAAGGGAAGCTTACTAAGAAAATTAGGGTTAGACTTAATCACAACTGAAAAAGAAGGTCAGACTGTATCAAAGACTCCAGGAAGACTTCATCCGAAGGGAGGAAATCATCTGAGATGGGACACATTGTTGCTAGGAAAAGGTGCCCCATGGGGTAGTAAAAGCGGTTTTGTATTGGTCTTCCTTTCAGATTTGGATCTGATTGTATCCGGAAAAACCGTCCATGAACGAGAGGACGTCATGCCCCGCACACGCATCAATGAGCTGGTCAATAAATGGCGTAGGGAAATTGTCTTTGGGACAGGCGCGGTTTAAGTCTCGGAAGTCAGTGCATACTCTAAGGGTTCCTTGTTTCTTGTTGACAGGAACAGGGTTTGAAACCCAGGTGGTATAGGCAATAGGATAAATGAATCCTGCCATGCGAAGCTTCTCAATCTCTGCTTTGACAGCTGGGAGTTTTGAGGGATGAATGGGACGCTGTTTCTGATGAACGGGGGGTACATCAGGCCATGTGTCAATGTGGTGCTCTATAATGGCAGGGTCAAGACCAGGCATTTTGGTATAGGACCAGGCAAAGACATCACAAAATTATTTGAAGAGTGTTTTGTATTCCTCAATCTCCTGCTCAGTGCAAGATGCTCCTAAAGCGATGAGTTCGGGGGTGCCTCCGAGGGCAGCGATATCAATTTTGATGACAGGTGAGATGTTGGCCATGTTACCCTCTTCAAAGGCGTCAGGAGCAGGAATAGGGTCCTTGAACCAGTCGACCTTGGGAGGAAGGAAGTCTTTGGATTCAACTGCAAATTGGGTAGCAGTGTTAGAGGAAGATTCATCTAGGAGGAAGTAGGAATGATGGTGCATGTCATCCCAAGGATAATCCGGGGCAGTGAGAGCCTCAAGAATCTCCTCATCTGTGTGGAATGTTTGTGTCGTCAAATCGGTTGACGAAGGAGTAGTGGTGGAAGAGATCATATAAATGGTATGAAACTCATCGGAAGAGGAAGAGTCCGGGGGGGGAATTTCCACAATGGTGGGTGGTGCCGTCTCAAGATCTAGATTATTCATCTCAAAAAGAGTGGTATTGACCTCTCCAGACAGGGAAGAGGCCAGGGAATGGATTTCCTCAATGGTGAGGGGTGCCGTTTCAAGATCTGGATTGTTCATCTCAAAGAGAGCTATTCTGTACTCGAGGAGATCGGGACAGTGATGTGAGTAATGTCCGTAGACACCGCATAAGGCACAGGAGTGGTTAGTGCGCAGAGATTTGTCGCGAGGCATAGGGTTTGAATCTAGATGGACAACTAGGATAGTAGGGTTTTCGTCAAGCGTTTGCATGTATTTCTGTAAAGCTGGTAAGTGAGGACATAGGTGAGTCGCATGGACCAATTCGTCACACAGCGTGCATTTGGAAGGAGCATGAAACACAGTGGGGTTTTTTATTGTCTTAGGAGGTTGGACAGTAGTGTAAGGTTGGGGGCCTCTGCCCCCAGTGGGTTTGGTAAGAAGAGGGGGGAGGTTCGTGGAGGACGATAGGGTAGCGATACTGGGAGGTGGTTGACTAGTAGTGGCAATGGGTTGCACCGGTTGCAGGACGACATTTGGTGTCAGCGGGGGAACGGGAGGCAAAAGATACCAAACGGGTAATCCTAAGGTTAACCCAGGAAGGCTGAGGGTATCCATGACTGGGGCGCTAACTACTCCTGAGGGAGGGAAGAGGAAAGGAATGGTATGGATGGGTGTAGCACCAATGTGACTAGGTACCAAAGGGGGTTGAGGCAACAAGGGTGGTTGATAAGTAGGAGTTCGTGTGTTATGGGATAGGGTACATAGGTCGGACACTTCAGTAGCCGGTGATGGGGGTGGAATAGATGGGAAGGTTGAGGTCATTGGTGCATCAGAGTAAGATCCGGGCTCCATAGAAGAAACGACTGAGGTGGTTGAGGTCATTGGTGCATCGGAGTAAACGTCCGACCCCAAAGAAGAAACAAATGAGGTGGTGGCATCTGAAACAGGTTGTTCAATCATGGGGAGAACATTTTTGGGTGCTGCGGGGGCATTGGGATCATGGTAAGTGAGTTGGTCAACCTTGACCACGTGTCCCTCATGGGGGAACATCATGGTACGAAAAACAGTAGAAGCAACTGCCCGCATGGCATACATGTAGCTGCGGCCAAGTAAAAGGTTATAATCAAGCTGTGCATTGATAACCTCGATGTTTATGAGGACGGTTTTTCCAGCCAGCTAGAGGGGAACGTTAGTTAATAGGCCTTGTGGTTGAGCTGAACGGCTGTCGTAGGCTCGCAATGCAGTAGAGGACTGCTGGAGAGGGGGGGATCCCATTTTCTGCCAGATGGAGGTGGGCATGACACATGTAGAAGCACCTTCATCAATAATGCATCGATGGACGAAAAAATTCCGAATGGAAACAGAAACTTGGAATGCCAAATTGGAAGGCAGGCGAGGTTCGGATCATGGTTAATTTTAGGGGTGAATATTCGCACAAGGGAGAAATTAGGGGCACTTAAAAAATTTGGAGGGCGAATTTTTATAAAGAAAGTTTTTTCTAAATTTTAAATAATTCGCTCAAAATTTAAATAAAAAATAATAGAATTTAGGGTAATAGCCCCCTTCATTTCCGGAGGGAGAGGCCAAAAAACTTATTTCGCCTCCCCGATTCCTGTAAAATTTGTTCCCATCGCCCATAGAAATCACTCAAATCTATTAAAAATACCTTATTCGTCTGGGATTTATGGCTATGAATATTTTTATTGGCAGTTTCGCCTTCGATTTTGGTTGTAAATCCAAAACAAGGGTATTTTCGCCCATCGATTTCCCCTTTCGAGAATATATTTGCAGAAAATCGTCCCTAAATCGTGGAAATGGAGTGTATTGGGAAGAATTTCTCCCTATATAATCACGTAATCTAGTTTCAGAGGTGAATACTGTTCAATTTGGAACTTTGGGTTATTTGGGAGTTGCAGGTTAAGATTATTCCGAGCTTACTGGTTCAATTTGGAAATTCGGGTTATTTGGGAGTTGCAGGCTAAGATTGTTTCAAGTTTATTCATCTTTCCAGTTCAGGGGTTTCCAGTTTGAGGCCCTAGTAGCTAGAACCCGCGGTGGTAGATCAAACCCCGTGCAAATCCAGATCAAGAATCAATATTAATGAAGACTTTTCAGGTTGAGGCCCTAGTAGCTTGAACACACAGTTCGTAGAGAGATCAGGTAATCTTTGTTTAAATCCGACTCACAATATGATCACAATGAAGTGCAGCTTTCTGTGATTTTCAGTTTCTATCGATAAGAGTTGATTTTCAGTTTCTTTCATGGTGCCTAGGACTTCGTCTCATATCGATAAGAGTTGATTTTCAGTTTCTATCGATAAGAGTTGATTTTCAGTTTCTTTCATGGTGCCTAGGACTTCGTCTCATATCGATAAGAGTTGATTTCGATTCAGTTAAAAACGTAGAACATATTTCATGTTATTAAGAGTTGAGTTCAATTTTGGTTAAAAATGCCAGGTTTTAAAATTTAGGGTTTTTTTGGTTCTCGTGGATCAAAATGAATCAAAATATAGTAATCTTTGTGGGTCAAAACCAGAATTTGACTTGAGACAGATTCCCTTGAAGCACACAATAGGAAAACACCAACAACGAAAAAAAACACTTTCAAATCCCCTTACATAGAGATGGAGAGAAACAGAAAACAGCTAGACATGAGCAATCCCTTTACAATCTCTCAGGGAAAATTCAAGGGAACAGCATGTGCCTGTTTAACGAAAGTAGAAGTGTGTTTCCCATATGTCTTTCTTCATTAGCTTTAAGGTCTCTATTACACAGTTTAGCATTATATGTTCTGCTTGGTGTTGTTGTCAACATCATCTTTTTTACATCGATGATCCTGATCCTTGCAGAGAGGTTCATGTAAATTGAGCTTATCACAGTTACGTTTTTGGTTTCATTTAGAGTATGACTTGTTAGTTGAATCCAATGTTATTAATATTTACTAGAACAATGATTTTTAAGCTTTGGACAAATGCTTGTGGATGTTTTGATTTGTTGGTGTATATATGATATTTGTGAATGTTTGAAAATTTCAGTTTTGAATAGTACTAAAACAAGTTTGTGAAAACTGAGTCAGTGAACAATGTTTATAATAAATTATGAGGCATCCAACTTTGTAGGACAGTCAAATATCTATGATCTCTTTTTTAGCAGCCTAAAATTGCCTAAGAAGCACTGGCTCAGATTTACGAAAACTATATAAACCGTAATAGCAAGTTATTTTGTCAAGCATACTGACTGAGAGGTTTTATAAAAAATCAACGCAACTCAAAATGTGGATAACTTATAAGTAATTTTCACAAGCATGCCTAAGTAGAAGCTCTCTGTCATGTAGGTCTTCAGTCTTTGCACCAAAGCCAAATTTCTCCACTATTAGAATCTTGCTTACTAACTTAACTCTCCCTTTTTCCATGTTTTCCCACTGTTAATGGCTGATTGGAGGTGAAACTCCCTTCTGCATACATTGATTTTATGAACTATTTGATGTAATCACAGATAACATAAATGCTCTGTCACTATAGCAATTTAAGGAAGAGAACAGCTGCAAGGGCTCCTGCATTTTATCATAATTTCCATTAGTACATGAATATTATTTTATGGCAATGAAGCCGGTCCTATGTGAGCAACAAGTGCCTATCATTTCATGCACAGACATATCACTGCACCAAAAAGAACATTCTGTATCCTGCTTCAATCAAAACATACATGCATATTAAGGGTTTTGATATGTAATAGGGAAGAGTCCTTTTTAAACAACAGAAACGTATGCCCAATGATTACATATCCCGGAGCTACATCGTGCAGGGGAAGCAAAGACTACAATCACGTTGTGGACTCCTATAGGAATGCACTGATTGGTTTTTATTATTAACATTAAACGTTTTGTGATGTAAAAATTTCAGCAATGAAATTTTCTGAGAATAAGACAGCAGATCTGGCCAAGGCAAGCTTTTGGGTACATAATATGGCGAGTATATATGGGTATATGATCTGGTGAGTAGTTTTGTATAGCTTGTATGGGCCTAATGGTTAATAGTATGTGTTTTTTTCTAACTTCTAAAAGGTCACAATTTCAAATCTGGAGGGGATAGAGTATGTACACTTCTATAGACTTTAGCAGTCGAATCGCTACACAGAGGGGTCCCTTGTCCCACAAACAAGGGTCTCATACACCAAATTGGTGTCTCGCTTGGCAGTGATTTTAAAAATAGATTATTATTATTATTATTTTATTTTAGTATAATAATTTGGTTGTGTTAATGTGCTACACACAATTTTGAAAAGTGTTTTTTCGACACTTATTTTTCAATTCCCCATACAACTGCTTGTTTGTTTCATTGTATGTTTAATTAGGTTAAGTGGCCCAACATCCGTTATAATTACTAAGTTCCTGAATTTTTATCTGATAATTTTGAATGGGACAGACCATGGTTTCATTTTTCATTCAAATATTTTGGAAGGCTATGACTCGTACCTTGCATAACAAGTCAATAATAACGGTAGGCAGATTATATTTTTGTCTCAATTCAAATGTGATTTTGATGTTCTAATTCTAGGTTTGTAAAGTAGTGATCAAATTAAGCTTGTAGCTGTTCTGAGTTTAGACATTTGGAAACACGATGTTCTGTTTAGAAGGATGATGCAGATCTGGGCAAAGAAAAACCCACCGACC
>LPNX010903544.1:971977-1111622 GCA_001517045.1 Pseudotsuga menziesii | reverse complement strand
AACAATAAATTTCTATTACATATACTATAGGAGTATTACCATTATGGAACTTCAGGTAATGTATTTATTACATTAAATACAAACTGAAACCTTTTATACTTTCTATACTATGAGGTAAATAAACAGTACTTAAGAACATTAATACAATAAAATAAGAATATAAAGACCCTGTATAAGCTGAAGGGTATAAACTGTAAGTTAACACTTACAAATTTCTTAATAACTAGTAATTCAAGGTTTAAACCGAGTACAGAATCCTTGACAGTAAATTTATAAAAGAAATACTAAGAGTAAAAATTCAAGTGTATAATCTACAGTAAGCAAATAACAAAGTGAGAGCTTAATTATAGTATAAAAAACATAACTGGAAACTCTTATAATTTCAGAAGTGCAGTGTAATTAATAATAAGCATTCCAGGTAGGGTAATTTAATTATTATAAGAAGTAATAATTATTGCCTTATTATCTACTGTATAGAAATAATATGAATTAGAAATCACAGTAATGTGTAACTTATTATTAATAAACAAAAAAATAATAATATAAAACCTGTAACCAAGGTTACACTGTCAATGACTTTGAGAATGTCATTAAAAACATTCAAACTTTATAATTTACAAAGTATAACTATTATAATGATTTATAAAATTCTTTGAGTAAATAATCAATCCAATTTATTATTAATATACAGAAAAATCCTATCAGCTAATACCATAAATAAATTACAGAGAGTAAATCTAGTATTTATCAAATTCATAGGAATCGAAGGTATCGAAGTTAGATAGGCTCATTAATCCAAGTTTAAACAGTATATGGTTTCAAAACTATACGGTAACAACATATTAACTTAAGAAAAATTGTATGGACATCGCATAGCTCCAAGTTCAGGGTAGACCCTGTCAAAATTAAAAGTATGTACTGAGGTTCATCAAAGGGATGGAGTTTTATCTCCTTGGTACCTCACGGCTACCAACATCTTTTACAAAAATAAAACTTACAGCCTGTACCAACAGTAATACATCTATATACATGCTTTACCCAGTAATCAATAAAAAGACCCAAAAACCCACAGTCTCGGCTTCAACCAAGACCCCTTGCTAAGCGAAGAGTTGAACTCTTTTAAGAGCGGTTAGGTTCACCAACTGAACCAAAGTAACGGCGAGGGTTAAGCACCACAAAGCCAAACCCATGACTTCCCTAAAGGACCAGCAAGGAGGAGAACGCCATGAGTAAAAACCAGGCTTACTGGGAGTAGCAGTTGTTGAAATCTCGTATCCTCCACGCCGAGAGGAGAAGACCAACCCTGTAACAAAAAGATAATCTTAATATTAAAAATCTTGCCAAAGAATGTTGTTTGCTTAAGACATTGCTTTGAAAAGAAAACGAAGGAAACCTCGTATCTTACCTTAACGGCAAACATAAATATGGCCACTGAAGAACGACAAGACAACCACTAGCAAGAAGAAAGGTAAACCCTTCATTTACCACAGAGAAGAAGGATCTCGCTGAAGCAAAAGGCAACCTATCACGATGGAGGACGTTTTACAGCATCAAGTCAAGGCGACCACCTACACAGTGACGAGTTCGGGCAATGGATGCCAAGGGAGAAACCCTAATTAAATCAACACTATTCATCATTCAACAACAAACTTTTCGACACAGTAATCTTCCTTACAATGTTGTAGATGAGCGCATAAGGAGCTGATTTAGCATATGGACTACTAGCAAATAGTGTAAACATTGGAGTGAACAATGAGGTTATTGCAGATCGACCAAAGGCCCGAAGGCAGTGGAAGAGTGATGATTAGGGTTGAGTCAAACCTTTTTAAACACCAGTGCATGGCTGGGAAGAGCCCACGTAACCCTTTTAATATTTAGCATGCAATGGGTAGGAACAATGTAGTTCCATGATAAGATCACAAATGATTTTCACAACCCAAATCATATCGCGGGGATTCCACGAGGTCTGTTATACCATAGTCAATCACCTACGTTATAAAATCAACCATATAAACATTAGAATAATGTTTATAAAACATTGTAATATAGGATTGGTTCATCGTTGGTCTCATACATTTAGGTATGGAGAGTTGTATTGTTTGTAATGAGATATAAGAGCAAAGGAGTAATAATATTTACCATGGCGTAGCTTGTTTTTAAATCTATTTTTTTTTCAATATTATCTATTGCCCTAGTTCACGAATGAAGGTAAAAGGCATAATATTATAAAAGTCTATAGCAGAGTAGTAATCAAATTATGTGATCCATTGATTATGATTATGGTTTACTCTTAACCTTATGATTAACCCTTGCTAGTTAAATAACAACCTATTACTAGTCATAGAATCATTTTGTGACATTCAATCTTTTGTCTTTTTTTCAAGCTCAAGGGTTATAAAAGATAATATGAAATAATTATATGATAGGTAACTTGGGTAAGTTAGCCTTCTTGGCTTAATAACACAATTATGAAAATCATAAAGTGGTAATTGAGTATAATAATCTGGGCATGATGTATAAGTTTACCATCAAATCATTGACCTTGGAATAGAAATAATATCCTAAACATTACAGATTTCTAAATACTAAAGGACGACTTTAAGAGTGACTTGTATCAAGTAGTAAACCTGGTAAATGCTTGAATTAAGAAAAGTAGAAGTTTGATACTTAAACCTCCTTATCTTCTTATAGTTACAGTTACAAATTCAATCATGGCATGATGCAGTAGTTATGAACAGTTAAAAATTATATCTTGATGTTGTAACCCTGCTATACATACTGTGCTAGTAAAGAAATATTTATCACATTTTACACTTGCATTCAGTATGAACATCCAATAGTTTTGTACTCTGTAGGAATGTTAAAATCCTGCTTTCTTCACGGAAAAATAGCTGTCACCTTACTTGTAGAATTCAAATATTGTGGCCCTCAGCTTTAACATGTAAAGAGACTGTGCTATCTGACCCCAACCTAGCCGGGATACCCGCGGAATAGCCCCTATAGAGTACCCCCTTGATATCTTAGGTAAGGCCACTAAGGTCACCTCAATATAATCAATGCTCAGGTAGACAGTCATAGGTGGGATTGACCGTATGGGCAGGGTAGCAAAGCCCGAAACTCTCGAAAGAGCCCCCAGATACGAATACAATCCTGGAAATATCTTCGATGCTACTCAGTTATGACTAGGGGTCATCCCAATCAATAATTGCTCACACTGCCTCATGCTTAACTCCCTTTTGAGTGGAGGATCCTGAGAAAGACTGGTTATACCAAGGAATTTCATACACTCACCTGGATAGACACATACATGTTGTTGTTTAGTGGTCTTGGAGAATTTACTCACAATGAACTATTCCAAGACCGTAAAACCTAATCTTGTTGGTGAACCCTATCAAAAAAAATAGTGTAGTTCATTTTAATTAAGAGTTGATTTTAATTGGCTTTATTACTCAAAAGAGGTATATGGCCATGCAACTAATGGTGTTATGACACAACATGAAGCAAAATGCACACCTAACAATCAATGCAAATGCATTGTGTTGATGAAAAACATGGTATTCTACTACGTGAAATGCACAATTTTCTTCAAATGATATATGCAAACTTTCCTATATGAAATCCTGACTAATACTCCAAAGCAACTTTAGTGCAAGTACTATGCAAAATGCAAGATGCAATGCATGATGATAAGCAAATATTTTTGGATTTTTTGAAATAAAAATGAGATATTAAAGCAAAAGAATGGCTCTACAACCCCCAGACTTTGCAAGCACACTCAAGTAGCACTCAAGCAAAGTACTAAGGTAAAAGAAATCTAATGCATTAATCCTAAAACAAAAAATTGAAAATGCCATGACAAGAACATTCTTCAAAAAAGAAATTTTACCCTAAAAGAACGTCTCTGGTCAGAAATAGAGGTGTATATAGACTCTAGCAGTATCAAAGGAGACTCAGCAATTATCAAAATTCACCCAACAACCATCCAACTTCCTCTAGAAGTAAAAACTAAGGGCATACGCGACTGTTCGCAGTAAACCCGTGTGTGTACATGGAAATAGCAATGGAAATCGTGTATATACGTGACTGTGAGTTAAAAACTCACGTACAGGAGGAAAGGTGCATAAAAATAAAGGAAAACAGACAAGTTGAGACAAAATTCACACCAATCAGACACTACCAGGAAAACATGTCCCTAGACCCGACACAGAAACAGGAGAAAAAGAGCGATTCAAAGTCATTGAATGCCAATAGAAAACCCCCAAAGGAAAACTACTAGGAACTCCCCAGCGAAGTCGCCAATTCTGTTACAAAGAGAAATTCCTATGGCTTGGGGTACCACAATAGATAGCTTGACTCCAGAAATCAATCCTTTCCAATATGCAATAGAAATCAAATATCTAACACTAAAGGATTAGACCTCGTACCTTATTCCAGACGGTTGAAGTAGATCCCCATTGAGCTTTCCAACTTCAGCTTGAATTGATAAATCACTTCCTCAACAACAAGTAAACAAGACAAGCATACTATACATATGGGTGTTAGATCTATTCTAGCATATATAATCAACAATGTATAAGCATTTGAAATCATCCATGGATAAAATATTCATTCAAAGATACATTATTGGACAGGAAAATATATTTCTATTAATATAAAATCAGAGATTACAATGGATGCAACCTCTATCGGCATGTCTGTGAATCGGAGAAACTGAATCCCCCACTTGGGCCTCCACCACCTCAATCCTCCATCTCTCGATAGAAAGCTCACAAGCAAAAGGAAATCTTGGGAAGAACACAAAAGTGCTCCAAGGGACAAAGGGATGTAGACTCAAGCACAAGTTCCGGCAACAATGGACCATAGTTTCTTTGCTCTCAATTCTCTTATGTTTTTAATGTATCCAAAGAGTTCTTTATATAGCTTTTCAAAGGGGTAATGAAAGGTCGAATCCGAGCGATCTCAAGGCATATGGAAGGCCAGGAGTCAAGTGAGTCGGATCCATGTCAAGGAAAACTCCAAAAGGATTCGGATTTTGTACACATCCTGATGTACACGGTTTTAGGGGTCGAACCCGCGTATATACGCGATTAAGGGTTTAAAATTTGCGTATATGAATTTTCACATGTTTATAGGGATGGTCTAGGAAACATCAAAGGACAAAAAATGGTCCAAGGGGTCTAAGGAGTCGGCAGAGGGACAGGGGAATGCCATACAAGTGTGATTCACCTGGAGTGGTAAAATCAGCTATAACACTCTCAGGCGTGAGGAAGAACGTGGGGGATCAATTGTATCTGATTTATATGTCAAGTGGTGAAATATGGTAATTAATTTTGGACCCTAGTTTTAATGGCTTCCTATTGGCTTCGGGTGGTCACTCAGCCACCAAGATTTCCAGAAGAAAGCTCTTGGTGTTTTCCTCACGGGAGTGCTAGTCAATTGGTGGGGGTCGTTTCCCATTTCGCTTGGCAATTCCTCTTAGCAGCCAGCTACTTTGGGGTTCCTGTGATACTCCTCACAATGAGTTTCTGGGTTGAGCCCAAGTACTTTCCATGGTTAAGGTAGTCAAGGACTTATGTTCTCAAAGACTATAGATGGTTGAATTAGTGTCAATTATAAATTTTAATGGCTAGCTCAGCGTCATGAACCGAGTTTGGTTGTTTTATGTGGTATGGCTTGTGTGTATGTATTTTATATTTCTATTACACTTAGTGGATTCTTATATGGTTTATGAATAGTCCACAGAGATTGTATTGTAGAACTTATAATATGAACAAATTGTTTAACATAGCAGTAAACTGCGAACAGAAACTTGAATACATGCCATACCTGAATCTGAATCTAAACCTGACTAGGTGACTGCCTTACACTTGTATTTCTCTTCAACTCTTCAACCAGGAAAGAGTGCTGAGCTCTCAACACAATGGGACTAAGCCCATCCATAGATCCTCAGGTCACTCTCTAGATGCAAGGTCAGTCAATAGGAGGACGCGAACGCCATGAAACCCCCATCGATCTCTACCCCCTCTACCTTCCAAGTCACCCGTTTTTAGTGGTTTCAAAAAATGACAGGTGAAGTGCCTATTACTGTACGAGCTTCACCCTTCGTCTTATCCCAGAATACCCCGAAGGGTGATGACTGGGTAGAGGAGGAAGGGCTAGGCAAGATTTAATTTCAAATTAAGAACTGAAACCTATAGTAATTTTTTGATTCAAGCTTTAAACAGATTCTATAACCAATTAACCATTTGTTTTAACAGTGATTTACAAAGGCTGCAATGAAATAAATAGATACTGAAATGAAATAATCATAGATTTGATGGAAAGAGGCAGCTAAGCGACACTCACAGTCCCAATAATTTTTAAATACGAATCTGAGAGATAGATTGCTCATTTCGGGGGAAATATGGCGAGGGGGTCGCCAAATTTTCCCCAAATCAGGGGAGGGGGTCGCTCAGAACCTACATACAGAAGCAATCTGCTTTTTGGGATGAAGTCATGCCTTTCAGGCCTGAATGAGCGACCTAATCACAACTTTTATCCCAATAAGAGCGACCTGGTCGCACCTTTCAGCCCGATAAGAGAGACCTGGTCCAAAAGATGAATTTTTTTTTTCCTAAGTCAAGACCAGCCGACAATAACTTGTACTATGGCCAAATGGGCTTGGTTGTAACTAAAAATGTAGGAAAAGATAGATCTAAACTATATTGAGTAGAAAATTAAACTAGGGAAAATAAAATTGAAATGCAAAAATTAAACCCAGGGATCCTGTGGGATCGACCTGGTATGGTCGCCAAATATGTAGTAGGGATTTTTCCCTTGCTACAGGCAGGAACAACTCCCTTCCGTCTATAGGAAGGAAGGGTAGGGTTCATGTGAGAATGGAAATAAAAATAGACAGAAAATGAAAATAAAACAAAACCCCTGCACACAAGGTTAGGGCTAAGATCCACAACCCTGCATCAAACTGTTAGAGAACGAAAGGACCTGCAAGCAATTAATGGAAACCTACAACAGAATGTTAAACAACAAAACTACAAACAAATAATGTCAAAAAACTACAATATAACAAAGCAAAAACATAAAAACACAAGTATACCTTCTCTGGTTGGAATGGGCCACCATGCCCTAGTTTGGGAGAGCACCTCTCAATGGATGGGGAGCTATGGCTCAATGGAGGAATGGAGGAGAGGGAGGGTGAATGACTTGAGAGGAAAATGGTCTCAAGGAACTCACATGGGTAGTGTAACGATAGGGAGATGAGAAGTGAGTTGAGAGTGACCCCCACCCCTCTATTTATACTTTTTCTTGGTATTTTTAGGGTTTTAAGCCCCTGGTTGGGGCTTTAGCCCCTTTTTTGGTGTTTTAGCCTCTTTCACGCAATCGTTAACTCATTTGGGGGTTTTAATCTCCTTTGAGGGGTTTTAGCCCCTTTTTGGAGGTTTTAGCCTCTATGAGAGCTATTTTAGCTCTTTTTAGGGGGTTTTAAGCCATTTTTCATATTTTTGAGCCTTTTTGAGGGTGTGGGGTCAAATGAGGGTTGTGCATGGATGTCCTTGGGTGGTGTAGGTCATGTAGAGCTTAGTGAGGGATTTTTTGGGTTAACAAACATGAACTTCAAAATATATGTCAATGTTGGTGAGTAACTTTATCAAGGTAATAATCAAAGGTGAAGCTCAAGGTAATGTTGGAAGAATACGAAAATAATTGTTTTTGTTAAAATATCCCCTAGTTACATTATATTCAGATTTGCTTAACACATAACCAGCTTTAGGAATTTTGATGAGACTCTTGGAAACAATACCCAGCAATTGAGCATATGATAGGAGCCCATATATTAAGGAGACTCCAAGTATTACAGAGCCACGGTAGTGTTGTCAGAGGGAGAAATGTTGTGCATTGTTAATTGATCCACCAATGCTACATGAGTGCAAAAGCGTAGAAAGAAGGGAATGTGTTGGATTTCTTGAGATTTATGAACTAATGAACTAGAATGAGGGACTAGTTAACTAGATTGCAAATATATCTCCATACATCCTCTACATTTTGCATCTCTATCATCTCTTCCTGGGGTGAAGAAGAGATCTACTAAATAATGATCTGCACAAATCCAATGCCATATTTCAGTGCATTAAGTTTGTTGTGAAGATATACTACATGAAAGAAAATTTGGGCAGAATCGAACCATTGCATCTGTAACCAGTCTTGTTGTTGCCAGTAAGGTTACATGGATTCTCATCAGACAATGCTTTCTTGAGTTTTCTTACTATTTGTGCATCTGGGTAGTTCCCTGGAAGCTGACAGCAATATACACTAAACATAAGAGCCTGTTTGGGAAATGCTCTCAGTACAGGTATTTACAGGAAGTGAAATTTAATTTATTCCATTGTGATGGTTTTTAGAACTGCCTGTTTCAGCTATGTTGTCTAGACTCTATACTTGTAACAATATTTTTATCCTTGTTTGTGATTGTAAATTAAAATTATAATGTAGTATTTTGAACTTTTTATATGGGCTATTGAAATAAATTCAAATCATTGGAAGACTTTGGTGTGCCTCTACATCTGAACTGCAGGATTATGTTTATCTTAACCTGTCATGTGCACAAAATAATTCACTATTTTTTTTCATATACAACAATTATTAATAGCATATGTCACTGGCAGTGGCATTGTTGACAGTTGAACTCTGGTTTGAATTTGATAGCATTCATGTTTCCAAAATATATTTTGCAAGTTTAAGCTTCTTGTTTATGAATGTTTGGTAACATTATATACTTGTTTTTTGGAGTTTCCCTAACATATTTCCATTTAACTTGTGAGAAATAATTTTTTCCCTCCTGAAATTTTCGGTTGCTTTCATAATGTTGTGCTAGGTGGCAATTAGAATGGACATTGTTCCTTGTAGAATTGATTTAGTGACAAGAAGGAATTTGACATCATGACCTTTTATGGGGAGTGTAGATCCATTGCTTTTCATGATGAAGAATGGGGGGTTCCATTTCGTGATGATGAGCGAGTTTCCTAATTAAGTTGTTCCCTTGTAACCATCTTGTATCTTAAAGATATTAAAGACATTTTATGTTGTAACTTGTATCTTGAAAATTTTCAAGCAATTGTTTGCAATTTTCTGGGTAATTATGAATTAGGCATATGTTGACAATAAAAGCATCTTTTCGAGTTACTTGTCCTATCAGGTGCTTTGGCAGACCTCAGCTGGCTAGTTATACTTAGCAAGAGTGATACTTATAGGTACTTTTCCAATGAAATTCAGTCTGTGATTATCTTCTTAATTATCATGAAATGGTTTTAAACAAATATGCATGCATACCACACTGTAGAGCATCAATATGACATTTCAAGGAGATACAGAAAGTACATAAAGAATGTTAATTGATAAATTCTTAAAAAAATGAAAAATTTGAAAGAAACTAATAAACATGAGAAACAATAAATTTATATATGAGTGAAATGAAGAAATTAACAAAGAAAATAAACAAAGAAAGTGACAGCTGAGGTTAGGAACAATGTGATTAAAATTTATAGTTTTGGACAAATAAATAGTGGCTTTAATCCTTACAGTAAATGCTTGAGCTTAAGTAACAATGTAACATTCCTGCACCTTCACTTGGTGGGGGTTCACATAATTTTTCTCTCCTTTTGGCTTATTTTCACTTTGCAAGTTTGCACCTTTTTACTCTTTCATTTCCTGTTTGTGGTCTCTGAGTTGTGGGTTTTCTAGCTTCCTCAATCTTACCTTATGGTCCTTTTATGTATTTGCAACTTGCATTTGTAGGCCCTGGGCTTTTTGCAGACTTCCCTATGGCAAGAATATTTGTGCAGAAATTCTGGCTTTGTGATGTTGTGCCTGACTGCATTTATGGTCCTTATGGTTCCTCAATTGGCTCTACTAGTCTGTGCCCATTTACAATTGTTCCCCGATGGGTCTGCAGCATTGCTTTGCAAGTAGGGAGTTTTGGGTCCCACAACTTAACTTTTGGGTTTCTAATTTGCGAATCTTCAGATGAGCACTTTGTTACTTTTCAACCTGCAGCCTTGATGGTCTGTATCTTTGGATATCTCACTTCACACAGTTGTTTCCTGTAAGCCTTTTGCTTCCCACAACTGTGTTTGGAAGACTTTTTACTTTAAACGATTCGCCATTGCAAACTTCCTCCTCCCAATAGTTGTACAAACCACAACTTACTCGTGGATATTTCAGTCTTCACCTCGAAAAAATGGTTCTTATGAAGTTGCTTTTTCCCATAACTGAAGGTATGTGCGAGATTATTTTTTACAGTAGCTTGCATCTTCTACAAACAGGAACATGAAAATTTCAAGTATTTTCTCAACAGACTTTAGTACTACCAAATTTTTTCTACATCGAACTTTCTCACAACACTTTCCTTTTTTCAACATTTTTCTGGTTGTGTCAATTTCTAAGGAACTTTTACGTGTAAGAACAACTAAGGTATTCAGGTTATTAACCTCACTAATCACTCGGAGCTCAATGCAGAGAAAATATATCCTTGCATCATTCAAAGCTACAAAGTACTTAACTCATGTTGACAACTACATGGAAATTCCACAACATTACAATTAACCCACGAACAAAGTTACTTAAGTATGGAGATACTCATCTTTTAAAATTGACAGGTTTGCGAAGATTCACCACCCAGCCCTAGGCATTCATGTTTAAAGGCCACTCTTGAGCTGAGGTCCGACTTGACAAGCATACGTTGACACCAAGTTTCCCACATTCAAGACAACCTCTCTGGCCACTCACCATGCCATTGTATTCAACTGTAGTACTCTCTCAGTGGCCCACTATCTGATACAAGGAAAGTTGAGTCAGAATAGTGTGATATCTACAAGGAGGTTACTACTGTTGTAGCTGCTATGTACTTTATAGCCTTCATACATAGTTCTGGTCTAGAACCCTAGAGTTCTAGGCCAAAGTTAAACCTTACATGCAGTTCTAGGTCTTCTTGATATTTCCAACCCTCACATAAACTTCTGGACTCTATTTACTATTTCATGTCCTAACATAAATTTCTAGGCTTTCCTAGTGTTTCCATCCCTCACATAGTTCCAAACTCTCTTAATTTCACTGTAGCAGTAAGCTTCGTGAAGCTGTCTTTCACTACCATCCCTCTTGGTGATGCATAAATATAAATCAGGCCTACACAAAAAATGTACCAATGATGCACCCAACACAGTTGTAGGTGTGCTCACACAGAGCTAAGCTGCATGCACCAACATAGTTCATTGGCTTATTGAACTAATTCCACTCTTCTTGCTTATATTTGTACATTGATCCTATGGCTCCAGCCTTGAAAATTACAACGGATAGCAATGGTAATAGTAATTTAGCAACCACATTAATAGCATTAGCAGGGTGATAACATCAACATTTTTCTTTTAAATAGACACCTTCGTCGCTATACTCAGCTCTACTGTATGTCCCTTGTTCTACAGCATACTTCAAAAGAAAATAATGAGAAGAATTAATGCAAATAATGGACAAAGCCACACACATTCTTGGATGCACCTACCAGGGGCCCATGATCATCTCATCATTCACATTGTTTTGAGAATGTTACAACCCTATGTTATCACTCAGAATGTACCCAGGTTGCAAAAGGTAAATCCCAAAGGTAACAACAAAAACCACTTCAGAAAGAAACTGGCTTTTCTTTCGAGAGAGGGATCTCTCAAATATAAATTTAGCAAGGCTAGATATAGGAATCAATATTTTAACATTATATAAATGGTTGAAACAATACACATAACCATTGGGCAATGGAGCCAAATAGATAAACATAACACAAAGCTCTCATATATAGGATTTCAACAAAGGCAAGATTACCATCTAGTTACAGTCATTCATTGATTTCAGGTGGATAAGGAAGAAACATGAACAATCCATCAATATAGAGCATCATAAGATGAATTCCATATTAACTTTAGCAGAAACATTTATGAAATATATGAAACAATAGTTAGAGCACAACCAGCATGAATTCTGAATTATTCAACACTAAGCTTCAGATATGAAGAAAACAAACTGAAATGTAAGCATTGGGAAAACAATCACATAGAAAATAAAGGCATAGAATCTAACGTAAATGACACGGGAATCTCTGATAATCAACCCACATTAAGCTTTGTTATTTCAACAAATTATATCTCCTCAAAAAACATCGATCCAACCTATGGGTTCCAACCCCCAAAACATCAAGTAAATGCAAATATATACATAGATAATTTCTTCCCAAGAAGATTAATAACTGAATAATCTGTTAAACAAAGTATTTGGAACCATATCCCTAATAACTAGGAATAAACTACATGCTTTGATTCTGATAACAGATGATTTAATTAAAATCAACTTGGTGACAGCAAGGCCTGAATAAGCAGCTCCATAGCGCGCAACACCTGTTTTTTAAGAATGAAGAATATACTTTGTCTTCCTGAATCTTTCCACTGTCCTCCATTGTTATGTACCTGGCATGTCATACTCTGTCATTTCTCTAATAGATACCTTGAGATCCACATAGGCCTTATAAGATACAGTGGGCAATCCTCCTCTAACGATCAGAAATTTTTGCAATATTTCGAAGTCTTCTGTTAATTTGTCCACGATGATTTTTCCAGTCAGTCCTTTTACCAAGTCATCAAACTTGGCATGATCCATACAGTTTTGTACTAACAGACTAGGATAATGTTCCTGAGAAAAAAGTCTTCCTTCTTCATCCCAGAAAGAAGGAAGGCCATCTTCAAACAATTATTTAAAGGCATGCCTGAAATCATTACCCGTGAAGACATTTCATTCGCCTTATCTTGTACCACTTTCATAAGCTAATGTTTGTTAATGAATTTTTTCGACCATAATACAATAGCCACTTAGTCTTTAATCCCTATATCCTACAATTTTTTATATGTTAAAGAATTCAAGAAATTCAGTGCATTTTGAGCTGTATTTAAGGGCTTCTTCTCCATGGTCTCATTTTCTAGTTTTAATCTCTGATTGGATAAATTAACCAATGCACTCTGGTCATCAATGAAATTTAGATAGTGTCTGAACTTAGTAACCTCTATAGATAATGTATCCCAGATTATATGCTTAGCTCCTTGTAGAGGGGCCTTTCCTGTATTCCTTTCTTTCAATTCATTAAACTTTTTCTGCAATTGACTTTTGTCATGCAATATTTTATTCTTACTTTCAACCGTTTTAGCCAGGTCAGATTTGATTTTCTCATTTTCTTCTTTCAATTCCTTGATTTCTACATCTTTCAAGCTCACCTGTGACATTGGCACTAACAAATCATCAGCGAAAAAATCACTTAAAGGAATTTCAATATTTACAAGAGACAAATTTGTATCAGTAGGAGTTTGGCTCATCAATTCTTCCATAATTTCTTTCTTGTCATTCTGGTCTTTCTTCAACTATGAAATTTTTGTCATCAATTTAGTTCTCTCTGTTTCCCATTTATTCTTTTCCTCTTGCAATTTCATTTTTTTTCCTTTATACTCCCTCATTTCTTGATAAACTTTGTCTTTCTCTTCTTGAAATACCAACAACTCTGAGGACTGAGCGTGTTCAGAATTCGGAATTTTCATTTAATACCTGAATGGTATTATATTTTTCCTCTAAAAGTTTTATGGTGGCTTGTGTGTCTCCTGTTTCACCTCCCGAGCTTATAACATCTTCTTGCAGCTTCTTTATTTGGATTGAATTTTCTTTATTCTCTACTTTTTCGTGTTTCAACTGGACCTCCAACTTATCCACTAGAACTTGCAATTTGTTAATTTCCATCATGGCATGTAACAAGTCTGAATAAATAATATCCCCTGTCTATTTATGGAGTTGTATCTTGTCAGGTACACTGATTTTATCTAGCCTTACCTCCATTTCAGATACTTTTTTCTCACTTACCATAGCTAATTTTAAGTTGTTCCTCTCTACATCTTGAGTAGAAATCAGTGACGCCTTTTGGTTGCCCAGACTTCTTACTCGAGGAAGTAGATTTTTAGTCTCTTCCAAGGACTGCATCTGCTTTTCAACATAACTTGTTATGAACTCTGCTTTGGATTTAAGAAATAAACTGGACTCTATACTATTTTCACCTCCAAAAGAAAATTGGTTCATTTGCACTGACTTCTTAGGGATCAAAACTATTTTTTTCAATTCCTGTGAAACTATTTCACTTGAAACTTGATCATCCTGAGAAAATGTTTTAGTCTTTTTACATGAACTGTTTTCATCTATCTCCATATTTTCAATCTCAGAAAGACTTCTTTTAATCAAAACACTAGGATTTTCTAGTGCTTGAACTGCTGTAATCAATCCACTGCTCTTACCTTCATTGCTTCCTGGACTTCCTACAAAACAAGACAAATTGGCTATTTCGTCCAATCCTTCAACAGATTGATGATCGAATGGTTTGTTCTTATTTTCTTGTTTATTTTGAGAAATTATATGATATGGATCATAATTAACCTTCCGTTCTTTCTAGAAATCCATATTCTCCAATAATTTTTCCACAATCATCAAGGCACTTTTGTTTTTAAAGATAAATGGACCAACTTTAAGGGGAAATTTGATATTAGAGGACTTATTGAATGATCTGAAATGCTTCTCCTCTACATATAGTCTTTGTCCCATGAATTCAAGTGTGAAGATTCTAGGGGTAATAAAAACAGGGAGCTTGTATGGCTCTCCGGTGAAACCATACACTCTAAAAACAGTAAAGTCTTTATATAAAAACCAATCCCCAATCCTGCCTTCCGGGGACGATTGCATCATAACCTTCATTTATTCAAGTACTCTGGTAAATACCTCATCAAATAGTAGCTTGTACATCTCTGACATAATGGAATTCATGAACTCAAACATACTGATTTGCTTTGGAAGATCCAAAGAGAAAATAGTAGACAAGAATTGTAATTCCGTTACATTTGAACATAACAACATGTTCAACAAGTATGATTGGTATTTGAAAAATCTTACTTTCAGGAACTCAACTAACTGGATATGAATGACTTCTGCTAAATACTCATCCAGATTGAAGTAATGGATTGAATGGGACTTGGACTCAGGACTGACTGAACTCATTTTCAATAAAAAACCCAAGACGACTTCATTGACATGAATGTCATCATCTAGACCTAAAATTTGGCAGACCAAAGACACAACCAATTGCACTTCTTCTTTGAAAATGTGAATACTATACGGCAGGAAAAGACCCTCTAACGACTGACCTTCATTAAGAATACTGGACAGAAACTCACATGTAATCTCAATTTTACAACCTTTGTATACTTCGACTAACACAGACTCATTCACAGATTCACCACTGTCAGGGAAACTATCAGGAAAATTAATAATTCCACGAATGGTCTTTGCATCAATCTTACATAATATCTTGGATGTGGAATGACTCATGATGACTCTCTCAGAAGGTGAGTAACTACTTGCACACCATTTAGCAAATTCAGGGAACGGTAAAGTCTGCTCAATGGCGAAGTAATACAGAAAGGACTTGCAGACATTCAAAACGTCATTTCCCTGTAAACTATACTACCACAATCTATCTTTAGAAACTGATACATTTCCGACTGACAGAACTGGGTCATACACATTTCTGTCTCTATCAACCATGAATTCCTCTCTTTCGTCCAAAACTCGGTTAAGAACTTCTAACCTATGCTCTTTCTCCATAATAGATAATGGGGATAATTCTCTAAACAGAGCTTAAGTATTCGAAGCTTACCTGTGACTATAACTGTATATATGTAAGGTTGACTGCGAAAGGATGCCGAGCTGTCTCCTTCACTCGTCCACCGCATGTAAAATAAAATTGATTTTAAAAAACAAGTCAACCTCACATTTATATAATAGTCTATTCCGGAGGCTCCACTAAGCAGTTTTTCTTTAACCACTTTCCTCCGTGGAATGCATTTTGAACCGCCACGTGTATCATGGTTTTTATTGTGCTACCGCATTTCTATTTCAATCATCATGCAACTTCATCCTCTGGAGCCAACTTGATGTTGTCGGCTTTTCTCTCAATTTCTGCATCTGAACCCTGTCTGGCTTGAACGATTCAGCTGAATCAATAGGAGTATATTTGGGAAAGTAAGGTTACTTGTTTTTTCTATATCTCATAGCATATATATTTGAGGATCTAGATTATACATTTTTAATAAGTTTATTTGCATGTAATTCTTGTCTCTTTTTCATATATATATCCAGATCTCATGAGGTTTTGTGCAGAATTGTGTGTTTAGCTTTCAAGTAGCAAGGATTGGACGAGTTGTGGATCTAGCTTGTCTCCACTATACATCCAAAAACTTTGTGAATTCATTGCCCCTCTGTATTCCACTAACAAGTTTCCATTGCAGATCCATCCAACAACGGGCCTTTCCCCTTCTCTTCCTCCTTTCTATTAAAATCAATCTTTCGGTTACCTGTCTCTTCCTCTTATGATCAGATCTAGTTCTAAGAATTGAATATATATTTTTAGATCTATTTTATAGGATTTTTTCTTCTTAGATCTATAATTTCATAAAGAATAGCAGTTCATATGAGATAGATCTAGGTGTAGGAAATTCCCTTTTTGCAAGTAGCTAAAGCATAGATTTAAATCTTGCTCATAAGGTAGCTTCTTTTTTTGTTATTCAAAGATTTAAATTCTACAATAAAATTGCACAACTCATTGGCTGCCCAAACAGCAACCCAAGATCCCAAGCAAAGCTATCTTTCCTTGGTTCCTTTTTGTAGAAATTAGATTACCCTTGTTTAACAATTTTTACTTAGTTTTTTTTTTGGTAATTAGCGTGGTGACCCAAAACACTTTTAAATTGTGTTTGGGCACATTTAATTTTAATTGCTCGCTATTTTTTAGCAAGTCTAAAATAAAAGAGAAGGAGACTCTGACAAATTTCCGACTCTTGGACAAACTAGAGCTTCCCGGAAGCTTCCCCCACCGCTGTGTTTTAATTCAAGCTTGTTACAAGCTTCTTGTAAGCCCTTGGATCCCAGATAACAAGGACCAAAGTGCATCAATTTCAATTTTCTAATATTTTAAATTGCTGCTAATGAAAATAAGAGGTCCTTTCGAATAGGCTCTTTCGATCCTATTCACTATCCCACCTGGGGGGATTTGCGTCGGTGTCAATTTTTTTCTTTTTGTTCATCTCTTTTTAATCTAGCATAGTTCTAATCTGCAGGGTAGTATACTTTTATTTATTATCATTTAGATATTCCAAATTTGATATTTCAAAGTAATCTTAATACTTACCCCATGACTTCCCGATTGACCCGAAAGGGGAAAGAGATGCATGGTAGGACTAATTAGAAAACCGAAATTGTGTATCTGTGTTTTCCTTTTCATCAATTGTTTCATCAGATATTATAAAATTAACCCCTCCTTGATTCCCCAATTGAGATCCACTTGGATCGAAAGACGTTCCTGGAGGGTTTTCTTTTTAACAAGAACACCCATCTCAAAATTTACTAAAATTGACAAGAAACCGGTGTGTATGCTCTGCACTTGGCTGTGGTTCATCCGATCAGTCAAGCTGTATCAAAAGCACTTGAGTGACTAGAATAATTAGGATTCATTCTCCCAAATTGAAAAACCATCAGGTGAAAATCCAACACCTAGATCAAACCATTACAGTGGCAAAATACCCAAAGGAAGTGGGAACTCCTGAAAAGTGACCTGGGGCACCGATCTCTGTCACACCCTAACAGGTGCGTTATGAACAATAGCCCCAGAGACTCCATTCAGCCCACATATTTCTTGAGAGTAGTCATGAAGGTTTATTTTTGGACATACTGCAAGTACTCTCGGGTATATCTGGAGTCCACCCCTTTGCCTAATTTTAATCAACTCATATTTCACATTAACTTAAAATGTACCAAGAGGCAATTGCAAAACATTCACTCCAAGCACATGCAAGTACATTGATTATCTTTTGAATCCATTTTAAGGCACTGGTTATTTTCTTGCTATATATATATATATATATATATATTGTGTCTCAGCATTGTGCTTTCCTGCGCTCATTTTGTATCTTGTCATCTATGGTTGTTTATGGTTAAATTTCAAACTCCTAAGTAACTCATTCAATTTAACATCAGCATACTAAATAATTTTTCCTTAGTAACTTAACAGGGTCTACCCCCCTTGGCTTCGTTAGGAGTTGAGCATAAATGGAGGAGTCAAGAACAAGGTGACAGCCTTGACTCGAGACTTGCCCCCAAGGACACACCGAGTGGCTTGATGATTTCTGCCACGTGACCCAGGTGTGTGAAAGGAGGCAACACTTTTTGGCGCCATTGCCAAGGATAAATCTTTTTATTCCTGAGTACGACTTTTGTTTTCTTCCTTTTTGTTTGTGCTTTGTTTGATGAATTCTTAAAGTAGATCTTTAATTTTCATCTGGCGACTCCATTGACTTTTTTCCAATTTTTATTTTTACAAAGAAAAGAAAAAAATAATTTTTGTGAAAAGATTTATAAATGATTATTTTTCTTTTTCACATGGCTACTCCATTGAAGGGATAAAACCCTGTTATCTCATAAACTTGTGAAGTTTTGTTGTGTGTAGATGGGCCCATGTGACATGTTAAAACCTTTAAAGCTCATCACTTGACAGCTCCACCTTTTAAGTACAAGGTTTAATGGTTATATCAAATGCATACTATTAATTTTTGATATGGATGAATCAAAGGAGAAATATGGTGCCCAATTAACCGGAATGTTTCAGCCTATCGATTTCTCAAACATCTCGGGTTTTCCTAACTGTTCTAATGGTTTGGGGGATGCATATAAATAGCTTCTGGTATTTCATGGAAATTATGGTGATTCGGCCATCTGGAATGCCAAATATTTCCTTTAGTTGATTGTTGACTCCAATATTCTTCATGAAGACAATATGATGGAAATGTTTGCTAGTACTTTTTGGGGTGAGGCCTGTTGTTGGTTCTATCAGGGCCTTCCTAATAAATGTATAACTTATTTTCCAAGCTTCCTTTGGATGTTTTTAGAGCAGTGGCATGATGGTAGGGGTAGTATGAATGGTTTAAAAAAGTTCCTTGAAAAGATATGTGCCTTCTATCTATCTGGGACAGAGTATCACACAGAAACATATGATGGACCTTTTTCCATGATACAAAGTATTGAAGACTTGGAATCACTTCTTGAACATTTAAGTGAAGAGGAGGTTCATGATACTCCCATCAAAGAGTTTCCTCATAGTTATTTGAGAAAGTAAGTAAGTAAGCAGCTTATTAAAGATTATGAGGTATCTCCCAATACACAGCAACATTCTGAGGAAGGGAAAATCCAGGATGATCCTATTGAAGACCTTCAGGAGGATCCCATGATGAAACACATTGTTGAAGACTCTCCTCATATCAGCATAGCTGAAAACATTGAAGATTTGAGGTATTCTCAAGTGTGTTGAAATGTTGATACCTTTCCAGAAATCCCTCTAGAGAAACCCACTAAGCAACACATCCCAAGTGATCCCATTGAACATGTCCAAAACGTTTCCTTGATTGAAGATAATATTGAATATCCTCTTCATGATATCATAACATAAGCCTATAAAGAAACTTATGATAAGATCAGTGTGGTGTGTGGTGACACTAGACCTTGTTCTCCTCGTGTTGATGAAGGTTTGGAAATTTTATTGCCTTGTAATTTTTTTTCTGCAGAAGATTGTTATGAATACAAGGAGGACATGGATAGGCAGGAGCATGATGCCATGGATGAAGAGTCCCCCACATATGACATGGATGGGAGTGATGACTATTGGAATTTCATATATAATCCAAATTGTGAAAATCTTATGTAGAATCCCATCCAGGATATGTCCAACAATGGGAGTGTCTGTTCAAAAATTTCTAGAAGTCCAATCTACGATATGTCCATAAAGGAGAGCATAGATTTGGATGCCTGGGAAAACCTCAGTATGGAAGAGGAGCATTCAGAATTTTCATGTGATCATTCAGAGTCATACCATGCAGAGCCACACAAGGGTATCAGTAATGAAGACATTGAGAAACAGTATTGTGAAAATTTGAGTGTGATGTAGTCAGTGGAATATCAGTCTTAGCCATCTTTTTGACATATAGAGGTTCCTTATGATTTTGAGCTACTTGGGGCTTGTGCAACAAGTTATCATTTGATAAGCCCCCGTGATTAGTATGATGATGTAGTCAGTCTACCTCATCATTCTTATTGGTATATGAGTCCTATCCAGTCATGGATAGAAGCAACCTGCATGAGCACATACAAGTTGGGGAAGATTTTTTATGACATTATTCATGCCTATGATCTCCCATCCATCCCGCCCATTCTGAATCATCACGTAGGTTTGCAATTTCTGAATAAGGTATCCTTACTTTGGCTGGTAACCAAAGACAAGGAAAAAAAATTATGTTAATAAAATGCTTAGGTGGTTACATTGGATTTCTGATTACACTTAACCCTTTTTATATCATGCTCAAAGTAGGAAAATAAGCTCCTTGAAAGAGAGCATTTACTTTCTGCATTTCTATTTTATACTTAGCTATTATAAAACTTTGCTTCTTTTAGTTAGTTACATTTATTTTGTTTAAATAAATCAGCTTAATGGTTCATTTGGGTTTTTATAAAACTTGTGCTACTGAGGTTTTTCTTGTCAAGTTGAGATGTTTTTACAGGGTATATAAACCAGAGATTCTGGTGTTCTCGTATCCTCTCCTTGCCTTAAAGACTAGATAGAGCACACATCCCACAGTTGGTGCTAGAATGTTACCACCTAAGTTGTACTTAGTGTTTTTTTATCAAGTGAGCCTGGTGAATCGGACAAGGATAAATTGTTTGGACTAAAGAAGACCTTTGGAAGTACTTCTAGGAAGTGCTTGTTGTACTATATCACATGTTCATATCCCATGGGAGAATTGTAATAAATATTCTAGCATGATAGTGTCTGTAAAAGACTCGGTCTCTAGACTTAGAATTTATTTTTCAATCCGATCAGCCCAGGGTGTTTTTTCCCTTGGTTATTATTGGTTGTTGAATAAACGACTTATCATTTTTTAGTTTTTCACTCCATACCTCCAAAGTTGGGGTGGTCATCTTGGCATTTAGGCCTATTGACATTATTAGAGTCTATGTGTCAATGTATAAACATGCTAGGCATCATGGTCAAGTCATATGAACATGTCTAAGTCCCCTTAGGTTTTTTCAATTTTTCAAATTTTTAGTTTTTTCAATGTTTTTTATTAAAATTTAATTTTTCCAAAACTTAAGCTATTTTTTAATAGTTTAATTGGAAAATTTTATTTTCTAATAAAAGTGGGCCAAATAATCAGTTTTAGTCATGTAGGTGCTCATTTTCAAGCTAAGAGCACCATGTAAACCAATTGACCCGCTATTTCCTAGTTTTGAGTGATTTTCCATCACCCGGGTCAGAAATCCCCAAAAAATAATTTATTGATTCTTTTAATTAATAAATTGATGAATAATGGAGCAAATCCAAAATCATAGATCAATGGATTCTTAGCCGATTTGATTGAAATCGGTCAGATCTGAACCAGATTGAATGGATTTGACAAATCCTTGATTGAAGGAGGTGATCAAATCAAATCCAGAGTTTATCTTCAGCACCTTTTATGGGGAATTGTGTCCTCTCTCTCTCCTCCACACATGTGGACTCTCCTGGATGCTCTGTGGACTGATGTGTCGGTTTATGGGTTGATGTGTCAGCTCAATCAGCCCCCCTGTTGACAAGTAGGCTCAGTTCAGCTTCATATCTGCATTGATTGACTCTCCATCAGCTGATTTGATCTGTCTCCTTGGGATTTGCGCCCCCCCTGAGATGGATCTCCTAGTTTTTGTATATATCCAAGCATAGGCCTCCTCTTCCAAGCTAGTTAGAGTTGGATTGAAGGGCTTGCTATTGTAATATTGTTGTAATCTTTTCATTGTTGGAATAAAGAAGCTTTGGAGGCCAAATGGTGTAATTCTCTCATGTGTGTGGATTAAGCATTGTCTTATGGCTATTGATGTTGCCGACTTTTCTCTCAATTTCTACATTTGAACCCTGTCTGGCTTGAACGATTCAGCTGAATCAATAGGAGTATAGTTGGGCAAGTAAGGTTACTTGTTTTTTCTATATCTCATAGCATATATGTTTGAGGATCTAGATTATACATGTTTAATAAGTTTATTTGCATGTAATTCTTGTCTATTTTTCATATATATATCCAGATCTCATGAGGTTTCGTGCAGGATTGTGTGTATAGCTTTCAGGTAGCAAGGATTGGACGAGCTGTGGATCTAATTTGACTCCACTGTACATCCAAAAAAAAATTGAAGGCATTGCCCCTCTGCATTCCACTAACAAGTTTCCATTGCAGATCCATCCAACAACGGGCCTTTCCCCTTCTCTTCCTCCTTTCTATTAAAATCAATCTTCCAGTTACCTGTCTCTTCCTCTTATGATCAGATCTAGTTCTAAGAATTGAATATATATTGTTAGATATATTTTATAACAGTTTTTCTGCTTAGATCTATAATTTCATAAAGAATATTAGTTCATAAAGATAGATCTAGGTGTAGGAAATTCCCTTTTTGCAAGTAGCTAAAGGATTTAAAGCTTGCTCATAAGGTAGCTTCTTTTTTTGTTCTTCAAAGATTTAAATTTTTGCAATAAAAGTGCACATCTCATTGGCTGTCCAAACAGCAAGCCAATATCCCAAGGAAAGCTTGCTTTCCTTGGTTCCTTTTTGCAGAAATTAGATTACCCCTATTTAACAATTTTTACTTAGTTTTTTTTTTGGTAATTAGCGTGGTGACCCAAAACACTTTTAAAGTGTGTTTGGGCACATTTAATTTTAATTTCTCTCTATTTTTTAGCAGGTATAACATAAAAGAGAAGGATACTCTGCCAATTTTCCGACTCTTGGACGAACAAGAGCTTCCCGAAAGCTTCCCCCGCCGTCGTGTTTTAATTCAAGCTTGTTGTGAGCCTTTGGATCCCAGATAACAAGGACCAAAGTGCACCAATTTCAATTTTCTGATATTGTAAATCATTTCTAATAAAAAGAATAGGTCCTTTCGAATAGGCTCTTTTGAGCCTATTCACCATTCCCCCTGGGGGGATTTGCATCGGTGTCAATTTTTTACTTTTTGTTCATCTCTTTTTCAATCTAGCGTAGTTCTAATATTTAGGGTAGTATACTTTGATTTATTATCATTTCCATATTCCATTTTTGAGATTTCAAAGTAATCTTAATACTTACCCCACGACTTCCCGATTGACCCGAAAGGGGAAAGAGATGCGTGGTAGGATTAATTAGAAAACTGGAATTGTGTATCTTTGTTTTCCTTTTCATCAATTGTTTCATCAACTATTATAAATTTAACCCCTCCTTGATTCCCTGATTGAGATCCACTTGGATCGAAAGAGGTTCCTGGAGGGTTTTCTTTTTAACAAGAACACCCATCTCAAAATTTACTAAAATTGACAAGACTCCGGTGTGTATGCTCTGCCCTTGGCTGCAGTTCATCCAATCAGTTAAGCTATATCAAAAGCACTTGAGTGACTAGAATAATTAGGATTCACTCTCCCAAATTGACAAACCATCAGTTGAAAATCCAACAACTAGATCAAACCATTACGGTGGAAAAATACCCAAAGGAAGCAGGAACTCCTGAAAAGTGACCTCGGGGCATCGATCTCTGTCACACCCTGATGGATGCATTATGAAAAATAGCCCCAGAGACTCCATTCATCCCACATATTCCTTGCGGGTAGCCGTGAAGGTTTAGTTTTGGACATACTCCAAGCACTCTCCGGTATATCTGGAGTCCACCCCTTTGCCTAATTTTAATCAACTCATATTTCACATTAACTTAAACCATACCAAGAGGCAATTGCAAAAAATTCACTCCAAGCACATGCAAGTACATTGATTATGTATTGACTCCATTTTAAGGCACTGGCTATTTTCTTGCTATATATATATATATATATATATTGTGTCTCAGCACTGTGCTTTCATGCGCTCATTTTGTATCGTGTCATCTATGGTTGTTTATGGTTAAATTTCAAACTCCTAAGTAACTCATTCAATTTAACATCACCATACTAAGTAATTTTTCCTTAGTAACTTAATAGGGTCTACCCCCCTTGGTTTCGTTAGGATTTAAGCGTAAACGGAGGAGTCAAGAACAAGGTGCCAGCCTTGACTCGAGAATTGCCCCCAAGGACACACCGAGTGGCTTGAAGATTTCTGCCACATGACCTAGGTGTGTGAAAGGAGGCAACAAGTTCCATATACTAACTGGAAAGGAGACATTCCAATCGCTCTCTTCGTACTAATCCTATCAGCCCATAAAGCATATTTGAGTTTGGTATGCCAAGATCTTTTATTATCTTCTAACAACTTCTTGATGATCCTTACCAAGATTTTATTTGAAGATTCAGCCAACCCATTTCCTTGTGGATAGTAAGTAGTTGAGTGATTTAGGCTGATATGATATTTATGACAAACATTAATCATTTTCTTGGATTTAAAGGCTATTGCATTATCTGTTACTATTCTTTTGGGACACCCAGATCTAGCCAGTATGTTCTCCTCAAGAAAATCCATTATTACGGTCTTAGTTGCTCTCCTTGTAGGAATTGCGTCGATCCATTTTGTAAAATAATCTGTAGCTATTAAAATCCATTTATGTTGTCTTGAATAATTGGGATTTATTTCGCCAATGAAATATAAACCTCACAGCTGAAAATGAGCTTCTACTGTAATTGGATTTAAAGGAAGAGGAATTACCTTTCTTTTACCGTAAAAAATCTAACACTGATGACATATGCTTATTTGTTTATATAGATCTCAAAATAGTGTTGGCCAATAGTAACCTGCTCTCATAATTTTATTTGTTGTCACCTTCCAAGAATGATGTCCTCCACAATCTCCTTTATGGAACTCTTTGACTGTATGATGAGCTTCTTTTTCCAAAAGACAATTGAGTAATACACCTCCAGGATCCTTCCAATAAAGATATCGATTTATAATACAGAACTTAGCAGCTTTCAATTTTACAGATCTTGCTCTTGATTTAATCAATCCTGCTGGTGCTTGTAAATTTTGAAGGACATGAACAATGTCAGAGTACCATGGAGACGCAACAAAATCAATCATTACTTCCACCTCTGTATCTAACTGATTAGACTGACTGGATAAAAGATTGAGCTGTAAAGACTCACAATTTGAATCTGTCATCATTTTTGCTAATCCTTGTCCCTTAACCAGCTTGGTAGGATTTATCTCTATGTCCTACTCTAGTAATGTCGCTATCCATTTCGCCCTTCTGCCTTATGGATCGGGTTGTGTCAAAATCCCTTTTACTACAGCGGTTGGAACATGAGCAATTACATGTGAGTGGAGAATATATACTCTAAAATCTTTTAAATCTTTTACCAAAGCATATGCTTGTTTCCCCATGATATCATATTTCAATTCTCCATCCCTTAACATCTTGTTGAAGAATTCTATGGGTTGCTCCATGTTTTCATCATTCCTATGCAACAAAACTGATGTAATAGTATGTTCTGAAGCATAAGAAAATACTAGGAAATATTTGGTGAAATATGGACTTACCAACACCGGAGCTTTTGAAATTTCTTTTTTTATTTCCCTAAACGACCTCCTAGCATCCACAGTCCATTTTATCTCATGACATTTTCTCAACATATTCGTAATATTCATTAAGATTTCAGCAAAATTGGGCACAAACCTTCTTAAAAAATTCTCCTGTCCCAAAAATGATTGTATTTCCTTCTTACTTCTAGGTTCTCCTACCTTCAAAATTGCGCTAACTCTATCAGGATCAATTTTTATTCCATCTTTAGATATTATATGGCCCAACAATTTTCCTTCTTCTAGCGCAAAATTTGATTTCTTCGGGTTCAATGATATACCGAACTTCCTGTACTTCATGAATTTTTTTTCTAAATGATGAATATGTTCTCTGTCAGATCTTGAATAAACTGTGATATCGTCCATATAAATTACCACAAACTTTCCAATTTCTCCTGCAAAAGCAATGTCCATGGCCCGCTGGAAAGTAGCCCCTGCATTGATTAAACTAAAAGGCATGTTTGTGTACATAAGGGTTCCCCAAGCATGTTTGCGTACATAAGGGTTCCCCAAGGTGTAGTAAAGGCAGTTTTATCTTGATCTTTAGGTATTACTTTAATCTGATTGTAACCAGAAAAATCGTCCATCATCAAAATTCTTTCTGCTCCAACTACCTTCTGCAATATATGATCCATCTTCGGCAAGGGATAATTGTCCTTCATAGAAACCTTGTTCGAATTTCGGAAGTCTATACACAGCCTTATTTCTCCATTATTTTTCCTACCAAGAACTAAATTTGCAACCCATCTTGAAAATCTTAGAGTCACAATGATCTTGGCATCAAATAATTTTTTAATTTCCTTCTCAATAATTGGTAGCAATTTAGGATTTATTCTTCTAAGCTTTTTCCTAAAAGGTTTGTCTCCAGGAATTATGGGAATAGTATGTTGTATTATAGATGTATCATATTCTTTAAGATCTTCATAGATTCAAGCAAATACATCTGTATACCTCTTCATTAAATTTACATACTCTTCTTTTTCTTTTACAGGCAAATTTTTGGACAATTTTACAATCTTCGGATTTTTTTCGGTACCAATATTCCTGTCTTCAACAGCATTTTCAGGAGGCTTCACTTTAGGATTCTTAGCAACATCATTTTGATCAAAACTTTTTTGTAAAGGAATCAGACCCTTTTGGTATAAAATTATTTTTCAATTGAATAATATCTTTTCCTCCTAAGGTTCCCTTTAATTTTTCAGCACCATTCTTTTCTTCTTCAGGTTCTTCATCATCTTGGAAATTTTCACCATTGTCGTTTTCAACATCAGTATGAGTATTTACAAATTCTCCTGACAATTTAAAAACCTTTTTATCTGCATGTCATCTTCAAACACCTGCCAATATTTATAATTAACGGGAATAGATGGTCTGCTCACAATGTCCACTTGGTATTCCTTCTGACGAGCACTAGGGGTTTTGAATTTTCCAGCAGCTACTGCTAAAGAATCAGCTACTGTATTCTCATATTTGGGAATCACCTTAATCGTATGCTCTGTAAAAAAGTTACCAATCATATCTCATACTTCATTCCTATAGGCCCTCATTCGGGGATGCTAGGTTTGATAACTATCATTCACCTGGTTTATTACCAGCTCTGAATCCCCCAAAACTCTTAGCCTCTATGCTCCCAAATATTTCAATGCATGCAACCCAAGTAATAAAGCTTCATATTCAGCTACATTATTTGTGCATTCAAATGTTAATTTGTATGATAAAGCTTTAAAATCCCTGATAGGAGAAATTATGTACACACCAGCTCCAGCGCCTACTTTCGCCACAGATCCATCAAAATACATAGTCCACAAACCTTCTCTTTTTTGTTTTGCTTCCAAATCATTTTGTGCTATCACCCCTTCCTTTTTATTTTCTTCAGGCTTCATCTACAATGTAGATTCCAAGTCACATGGAACAGTATCATTAAAGAAAATAAATGAACCCAAATCAGTATGAACATCATATATATGATGAATTTCAGGTCCATCTTGACTGCTCACGACATAAGGAGTTCTTTTCTCACTATACAACCTTTTAATCCCATCTTGAATAGGAATAGTAGCATATGACATATCCATTTGTAAACTACTTTTCAACTTTGAAGTCCAAGATCTTGATAACAACACTTCAAACTTTGGTGGAATGTCTGCCACTACTACATCCATTACTATTGTTTTAGATGGCAATATATTTAAAGTTACTACCATATCCTTAATTAAACCAAGACATTTCACCCTCCTAGAATCAAAGGAATATAAATATTTATAGGGTCTTGTCACTTCCAGTCCCAAACTTTCAATTACTCCCTTTGGCATTAAATTATGTAATGCACCTGAATATAAGATAGCATTATGAACCACCATATCATGCACATTCAACCTCAAATAAAAAGGAGGAACTTCTTCATTATCTATACTTTGAACTTTAGACCCAAATGAAATAGTAGGATTGTCATTTGTTATTTCCAAAATGTCAGACTGAAATTCTCCTTGACCTCTGACCATCTTTGTTATCTTATCTCTATACTCATTGTTTCTCAGCAACTCATTAAAAGGAATAGAGATTTTCAGCTTGGAAAGTTCATTCTGCAAATTTAAATTAGAATTAACCTTTTCTACCTCTATTGGTACTAGTTGTTTCATTCATTTGGTTTTATGTATTTCATTCTCAGCTTCTTTATTTACAATAGACTCTTTTTGTATTCCCTTTCCCTTTTCTGTATTTAATGAACTAGTGGAAGGCTGATTTGGATTTAGCCTCCCTTTATTTATAACAACTTCTCTATTTCTCAATCTAATTTTCCTCTGTACATCATCCATAGCATGCAAATAACCCCTCTAATACTATTCTGACTCCCTTTCAAATTCTTCATTTCCATCTTCCTGTGCAAACATGCTATGTTCTTCTTCTGTAAGATATATCTCTAAATCTAATTCCCCAAAAATATGAATTTCATTTTCAGCAGGATCTTCTTCATCAGCAACATAATTCTCAGGGAATGGTGGTCGAATTTGCTACTCTTCTTGATTCTGTGGGTTTCTCATGTCTCTCTGCCTATTTTGTGGAGGCATAGGAGGATTTGGTCTTCTAAAATTCGGATTCCTGATTTGAGGATCAGTTTATTCCCTCTTGAATGACCTATTGTCCATAGTCAATCTATCCATCAACTTCTCCATTGTCTTCAACATCATTTCAAATTTAAAATTAGTGGCAGAAGAAGAGGTAGAAGGAATAGTTTCTTCTTTTTTCCTCCTATAAATGTCTCTTTGTTTCATTTTTCCACTCACCATCATATTCGCCTCCACTTCTAAAGCATCTGTAAACATGGTAGCAAGAGTTGTTGATTTTCTTTCTCTTAATGAAAATGCAAAGTCATTATCAAAAGCTCCAGCATAATGAAGTTTAGCAGCGGAAGCAGAAGGTTTTATATCTTCTAGAATAGAATTATAAACCCTCATAAACCTACTTGAAAATTCATGAACAGATTCAAAACCCCCCTTCTTGAGACTATTATATTGGGACAAAAGTTGCAAAGGACTCTATTTGTCATCCCATCTTTTTAAAAATGCATTCTGGAAAGCTTGGAAAGTCAATATAGATCCAACTGCCAAATCTTTAAACCATTTCTTTGCTTCACCTGATAAACTTTGAGCAAACAACCGCATTTTGACATCTGCATAATCGACTTCCTCCAAGTCAACAAAATCTTCAAATTTAGCCACATGCTGTTTTGCAGTTATGTCTCCTTCTCCATTGAACAAGGAAATTCTTTGGGAGTAATTTTGGGGAAGGTCATGCAATATAGTGGGCAAATGCAAAGGAGCAAATCTAGCTGCCATTGGTCTAGGTAGATTCGGAGGTACTGAGGAATTTTGAGTGTTTTGAATGGCAAGTGTTTCTTCAACTTTTGCATACTGTTGCAAATCTCTCGAAAGGGAATCAAGTGAATAAGACTCTAATCTACGGGGATTAAATTCAACATTTTTAAGATCAAATTCAGACTTAGACTTCAACAAACCCTTTCCAATATTAACTTCCCATTCTTGATCAAAGATACTATGAGAATACCAAGAAGATGATGCACCAAACAGAGAAATATCTATTTTTTTTTTAGCTTTTTTCTTAAACAACTTTTTTGCATCTTCCAAAATCTTCAAAATTTCAGTATCAGAATTACCTCGTGTATGTATTTTTGAAGCCAGAATGACTTCTAGAATTTTGAAAAACTTTTAAAATGGGATCGCCAGGGAAAATATACAACCTTCTTTTCTGACAAAAATTCCTGTTTGCCCACGTAAATCTTTCCTTGATCTTTAAACTCTGTCGTTCTTCCCAGGGTAGATTTGCACTCTGTTCCCTACCAATGGCGCCAATTTGTTATCACTCAGAATGTACCCAGGTTGCAAAAGGTAAATCCCAAAGGTAACAACCGAAACCACTTCAAAAAGAAACTGGCTTTTATTTCCAGAGAGGGATCTCTCAAATATAAATTTAGCAAGGCCAGATATAGGAATCAATATTTTAACATTATGCAGATGGTTGAAACAATACACAATAACCATTGGGAAATGGAGTCAAATAGATAAAGATAACAAAAATCTCTCATACATAGGATTTCAACAAAGGCAAGATAACCATCTAGTTACAGTCATTCATTGATTTCAGGTGGATAAGGAAGAAACATGAACAACCCATCAATATCGAGCATCATAAGATGAATTCCATATTAACTTTAGCAGAAACATTTATGAAATATCTGAAACAATATTTAAAGCACAACAAGCATGAATTTTGAACTATTCAACACTAAGCTTCAGATATGAAGAAAACAAAATGAAATGTAAGCACTGGGAAAACAATCACATAGAAAAGAAAGGCATAGACTGTAACGTAAATGACACAAGAATATCTGATAATCAACCCTCATTCAGCTTTGTTATTTCAAAAAATTATATGTCCGCAAAAAACATCGATCCAACCTATGGGTTCCAACCCCCAAAACATCAAGTAAATGCAAATATATACATAGATAATTTCTTCCCAATAAGATTAATAACTGAATAATCTGTTAATCAAAGTCTTTGTAACCATATCCCTAACAACTAGGAATAAACTACATCCTTTGATTCTGATAACATATCGTTTAATTAAAATCAACTTAGTGACAGCAAGGCCCGAATAAATAGCTCCATAGTGCGCAACACCTGTTTCTGAAGGATGAAGAATATAATCTGTCTTCCCGAATATTTCCATTCTCCTCCATTGTTCTACACCTGGAATGTCATACTCTGTCATTTCTCTAATAGATACCTTGAGATCCACATAGGCCTCATATGATACAGTGGGCAATCCTCCTCTAACGATCAGAAATTTTTGCAATATTTCGAAGTCTTCTGTTAATTTGTCCACGATGATTTTCCCAGTCAGTCCTTTTACCAAGTCATCAAACTTGGCATGATCCATATGGTTTTGCAATAATAGATTATGATAATGTTCCTGAGAAAAAATTCTTCCTTCTTCATCCCAGAAAGAAGGAAGGCCATCTTCAAACAATTCTCTAAAGGCACGCTTGAAATCATTTACCCGTGAAGACATTTCATTCGCCTTATCTTGTACCACTTTCATAAGCTGATATTTGTTAATGAATTTTTTCGACCATAATAAAATAGCTACTAGGTCTTTAATCCCTATATCCTACAATTTTTTATATGTTAATGAATTCAAGAAATTTAGTGCATTTTGAGCTTTATTGAAGGGCTTCTTCTCCTTGGTCTCATTTGCCAGTTTTAATCTCTGATTGGCTAAATTAACCAATGCACTCTACTCATCAATGAAATTTAGATAATGTCTGAACTTAGTAACCTCTACAGATAATGTATCCTAGATTATATGCTTAGCTCCTTATAGAGGGGCCTTTCCTGTATTTCTTTCTTTCAATTCATTAAACTTTTTTTGCAACTGAATTTTGTCATGCAATATTTTATTCTTACTTTCAACCATTTTAGCCAGTTCAAATTTGATTTTCTCATTTTCTTCTTTCAATTCCTTGATTTCTACAACTTTTAAGCTCACCTGTGACATTGGCACTAACAAATCATCAGCGAAAATATCACTTAAAGGCTTTTCAATATTTACAAGAGACAAATCTGTATCAGTAGGAGTTTGGCTCATTAATTCTTCCATAATTTATTTCTCGTCAATCTGGTCTTTCTTCAACTGTGAAATTTTTGTCATCAATTTAGTTCTCTTTGTTTCCCATTTATTCCTTTCCTCTTGCAGTTTCACTGTTTTTCCTTTATACTCCATCATTTCTTGATAAACTTTGTCTTTCTCTTCTTGCAATGCCAACAACTCTGAGGACTAAGAGTGTTCAAAATTCAGAATTTTCAACTTCTTTTTTAATACCTAAATGGTATTATCTTTTTCCTCTAAAAGTTTTATGGTGGCCTGTGTGTCTCCTGGTTCACCTCCCAAGCTTATAACATCTGCCTGCAGCTTCTTTATTTAGATTGAATTTGCTTTATTCTCTACTTTTTCGTGTTTCAACTGGACCTCCAACTTATCCACTAGAACTTGCAATTTGTTAATTTTCATCATGGCATATAAAAAATCTGAATAAATAATATCTCATGTCTGTTTGTGGAGCTGTATATTTTTAGGTACACTAATTTTATCTAGCCTTACCTCCATTTCAGATACTTTTTTCTCACTTAACATAGCTAATGTTAAGGTGTTCCTCTCTACTTCCCGAGTAGAAATCAGTAGCACCTTTTGGTTGCCCAGACTTATTACTCGAGGAAGTAGATTTTTAGTCTCTTCCAAGGACTGCATCTGTTTTCAAAATAAGTTGTTATGAACTCTGCTTTGGATTTAAAAATTGAACTGGACTCTGTACTATTTTCACCTCCAAAAGATAATTGGTTCATTTGCACTAACATCTTAGGGATCAAAACTATTTACTTCAATTCCTCTGAAACTATTTCACTTGAAACTTGATCATCCTCGAAAAATGTTTTAGTATTTTTACACGAATTGTTTTCATCTATCTCCATATTTTCAATCTCAGAAAGACTTCTTTTAATCAAAACACTAGGATTTTCTGGTGCTTGAACTGCTGTAATCAATCCACTGCTCTTACCTTCATTACTTCCTGGACTTCCTACAAAAAAAGACAAATTGGCTATTTCCTCCAATCCTTCAACAACTTGCGGATCGAATGGTTTGTTCTTATTTGCTTGTTTCCTTTGATAAATTATATGATATGGATCATAATTGACCTTCTGTTCTGTCTAGAAATCCATATTCTCCAATAATGTTTCCACAATCATTAAGGAACTTTTGTTTTTAAAGATAAATGGACCAACTTTAAGGGGAAATTTGATATTAGAGGACTTCTTGAATCCTCCGAAATGCTCATCCTCTGCATATAGTCTTTGTCTCATGAATTCAAGTGCAAAGATTCTAGGGGTAAGAAAAACAGGGAGCCTATATGGCTCTCCGGTGAAACCATACACTCTTAAAACAATAAAGTCTTTATATAAAAACCAATCCCCAATCCTGCCTTCCAGGGACGATTGCATCATAACTTTCATTTCTTCAAGTACTCTGGGAAATACCTCGTCAAATAGCAGCTTGTACATCTCTGACATAATGGAATTCACGAACTCGAACATATTGATTTGCTTTAGAAGATCTGAAGAGGAAATAGCAGATAAGAATTGTAATTCCGTTACATTTGAACATAACAACATGTTCAACAAGTATGATTGGTATTTGAAAAATATGACTTTCAGGAACTCAACTAACTGGATATGAATGACTTCTGCTAAATACTCATCCAAATTGAAGTAATGGACTGAATGGGACTCGGACTCAAGACTGACTGAACTCATTTTAAATAAAAAACCCAAGATGACTTCGTTGACATGAATGTCGTCATCTAGACCTAAAATTTGGTAGACCAAAGACACAAACAATTGCACTTCTTCTTTGAAAATGTGAATACTATATGGAAGGAAAAGACCCTCTAACGACTGAACTTCATTAAGAATACTGGATATAAAATCACATCTAACCTCAGTTTTACAACCTTTGTATACTTCGACTAATACAGACTCATTCACAGATTCACCACTGTCAGGGAAAATATCAGGCAAATTAAGAATTCCATGAATGGTCTTTGCATCAATCTTACATAATATCTTGGATGTGGAATGACTCATGATGACTCTCTCAGAAGGTGAGTAACTACTTGCACACCATTCAGCAAGTTCAGAGAACGGTAAAGTCTGCTCAATGGAGAAGTAATACAGAAAGGACTTGCAGACATTCAAAACATCATTTCCCTGTAAACTATACTGCCACAATCTATCTTTAGAAATTGATACATTTCTGACTGACAGAACTGGGTCATACACATTTATATATCTATCAACCATGAATTCCTCTCTTTCGTCCAAAACTCGGTTAAGAACTTTTAACCTTTGCCCTTTCTCCATAATAGATAATGGCAATAATTCTCTAAACAGAGCTTAAGTATTAGAAGCTTACATGTGATTGTAACTGTATATACGTAAGGTTGACTGCGAAAGGATGGTGGGTTGTCTCCTTCACTCGTCCACCACATGCAAAATAAAAATGATTTTAAAAAACAAGTCAACCTCACCTTTATATAATAGTCTATTCTGGAGCCTCCACTAAGCGGTTTTTCTTTAACCACTTTCCTCCACATAATACATTCTGAACCACCACGTGTATCATGGATTTTATTCCACTACCGCCTTTCCATTTCAATCATCGTGCAACTTCATCCTCTAGAGCCACTAACAACCGTTGATGAATCTTCGCTTTTTGTTTAAGCCGTTGGATTAAAACTGCATGTACACATTCTGCTGGGCCTTTCTATTTTTAAAAACGTGCATCTTTATAAAGCGGAGTCTTTACCAACCGTAGATTTCATCCACTTGGTTCCACAACCATCGATATTTTTGTTTCGTTAACGACATCTGCTTCTCCTTATCTCCCTCGCATCTTCATAGAGCGGATCTGTACCAAACCATAGATTTTCACCTCTTTTATTCTACATCATCATATTATGACCCAATTTATCCTTTATGTGCCATTTTATGATAGATTCACATTATTAATCTTAGCCAAATTTCATGTAAACTTTTTTTTTTCTCCACCATGTTTCTTTCACAACTGTTCAAAATAGAGGTGCTAACAACTGGCTCCATCTGGGGATGATATCCTCTCTGCGAGGTATCAAAGAACTCGTAGACCAGGTGCCTATCTTTAATCTTTGTATGAAAACTTTCAATCCTTTTAATTTTTTTCTGATATGTTTTACTAGAGAAAAATGGTTTACCTCCTAAATCTTAGGGCCTTCACTCTGGGCTTCCAAAATATTCGGCTCACCATCTGTATTACTTTCAAAAATAGATATTTACAAACTATGATACAAAGTTTACCTTCTCTCTTAGGACATGTAGTGCTTCAAAAACCTTCCATTGACAAGATTACTATCTAAAGAAACCCCTTTCGGATATTCCAAAAGAAATGCATTTTTCCCTCTATGTCCAGCAATAACATAAGGACCTACCCACATGTGATCAAATTTTCCATGTTTATCTTCTTTAGGAGCATCCCACTTTAAGACCAGGTCGTCAATCTGGAACTATTCTTCCTTTACTCTTCTATGGAAAGTATTTTTCATATTTTCCTGATGTGTTTTCATTTTGTCATAGGCCTTATTCCTTTGCTCTTCTAGCTCAATGATTGGATTTATCCTCCTTTGCATGTGGTTTGGTTCCTCTTGCTGCTCCTAAAAATACCTCATAACTGGAACACCCAATGATGCTGGAAAGACAACTTTAGTTCTATTACCACCTAAGTTGTACTTAGTGGTTTTTTATTAAGTGAACCTAGTGAACCAAACAAGGATAATTTGTTCGGACTTAAGAAGACCTTTGGAAGTACTTCTGGGAAGTGCTTGTTGTACTATATCACATGTTCATACCCCATGGGGGAATTGTAATAAATGTTCTATCATGATAGGGTCTGTAAAATACTTGGTCTCTTAGACTTTATTTGTTGATCCGATCAGCCTAGGGTGTTTTTTCCCTTGGTTATTATTGGTTGTTGAATAAACGACTGATAATTTCTGAGTTTTTCACTCCATACCTCCAAAGTTGGGGTGGTCGTCTTGGCATTTAGGCCTATTGAGGTTATTAGAGTCTATGTGTCAATGTATAAACATGCTAGGCATCATGGTCGAGTCATATGAACATGTCTAAGTCCCCCTAGGTTTTTTCAATTTTTTCAATTTTTAGTTTTTTCAGTGTTTTTTTATTAAAATTTAATTTTTCTAAAACTTAGGATTTTTTTAATAGTTTAATTGGAAAAATTGATTTTGTAATAAAAGTGGGCCAAATAATCAGTTTCAGTCATGTAGGTGCTCATTTTCAAGCTAAGAGCACCATGTAAACCCATTGACCCACTATTTCCTAGTTTTGAGTGATTTTACATCACTCAGGTCAGAAAGCCCCAAAAAATCATTTATTGATTATTTTAATTAATAAATTGATGAATAATGGAGAAAATGCAAAATCATAGATCAGTGGATTCTCAGCCGATTTGATTGAAATAAGTCAGATCTGAACCAGATTGACTGGATCTGACAAATTATTGACTGAAGGAGGTGATCAAATCAGATCCAAAGTTGATCTTTAGTAGCTTTTATGGGGAATTACGCCCTCTCTCTCTCCTCCACACGTGTGGACTCTTCTGGATGCTCTGTGGACTGATGTGTCAATTTATGGGTTGATGTGTCAGCTCAATCAGCCCCCTGGTTGACAAGTAGGCTCAGTTCAGCGTCAGATCTGCATTGATTGACTCTCCATTAGTTGATTTGAACTGTCTCCTTGGGATTTGTGCCCCCCCTGGGCTTGATCTCCTAGAGTTTGTATATATCTAAGCATATTCCTCCTCTTCCAAGCTAGTTAGAGTTGGATTGAAGGGATTGCTATTTTAATACTGTTGTAATCTTTTGATTGTTGGAATAAAGAAGCTTTGGAGGCCAAATGGTGTAATGCTCTCATGTGTGTGGATTAAGCATTTTCTTATGGCTATTTATGTTGCCGACGTTTCTCTCAATTTCTACATCTGAACCTTGTCTGGATTGAACAATTCAGCTGAATCAATAGGAGTATAGTTGGGCAAGTAAGGTTACTTGTTTTCCCTATATTTTTGTGCAGGATTGTGTGTTTAGCTTTCAGGTAGCAAGAATTTGACGAGATGTGGATCTAGTTTGACTCCACTATACATCCAAAAAATTTGTGAATTCATTTCCCCTCTGTATTCCACTAACAAGTTTCCATTGCAGATCCATCCAACAACGGGCCTTTCCCCTTCTTTTCCTCCTTTCTATTAAAATCAATCTTCCGGTTACCTGTCTCTTCCTCTTATGATCAGATCTAGTTATAAGAATTGAATATATATTGTTAGATCTATTTTATAAGATTTTTTATATTTAGATCTATAATTTCATAAAGAATATCAGTTCATAAAGATAGATCTAGGTGTAGGAAATTCCCTTTTTGCAAGTAGCTAAAGCATAGATCTAAAGCTTGCTCATAAGGTGGCTTTTTCTTTTGTTCTTCAAAGATTTAAATTCTGCAATAAAAGTGCACATCTCATTGGCTTCCCAAACAGCAAGCCAATATCTCTAGGAAATCTTGCTTTCCTTGGTTCATTTTTGCAGAAATTAGATTACCCCTGTTTAACAATTTTTACTTAGTTTTTTTTTTGGTAATTAGCGTGGTGACCCAAAACACTTTTAAAGTGTGCTTGGGCACATTTAATTTTAATTGCTAGATTTTTTTTAGCAGGTATAACATAAAAGAGAAGGAGACTCTGCCAAATTTCTGACTCTTGGACGAACCAGAGCTTCCTGGAAGCTTCCCCCACTGCTGTGTTTTAATTCAAGCTTGTTACAAGCTTGTTGTAATCCTTTGGATCCCAGATAACAAGGACCAAAGTGCATCGATTTCAATTTTATGATATTGTAAATCTCTGCTAATAAAAATAAGATGTCCTTTTGAATAGGCTCTTTCGAGCTTATTCACCATCCCCCCCTAGGGGGATTTGCGTCGGTGTCAATTTTTTACTTTTTGTTCATCTCTTTTCAATATAGCTTAGTTCTAATCTATAGGGTAGTATACTTTGATTTATTATCATTTCCATATTCCATATTTTAGATTTCAAAGTAATCTTAATACTTACCCCACTATTTCCCGACTGACCCAAAAGGGGAAAGAGATGCGTGGTAGGACTAATTAGAAAACCGGAATTGTGTATCTGTGTTTTCATTTTCATCAATTGTTTCATTAGCTATTATAAAATTAACCCCTCCTTGAATCCCCGATTGAGATCTACTTGGATCGAAAGAGGTTCCTAGAGGGTTTTCTTTTTAACAAGAACACCCATCTCAAAATTTACTAAAATTGACAAGACTCTGGTGTGTATGCTCTGCACTTGGTTGTGGTTCGTCCGATAATTCAAGCTATATCAAAAGCACTTGAGTGACTAGAATAATTAGGATTCACTCTCCCAAAATTACAAACCATCAGGTGAAAATCCAACACCTAGATTAAACCATTACGGTGGCAAAATACCCAAAGGAAGCGGAAACTCCTGAAAAGTGACCTCGAGGCACCGATCTTTGTCACACCCTAATGGGTGTGTTATGAACAATAGCCCCAGAGACTCCATTCGGCCCACATATTCCCTGTGGTTAGCCGTGAAGGTTTAGTTTTGGACATACTCAAAGTACTCTCGAGTATATTGGAGTCCACCCCTTCGCCTAATTTTAATCAACTCATATTTCACATTAACTTAAAACGTACTAAGAGGCAATCACAAAACATTCACTCCAAGCACATGCAAGTACATTGATTATCTATTGACTCCATTTTAAGGCAATGGCTACTTTCTTTCTATATATATATATATATATATTGTGTCTCAGCATTGTGCTTTCGTGCGCTCATTTTGTATCTTGCCATCTATGGTTGTTTATGGTTAAATTTCAAACTCCTAAGTAACTCATTCAATTTAACATCACCATACTAAATAATTTTTTCTTAGTAACTTAATAGGGTCTACCCCCCTTGGCTTCATTAGGAGTTGAGCCTAAACGGAGGATTCAAGAACAAGGTGACAGCCTTGACTCGAGACTTGGCCCCAAGGACACACCAAGTGGCTTGAAGATTTCTGCCACGTGACCCAGGTGTGTGAAAGGCGGCAACACTTTTTGGCACCGTTGTCAGGGATAAATCTTTTTATTCCCAAGTACGAATTTTTTTTTCTTCCCTTTTTTTGTTTTGTTTGATGAATGCTTAGAGTAGATCTTTAATTTTCATCTGACGAATCCACTAACTTTTTTCCAGTTTTTATTTTTACAAAGAAAAGCAAAAAATAATTTTTGTGAAAAGATTTATAAATGCTTATTTTTCTTTTTCACATGGCAACTCCATTGAAGGGATAAAACCCTGTTATCTCATAAACTTGTGAAGTTTTGTTGTGTGTAGATGAGCCTATGCGACATGTTAAAACCTTTAAAGCTCATCACATGACAGCTCCACCTTTTTAGTACAAGGTTTAATGGTTATATCAAATGCATACTATTAATTTTTGATATGGATGAATTAAAGGAGAAATATGGTGCCCAGTTAATCGGAATGTTTCAGCCTATCGATTTCTCAAACATCCCGGGTTTTCCTAACTATTGTAATGGTTTGGGGGATGCATATAATTGGCTTCCGGCATTTCATGGAAATTATGGTGATTTGGCCATCTGGCATGTCAAATCTTTCCTTCAGTTGATTGCTGACTCCAATATTCTTCATGAAGACAATATGATGTAAATGTTTGCTAGTACTTTTGGGGGTGAGGCCTGTTGTTGGTTCTATCAGGGCCTTCCTAATAAATGTATAACTTCTTTTCCAAGCTTCCTTTGGATGTTTTTAGAGCAGTGGCATGATGGTAGGGGTAGTATGAATCGTTTAAAAAAGTTCCATGAAAATATCTGTACCTTCTACCTATCTGGGACAGAGTATCACACAGAAACATATGATGGACCTTTTTCCATGATACAAAGTATTGAAGACTTGGAATCACTTCTTGAACATTTAAGTGAAGAGTAGGTTCATGATACTCCCATCAAAGAGTTTCCTCATAGTTATTCGAGAAAGTAAGTAAGTAAGCAGCTTATTAAAGATTATGAGGTATCTCCCAATACACAGCAAGATTCCGAGGAAGGGAAAATCCAAGATGATCCTATTGAAGAGCTTCAGGAGGAGCCCATGATGAAACACATTGTTGAAGACTCTCCTCATATCACCATAGCTGAAAACATTGAAGATTTGAGGTATTCTCAAGTGTGTTGCAATGCTGATACCTTTCCAGAAAGTCCCTCTAGAGAAATCCACTGAGCAACACATCCCAAGTGATCCCATTGAACATGTCCAAAAAGTTTCCTTGATTGAAGATAATATTGAAGATCCTCTTCATGATATCATAACAGAAGCCTATAAAGAAACTTATGATAAGATTAGTATGGTGTGTGGTGACACTAGACCCTGTTCTCCTCATGTTGATGAAGGTTTGGAAAGTTTATTGCCTTGTAAATTTTTTTCTAAAGAAGATTGTTATGAATACAAGGAGGACATGGATAGACAGGAGCATGATGCCATGGATGAAGAGTCCCCCACATATGACATGGATGGGAATGATTACTATTGGAATTTCATAGATAATCCAAATTGTGAAAATCTTATGGAGAATCCCATCCAGGATATGTCCAACAATGGGAGTTTCTATTCAAAAATTTGTGGAAGTCCAATCTACGATACGTCCATAGAGGGGAGCACGGATTTGGATGCCTAGGAAAACCTTAGTATGGAAGAGGAGCATTCAAAATTTTCACGTGATCATTCAGAGTGATACCATGCAAAGCTACACAAAGGTATCAGTAATGAAGACATTGAGAAATAGTATTGTGAAAAGTCAGATGTGATGCAGTTAGTGGAATACTAGTCTTAGCCATCTTTTTCACACATAGAGGTTCCTTATGATTTGGAGATACTTGGGGCTTGTGCAACAAGTTATCATTTGATAAGCCCCGGTGATCAGTATGATGATGTAGTTAGTCTGCCTCATCATTCTGATTGGTATATCAGTCCTATCCAGTCATGGATAGAAGCAACCTGCATGAGCACATACAAGTTGGGGAAGAATTTTTATGACATTATTCATGCCTATGATCTCCCATCTATCCTGCCCATTTTGAATCATCATGTAGGTTTGCAATTTCTAAATAAGGTATTCTTACATTGGCTGGTAACCATGGACAATGAAAAAAAAATTATGTTAATAAAATGCTTAGGTGGTTACATTGGATTTCTAATTACACTTAACCCTTTTTATATCATGCTTAGAGTAGGAAAATAAGCTCCTTGAAAGAGAGCATTTACTTTCTGCATTTCTATTTTATACTTAGCTATAATAAAACTTTGCTTCTTTTAGTTAGTTACATTTATTTTGTTTAAATAAATCAGCTTAATGGTTCATTTGGGTGTTTATAAAACTTGTGCTACTGAGTTTTTTCTATGTCTCATAGCATATATGTTTGAGGATCTAGATTATACATGTTTAATAATTTTATTTGCATGTAATTCTTGTCTCTTTTTCATATATATATATATATTAAGATCTCATGAGGTTTCGTGCAGGATTGTGTGTTTAGCTTTCAGGTAGCAAGGATCAGATGAGCTATGGATCTAGTTTGACTCCACTGTACATCCAAAAAATTTGTGAAGGCATTGCCCCTTTGTATTCCACTTACAAGTTTCCATTGCAGATCCATCCAACAATGGGTGTTTCCCCTTCTCTTCCTCCTTTCTATTAAAATCAATATTCTGTTTACCTGTCTCTTCCTCTTATGATCAGATCTAGTTCTAAGAATTGAATATATATTGTTAGATCTATTTTATAAGAGTTTTGATGCTTAGATCTATAATTTCATAAAGAATATCAGTTCATAAAGATAGATCTAGGTGTAGGAAATTCCCTTTTTGCAAGTAGTTAAAGCATAGATCTAAAGCTTGCTCATAAGGTAGCTTCTTTTTTTGTTCTTCAAAGATTTAAATTCTGCAATAAAAGTGCACATCTCATTGGCTTTCCAAACAGCAATCCAAGATCCAAGGAAAGCTTGCTTTCCTTGGTTCCTTTTTGCAGAAATTAGATTACCCCTGTTTAACAATTTTTACTTAGTCTTTTTTTTGGTAATTAGCGTGGTGACCCAAAACATTTTTAAAGTGTGTTTGGGCACATTTAATATTAATTTCTCGCTGTTTTTTATCAGGTCTAACATAAAAGAGAAGGAGAGTCTGACAGATTTCTGACTCTTGGACGAACCAGAGCTTCCCGGAAGCTTCCCCCGCCGCTTTTTTTTAATTCAAGCTTGTTACAAGCTTGTTGTAAGCCTTTGGATCCCAGATAAAAAGGACCAAAGTGCATCAATTTCAATTTTATGATATTGTAAATCACTCTTAATAAAAAGAAGAGGTCCTTTCGAATAGGCTCTTTCGAGCATATTCACCATCCCCCCTGGGGGATTTGCATCGGTGCCAATTTTTTACTTTTTGTTCATCTCTTTTCAATATAGAGTAGTTCTAATATACATGGTACTATACTTTTATTTATTATCATTTCCATATTCCATATTTGAGATTTCAAAGTAATCTTAATACTTACTCCATGACTTCCCGATTGACCCGAAAGGGGAAAGAGATGCGTGGTAGGACTAATTAGAAAACCGGAATTGTGTATTTGTGTTTTCCTTTTCATAAATTGTTTCATCAGTTATTATAAAATTAACCCCTCCTTGATTCCCCGATTGATATCCACTTGGATCGAAAGAGGTTCCTCGAGGGTTTTCTTTTTAACAAGAACACCCATCTCAAAATTTACTAAAATTGACAAGACTCCGGTGTGTATGCTCTGCACTTGGCTGTAGTTCATTTGATCAGTCAAGCTATATCAAAAGCACTTGAGTGACTAGAATACTTAGGATTCACTCTCCCAAATTGACAAACCATCAGGTGAAAATCCAACACCTAGATCAAATCATTACGGTGGCAAAATACCCAAAGGAAGCGAGAACTCCTCAAAAGTGACCTCAGGGCACCGATCTCTGTCACACCCTAACGGGTGTGTTATGAAAAATAGCCCTAGAGACTCCATTCAGCCCACATATTCCTTGCGGGTAGCCGTGAAGGTTTAGTTTTGGACATACTCCAAGTACTCTCGAGTATATCTAGAGTCCACCCCTTCGCCTAATTTTAATAAACTCATTATTCACATTAACTTAAAATGTACCAAGAGGCAATTGCAAAACATTCACTCCAAGAACACATAAGTACATTGATTATCTATTGACTCCATTTTAAGGCACTAGCTATTTTCTTGCTATATATATATATTGTGTCTCAGCATTGTGCTTTTGTGCGCTCATTTTGTATCTTGTCATCTATGGTTGTTTATGGTTAAATTTCAAACTCCTATGTAACTCATTCAATTTAACATCACCATACTAAATAATTTGTCCATAGTAACTTAATAGGGTCTACCCCCCTTGGCTTCATTAGGAGTTGAGCCTAAACAGAGGAGTCAAGAACAAGGTGACAGCCTTGACTCAATACTTGCCCCCAAGGACACACCGAGTGGCTTAAATATTTTTGCCACGTGACCCAGGTGTGTGAAAGGCGGCAACAAGTTCCATATACTAACTGGAAAAGAATACATTCCAATCGCTCTCTTCGTACTAATCCTGTCAGCCCATAAAGCATATTTGAGTTTGGTATGCCAAGATCTTTTATTATCTTTTAACAGCTTCTTGATGATCCTTACCAAGCTTTTATTTGAAGATTCAGCCAACCCACTTCCTTGTGGATAGTAAGCAGTTTAGTGATTTAGGCTGATATGATATTTATGACAAAAACTAATCATTTTCTTGGATTTAAAGGCTGCTGCATTATCTGTTACTATTCTTTTGGGAGACCTAAATCTAGCTAGTATGTTCTCCTCAAGAAAATCCATGATTACAGTCTCAGTTGCTCTCCTTGTAGAAATTGCTTCGATCCATTTTGTAAAATAATCTGTAGCTATTAAAATCCATTTATGCTGTCCTGAAGAATTGGGATTTATTTCTCCAACGAAATCTAAACCCCACTACTAAAAAGGAGCTTCTATTGTAATTGGATTTAAAGGAAGAGGAATTACCTTTCTTTTACCATAAAAAATATGACGCTGATGACATATGCTTATTTCTTTATACACATCTGAAAATAGTGTTGGCCAATAGTAACCTGCTCTCATAATTTTATTTGTTGTCACCTTCCAAGAATGATGTCCTCCACAATCTCCTTTATGGAACTCTTTGACTATATGCTAAGCTTAATTTTCCAAAAGACAATTGAGTAATACACCTCCAGGATCCTTCCAATAAAGATATCGATTTATAATACAAAACTTGGCAGCTTTCAATTTTACGAATCTTGCTCTTTATTTACTCAATCCTACTGGTGCTTGTAAATTATGAAGGACATGAACAATTTCAGAGTACCATGGAGATGCAACAAATTCAATCATTACTTCCACCTCTGTATCTAACTGGTTAGACTGACTGGATAAAAAATTGAGCTATAAAGACTCACAATTTGAATCTATCATCATTTTTGCTAGTCCTTATCCCTTAACCAGCTTGGTAGGCTTTATCTCTATGTCATAGTCTAGTAATGTCTCTATCCATTTTTCCCTTCTACCTCCTGGATCGGGTTGTGTCAAAATCCCTTTTACTGTAGCAGTTGGAACATGAGCAATTACATGTGAGTGGAGAATATATACTCTGAAATCTTTCAAATCTTTTACCAAAGCATATGCTTGTTTGTCCATGATATCATATTTCAATTCTGCATCCCTCAACATCTTGCTGAAGAATGCTATGGGTTGCTCCATGTTTTCATCATTCCTCTGCAACAAAACTGATGCAATAGTATGTTCTAAAGCATAAGAAAATACTAGGAAATCTTTGGTGAAATATGGACTTACCAACACCAGAGCTTTTGAAATTGCTTGTTTTATTTCCCTAAACGACCTCCTAGCATCCGCAGTCCATTTTATCTCATGACCTTTTCTCAACATATTTGTAATATTCATTAAGATTTCAGCAAAACTGGGCACAAACCTTCTTAAAAAATTCACCTGTCCCAAAAATGATTGTATTTCCTTCTTACTTTTGGGTTCTCCTACCTTTAAAATTGCACTAACTCTATCAGGATCAATTTTTATTCCATCTTTAGATATTATATGACCCAAAAAATTTCCTTCTTCCAGCGTAAAATTTGATTTCTTCGGGTTCAATGATATACCGAACTTCCTGCACTTCATGAAATTTTTTTCTAAATGATGAATATGTACTCTATCAGATCTTGAATAAATTGTGATATCATCCATATAAATTACCACAAAGTTTCCAATTTCTCCTGCAAAAGCAATGTCCATGACCCGTTAGAAAGTAGCCCCTGCATTCATTAAACCAAAAGGCATATTTGCATACATAAAGGTTCCCCAAGGTGTAATAAAGGCAGTTTTCTCTTGATCTTGAGGTAGTACTTTAATCTGATTGTAACCAGAAAAACCATCCATCATCAAAATTCTTTCTGCTCCAACCACCTTCTGCAATATATGATCCATCTTCGGCAAGGGATAATTGTCCTTCATAGAAACCTTGTTCAAATTTCGGAAGTCTATACACAGCCTTATTTCTCCATTCTTTTTCCTAACAATAACTAAATTTACAACCCATCTTGAAAATCTTAGAGTCACGATGATCTTGGCATCAAATAATTTTTTAATTTCCTTCTCAATAATTGGTAGCAATTTAGGATTTATTCTTCTAAGCTTTTGCCTGAAACGTTTTTCTCCAGGTTTTATGGGAATAGTATGTTGTATTATAGATGTATCATATTCTTTAATATCTTCATAGCTCCAAGCAAATACATCCGTATTTGTCTTCATTAAATTTACATACTCTTCTTTTTCTTTTACAGGCAAATTTTTCGACAATTTTACAATCTTCGGATTTTCTTCGGTACCAATATTCCTGTCTTCAACGGCATTTTCAGAAGGCTTCACTTTAGGATTCTTAGCAACATCATTCTGATCAAAAAAAAATTGTAAAGGAATCAAACCTCTTGGTATAAAATTATTTTTCAATTGAATAATATCTTTTCCTCCTAAGGTTCCCTTTAATTTTTTAGCACCATTCTTTTCTTCTTCAGGTTCTTCATCATCTTGGAAATTTTCACCATTGTCATTTTCGGCATCAATATGAGTATTTACAAATTCTCCCAACAATTCTAAAACCTTTTTATCTACATGTCATCTTCAAACACCTGCCAATATTTAGAATTATCGGGAATAGATGGTCTGTTCACAATGTCCACTTGGTATTCCTTCTGACCAACACTAGGGGTTTTGAATTTTCCAGCAGCTACTGCTAAAGAATCAGCTATTGTATTATCATATCTGGGAATCACCTTAATCGTATGCTTTGTATAAAAGTTACCAATCATATCCCATACTTCATTCCTATAGTCCCTCATTCAGGGATGCTTGGTTTGATAACTATCATTCACCTGGTTTATTACTAGCTCTGAATTCCCCAAAACTCTTATCCTCTGTGCTCCCAAATATTTCAATGCATGCAACCCAAGTAATAAAGCTTCATATTCAGCTACATTATTTGTGCATTCAAATGTTAATTTGTATGATAAAGCTTTAAAATCCCTAATAGGAGAAATTATGTACACACCAGCTCCAGCGCCTACTTTTGCCACAGATCCATCAAAATACATAGTCCACAAACCTTCTCTTTTTTGTTTTGCTTCCAAATAATTTTGTGCTATCACCCCTTCCTTTTTATTTTCTTCAGGCCTCATCTGCAATGTAGATTCCAAGTCACATGGAACAGTATCATTAAAGAAAATAGATGAACCTAAATCAGTATCAACAACATATATATGATGAATTTCAGCTCTATCTTGACTGCTCATGACATAAGGAGTTCTTTTCTCACTGTACAACCTTTTACTCCCATCTTAAACAGGAATAGTAGCATATGACATATCCATTTGTAAACTACCTTTCAACTTTGAAGTCCAAGATCTTGATAACAACACTCCATACTTTGGTGAAATGTCTGCCACTACTACATCCATTACTATTGTTTTAAATGGCAATTTATTTAAATTTACTACCGTATCCTTAATTAAACCAAGACATTTCACCCTCCTAGAATCAAAGGAATACAAATATTTATAGGGTCCTGTCACTTCCAGTCCCAAACTTTCAACTACTCCCTTTGGCATTAAATTATGTGATGCACCTGAATCTAACATAGCATTATGAACCACCATATCATGCACATTCAAACTCAAATAAAAAGGAGGAACTTCTTCATTATCTATACTTTCAACTTTAGACTCAAATGAAATAGTAGGATTGTCATCTGTTAATTCCAAAATGTCAAACTGAAATTCTCCTTGACCTCTGACCATCTTTGTTATGGTATCTCTATACTCATTGTTTCTCAGCAACTCATTAAAAGGAACAGAGATTTTCAGCTTGGAAAGTTCATTCTGCAAATTGAAATTAGAATTAACCTTTTCTACCTCTATTGGTACTACTTGTTTCATTCCTTTGGTTTTCTGTATTTCATTCTCAGCTTATTTATTTACAACAGACTCTTTTTTTATTCGTTTTCCCTTTTCTGTATTTAATGAACTAGTGGAAGGCTGATTTGGATTTAGCCTCCCTTTATTTATAACAACTTCTTTGTTTCTCAATCTAATTTTCCTCTGTACATCATCCATAACATGCAAATAACCCCTTTGATACTGTTCTGACTCCCTTTTAAATTCTTCATTTCCATCCTCCTATGCAAACATGCTATGTTCTTCTTCAGTAAGATATATCTCTGAATCTAATTCCCCAAAAAGATGAATTTCATTTTCGGCAGGATCTTCTTCATCAACAACATAATTCTCAGGGAATGGTGGTGGAATTTGCTGATCTGCTTGATTCCTTGGGTTTCTCATGTCTCTATGCCTATTTTGTCGAGGCATAGGAGGATTTGGTCTTCTAAAATTTGGATTCCTGATTTGAGGATCAGTTTGTTCCCTATTGAATGACCTATTGTCCATAGTCAATCTATCCATCAACTTCTCCATTGTATTCAACATCATTTCAAATTTAACATCAGTGGTGGAAGAAGAGGTAGAAGGCATATTTTCTTCTTTTTTCCTCCTATCAATGTCTCTATGTTTCATTTTTCCACTCGCCATCATATTCGCCTCCACTTCTAAAGCATCTGTAAACATGGCAGCAAGAGTTGTTGATTTTCTTTCTCTTAATGAAAATGCAAATTCATTATCAAAAGCTCCAGCATAATGATGTTTAGCAGTGGCAGCAGAAGGTTTTATATCTTCTGGAATAGAATTATAAACCCTCATAAACCTACTTGAAAATTCATGAACAGATTCAAAACCCCCCTTCTTAAGACTATTATACTGGGACAAAAGCTACAAAGGACTCTGTTTGTCATCCCATCTTTCTAAAAATGCATTCCGGAAAGCTTGGAAAGTCAATATAGATCCAGCTGGAAAATATTTAAACCATTTCTTTGCTTCACCTGATAAACTTTGAGCAAACAACCGCATTTTAACATTTGCATAATCCACTTTTTCCAAGTCAACAAAATCTTCAAATTTCGGCACATGTTGTTTTGCAGTTATGTCTCCTTCTCCCTCGAACAAGGAAATTCTTTGGGAGTAATTTTGGGGAAGGTCATGCAATATAGCGGAAAAACACAAAGGAGCAAATTTAGCCGCCATTGGTCTAGGTAGATTCAGAGGTACTGAGGAATTTTGAGTGTTTTGAATGGCAAGTGTTTCTTCAAATTTTGCAGACTGTTGCAAATATCTCCAAAGGGAATCAAGTAAATAAGACTCTAATATACAGGGATTAAATTCAGCATTTTTAAGATCAGATTCAGACTTAGACTTCAACAAACCCTTTCCAATATTAACTTCCCATTCTTGATCAAAGATACTATGAGAATCCCGAGAAGATGATGCACCAAACAGAGAAATATCTATTTTTTCTTTATTTTTTTTCTTAAACAACTTTTCTGGATTGTCCAAACTCTTTAAAATTTCAGTATCAGAATTACCTCGTGTATGTATTTTCGAAGCCAAAATGACTTCTTGAATTTTGAAAAACTTTTAAAATGGAATCGCCGGGGCAAATATACAACCTTCTTTTCTGACAAAAATTCATGTTTGCCCACAGAAATATTTCCTTGATCTTTAAACTCTATCACTCTTCCCAAGGCATATTTTCACTCTCGTTCCCCGGCAACGGTGCCAATTTGTTATCACTCAAAACGTACCTAGGTTGCAAAAGGTAAATCCCAAAGGCAACAGCAAAAACCACTTCAGAAAGAAACTGGCTTTTATTTCCAGAGAGGGATCTCTCAAATATAAATTTAGCAAGGCCAGATATAGGAATCAATATTTTAACATTATGCAAATGGTTGAAACAATACACATAACCATTGGGAAATGGAGTCAAATAGATAAAGATAACAAAAATATCTCATACATAGGATTTCAACAAAGGCAAGATAACCATCTAGTTACAGTCATTCATTGATTTCAGGTGGATAAGGAAGAAACATGACCAATCCATCAATATAGAGCATCATAAGATGAATTCCATATTAACTTTAGCAGAAACATTTATGAAATATCTGAAACAATAGTCAAAGCACAACAAGCATGAATTCTGAACGATTCAACACTAAGCTTCAAATATGAAGAAAACAAAATGAAATGTAAGCACTCGAAAAACAATCACATAGAAAAGAAAGGCACAGACTGTAACATAAATGACACAGGAATCTCTGATAATCAACCCACATTCAGCTTTGTTATTTCAAAAAAGTATATGTCCTCAAAAAACATTGATCCAACCTATGGGTTCCAACCCCCAAAACATCAAGTAAACGCAAATATATACATAGATAATTTCTTCCCAAGAAGATTAATAACTGAATAATTTGTTAATCAAAGTCTTTGTAACCATATCCCTAACAACTAGGAATAAACTACATGCTTCGATTATGATAACAAATCATTTAATTAAAATCAACTTGTTGACAGCAAGGCCCGAATAAACAACTCCATAGCACGCAACACCTATTTTTTAAGGATGGAGAATATACTTTGTCTTCCTAAATATTTCCACTATCCTCCATTGTTCTGCACCTGGCGTGTCATACTCTGTCATTTCTCTAAAGATACCTTGAGATACACATAGGCCTCATAAGATACAACAGGAAATCCTCCTCTAACGATCAGAAATTTTTGCAATATTTCGAAGTCTTCTGTTAATTTGTCCACGATGATTTTCCCAGTCACTCCTTTTCCCAAGTCATCAAACTTGGCATGATCCATATGATTTTGTACTAACAGACTATGATAATGTTCCTGAGAAAAAAGTCTTCCTTCTTCATCCCAGAAAGAAGGAAGGCCATCTTCAAACAATTCTCTAAAGGCACGCATGAAATCATTTACCCGTGAAGACATTTCATTTGCCTTATCTTGTACCACTTTCATAAGCTGATTTTTGTTAATGAATTTTTTCGACCATAATACAATAGCCACTCGGTCTTTAATCCCTATATCTTGCAATTTTTGATATGTTAAGGAATTCAAGAAATTCAGTGGATTTTGAGTTGTATTTAAGGGCTTCTTCTCCATGGTCTCATTTGCCAGTTTTAATCTCTGATTGGATCAATTAACCAATGCACTCTGGTCATTAATGAAATTTAGATAGTGTCTGAACTTAGTAACCTCTATAGATAATGTATCCCAGATTATATGCTTAGCTCCTTGTAGAGGGGCCTTTCCTGTATTCCTTTCTTTAAATTCATTAAAGTTTTTCTACAACTGACTTTTGTCATGCAATATTTTATTCTTACTTTCAACCATTTTAGCCAGTTCGGATTTGATTTTCTCATTTTCTTCTTTCAATTCCTTGATTTCTACATCTTTCAAGCTCACCTGTGACATTGGCACTAACAAATCATCAGCGGAAAAATCACTTAAAGGATTTTCAATATTTACAAGAGACAAATCTGTATCAGTAGGATTCTGGCTCATCAATTCTTCCATAATTTCTTTCTCGTTAGTCTGGTCTTTCTTCAACTGTGAAATTTGTGTCATCAATTCAGTTCTCTCTATTTCCCATTTATTCTTTTCCTCTTGCAGTTTCACTGTTTTGCCTTTATACTCCCTCATTTCTTGATAAACTTTGTCTTTCTCTTCTTGCAATGCCAACAACTCTGAGGACTGAGTGTGTTCAGAATTCAGAATTTTCAACTTCTTTTTTAATACCTCAATGGTATTATCTTTTTCCTCTAAAAGTTTTCTGGTGGCCTGTGTGTCTCCTGGTTCACCTCCCGAGCTTATAACATCTTCCTGCAACTTCTTTATTTGGATTAAATTTGCTTTATTCTCTACTTTTTCGTCTTTCAACTGGACGCCCAACTTATCCACTAGAACTTGAAATTTGTTAATTTTCATCATGGCATGTAACAAATCTGAATAACTAATATCTCCTGTCTGTTTGTGGAGCTGTATCTTGTCAGGTACATTGATTTTATCTAGCCTTACCTCCATTTCAGATACTTTTTTCTCACTTACCATAGCTAATTTTAAGATGTTCCTCTCTACATCCCGAGTAGAAATCAGTGACACCTTTTGGTTGCCCAGACTTATTACTCGAGAAAGTAGACTTTTAGTCTCTTCCAAGGACTGCATCTACTTTTCAACATAACTTGTTATGAACTCTGCTTTGGATTTAAAAACTGAACTGGACTCTGTACTATTTTCACCTCCAAAATAAAATTTGTTCATTTGCACTAACTTCTTAGGGATCAAAACTATTTTCTTCAATTCCTCTGAAACTATTTCACTTGAAACTTGATCATCATGAGAAAATGTTTTAGTCTTTTTACATGAACTATTTTCATCTATCTCCATATTTTCAATCTCAGAAAGACTTCTTTTAATCAAAACACTAGGATTTTCTGGTGCTTGAACTGCTATAATCAATCCACTGCTCTTACCTTCATTACTTCCTGGACTTCCTACAAAACAAGACAAATTGGCTATTTCCGCCAATCCTTCAACAACTTGATGATCGAATGGTTTGTTCTTATTTGCTTGTTTCCGTTGAGAAATTATATGATATGGATCATAATTGACCTTCTGTTCTTTCTAGAAATCCTTATTCTCCAATAATTTTTCCACAATCATCAAGGCACTTTTGTTTTTAAAGATAAATGGACCAACTTTAAGGGGAAATTTAAGGGGAAATTTGATATTAGAGGACTTCTTGAATGCTCCGAAATGATCCTCCTCTGCATGTATTCTTTGTCTTATGAATTCAAGTGCAAAGATTCTAGGGGTAAGAAAAATAGGGAGCCTGTATGGCTCTCTGGTAAAACCATACACTCTTAAAACACTAAAGTCTTTATTTAAAAACCAATCTCCAATCTTGCCTTTTGGGGATGATTGCATCATAACCTTCATTTCTTCAAGTACTCTGGGCAATACCTCATCAAACAGCAGCTTGTACATCTCTGACATAATAAAATTCACGAACTCGAACATATTGAATTACTTTGGAAGATCCAAAGAGAAAATAGTAATTTCGTTACATTTGAACATAACAACATGTTCAACAAGTATGATTGGTATTTGCAAAATCTGACTTTCGGGAACTCAACTAACTGGATATGAATGACTTCTGCTAAATACTCATCCAAACTAAACTAATGGAATGAATGGGACTCGGACTCAGGACCGACTGAACTCATTTTCAATAAAAAACCCAAGATGACTTCGTTGACATGAATGTCGTTATCTAGACCTAAAATTTGGCAGACCAAAGACACAACCAATTGCGCTTATTCTTTGAAAATGTGAATAATATACAGCAAGAAAAGACCCTCTAATGACTGACCTTCATTAAGAATACTGGACAGAAACTCACATCTAATCTCAGTTTTACAACCTTTGTTTACTTCAACTAATACAGAATCATTCACAGATTCACCACTGTCAGGGAAACTATCAGGAAAATTAAGAATTCCACGAATGGTCTTTACATCAATCATACATAATATCTTGGATGTGGAATGACTCATGATGACTCTCTTAGAAGGTGAGTAACTACTTTCACTCAATCCAGCAAATTCAGGGAACGGTAAAGTCTACTCAATGGCGAAGTAATACAAAAAGGACTTGTAGACATTCAAAACGTCATTTCCATGTAAGCTATACTGCCACAATCTATCTTTAGAAATTGATACATTGTCGACTGACAGAACCGGGTCATACACATTTCTATCTCTATCAACCATGAATTCCTCTCTTTCATCCAAAACTCAGTTAAGAAATTCTAACCTCTGCTCTTTCACCATAACAGATAATGGCGATAATTCTCTAAACATAGCTTAAGTATTCGAAGCTTACCTATAACTATAACTGTATATACGTAAGGTTGACTGCGTAAGGATGGCAGGCTGTCTCCTTCACTCATCCACCGCATACAAAATAAAAATGATTTTAAAAAACAAGTCAACCTCACCTTTATATAGTAGTCTATTCTGGTAGCTCCACTAAGCGGTTTTTCTTTAACCACTTTCCTCTGCGGAATGCATTCTGAACTACCATGTGTATCGTGGATTTTATTCCGCTACCGCCTTTCCATTTCAATCATTGTGCAACTTCATCCTCCGAAGCCACTAACAACCATTGATGAATCTTCTCTTTTTGTTTAAGTCGTTGGATTAAAACTGCATGTACACATTCCGCTGGGCCTTTTTATTTTTAAAAACGTGCATCTTTATAAAGCAGAGTCTTTACCAACCGTAGATTTCATCCGCTTGGTTCCACAACTGTCAATCTTCATGTTTCGTTAACCACATCTTCTTCTCCTTATCTCCCTTGCATCTTCATAGAACGGATCTGTACCAAACCATAGATTTTCACCTCTTTTATTCTACATCATCATATTATGAGCCAATTTAGCCTTTATGCGCCATTTTATGATAGATTCACATTATTAATCTTAGCCAAATTTCATGTAACTTTTTATTTTTTCTCCACCATGTTTCTTTCACAACTGTTCAAAATAGAGGTGCTAACACCCTAGAAAACCTAAACTTCAAAATATATGTCGATGTTGGTGAGTAAATTTGTCAAGGTAATAATCTGAAGGTGAAGCTCAAGGTAATGTTCGAAGAATATGAAAATAATTGTTTTTATTAAAATATCACCTAGTTACATTCTATTCAGATTTGTGTAACACATAACCAGCTTCAGGAATTTTAAGGAGATGCTTCGAAACAATACCCAACAATTGAGCATATGAAAGGAGCCCATATACTAAGGAGACTCCAAGTATTACAGAGCCACGGTAGTGTTGATAGAGGGATAAATGTTGTGCATTGTTAATCAATCCACCAACGCTGCACGAGTGCAAGGGCGTAGAAAGAAGGGAATGTGTTGGATTTCTCAAGGTTTATGAACTATTGAACTAGAACGAGGGACTATTTAACTGGATTGCAAATATATCTCCATACATCCTGTACATTTTTCATCTCTATCATCTCTTCATGGGGTGAAGAAGAGATCTATTAAAGAATCATCTGCACAAATCCAATGCCATATTTCAATGCATTAAGTTTGTTGTGAAGATATATCTCTGCGTGAAAGAAAATTTTGGAAGAATCGAACCATTGCATTTGTTACTAGTCTTGATCTTGCCAGTAAGATTCTTTTCGGGCGGTGTCAAGCACATTAAGGATATATATTTTACTTCCAACCTCATTTGTGAATGCCCTGGATTTCTATTGTCTAGAGCTGCCTTTACTCCTCGAAGATTTGTTGCACATCCCTAGCTTGTCTCTACATAGATTGGCTCTTTTTTGTGCATTGGATTGTGTGGATCACTGCAATTGTTGCATATGCTTCTTAATGGAATGGTTATTTACTCATCCAAACAAGCCCTTACAAGAAGATGATGAACTTGCTTGAGTGTTAGCTCTGTTATTGGGAAGTACTGAATCTTCAGCTAAGGAAGGGATGGCTACAAGACAAAAGGATATTGACCAAGAAGAGGATTTGGTACAAGTTCCTTCTATTGATGAGATATTTTCCACTTGCATTAAGTTACTCATTAATGCTTATGAATCTCTAGCATTTTCTTTGAGGACTTGTCGCTAACATCATGCACTCAAAATGATGGTCAAGCAAGAGCCAAAGTTATATTATTTCTTGTAGAACAATTGAAATATTGTAATTGGGATCTTGGAAAGGATAATAACATGTTGTCCTTGCCATCTCATGTTTTGAATCTAATTTACATGAATACAATACAACTTGTGAAATTGTTGCTGACAATGGTCTTGTTAATGTTTTGTTGGATATCTTGTCTAGTTTTTACCTGGATCCATCAAAAAGTGACATCCTTCCAGATTTTAAGTATGTGATCCCCATGCTACTAGTTGTTGATAATTTTCTATAGTTGAAGCAAAAATTCAATTCTAATACTATGATATTTAAACAGTCCAAGAAAAGATATGGTGACATTGAAAATACTGAGAACTTGGAGTCTAATCATCAAAATCATACAAAGCACATGTTGGTTGTGCCTGAAGCGTACATAACTACTGAAGAGTAGAAAAAAACTATTAACATAGTCTGCAACTTCATTCAGATGAATCTTACCTCAACTGTTGTACAAGCTCTTCTCCAACTATGTGTAAGGCTAAAAAGGGTGCAATAGGCCATAGCATTGTGCTTCCTTGAAAGAGGTGGAATGGTTTATTTTCTCATCTTTCCTACTAGTTCCTTAATTTCAGGGTTTTACAGTGTTGCATAAACTATTGTTTGTCATATTCTTGAGGATCCTCATACACTTTAGGAAGCTATGGAGTCATAAATTTGACAAGATATTGTAGCTGCTTTAAATCAAAATATAAGTGGAAGGTTGAGTCCTCATACTTTTATCTCAAACTTATCTTGGTTGAGATGAAGGTGATTTTCTATTTGGTCCATTTCATGTGATCCCTATTGAAAACAATTTTGGGGAAAATCAATGATAGGGAAGTACTACCTCTATCTATAATATATAGGAAGAACTGATGATTGTGGAATGACATTTCTATTGAAATATTGTAACTTCAAAGAATATTCTATATGTATTTCTTTGTGGTCCTCGATGGTCCTACCAGGATAACCACTTGTATTAATTTGTACCCCGATGCTCCTAAAAGGAAGAACTAATAAGAGTCATGAGGCAGTCCCCTCTAATTGTAAAGGTGGGTCATTAGCACCCCAGTGTGGTTACTTGAGCCTACATGTGTAACTCGATCCTACATGATTAACTCGAGCCTACATGACAGATGAGTTAACTTAAGTGAACGGATGAATATAAATAGAGGTGTAGTGCTCCTCATTTGCAACACACACTCTCACTTGAGTAGCACACTTATGGAGGAGAGAAGTAGCTGGAGAAGGAGGAGGATCAGGTTTTTGATCTCCTTGTTGGTTTTACCTTTTTACCTTTTTGGGGCATCTATATTGAGGAAGCTTTTGCTGGGTTTTTCCGTTTAGGGTTTTCCCAGGATAAATCTGTGTTGTTCTTGTGATACTGTTTCTTTCAGTGATCCTGTTTATATGCTTTTGTTATCAAAAATGAAATGATATACTGATGTCTTAGCTAAGCATATGAAAATTCAACATGGTATAGAAGCTAGGGATTCTTAGTTTTTGGTTCTCTCTCCACAATCAATCAGAAAAAGAAGGCTAGGCTGACTCTCCATTGAAGGGTGCATCTTTCTGTCGAAGCGGAATTCGATTCCGAGTATTTTCAGTTTTCGGTGCGGGAAATTAGGGCTTCTTACTGAAGAGGAATTTTTGACTCAGCCCAGCATAGGATTTCTCTCCTCATCAAAATCGAAGTTTAGAGACCTAGATCAAGATTTTTGGTTGGGTGAAACTCCAGGAAAGTCAAACCCTAGTTTGACCCCGAGCTAGAAAAACCCTAAATACTATAACTGTTACGTTTTTGTACATTCACTATATACCAATATTGACGAAGGCTCGGGAGATGAAAATTGCAGAGACTGAATATAAAATCCTGATGTACACTGTGTCCACAATTCATCCTCATATTCGCTATATTTTGGGAGATATGATCCGTCAAAGTTAGGGTTCCATCCTCCTCCAGAATTCATCCCTAAACAAGACACCTGGGGAAAATTGCTATATCGTGGGATATAGAGGTCCAAATTAAATTCCTTGAGATTTTCCAGAAATAGCATGGACTATACTTTCTGTGGTCCTAATTTCAGAACTAGAAGATGAAACAGGGACACGTGGTAGGCTGTACAACTTCACTGTTATGAACAGTCCTGAAACAGGTCACCTTGGGAAAATGATCATAAATCCAAAGTGGTGAAACAAATTCTGATTAAACATATGGTTTTGGATCAGGAACATGCGAGGTTACCTTAGTGCGAAATTTCATACATAGAGGATCTTTAATTTCAGAGATATAACAGAAGCAGTGACAAGCATTTCTGCAGAAGAAATTGGAAAACTAGGGCTTCCTATTCTGAGAGCTTTCCTCCACTGTTTTCAGAAAAGGAGTACATTTGATAGATCCATTTGAAGAGATATATATTTATATCCAATCAGATCTAAAATATTCCAAGTTTTGAAAATTAGGGTTTCTCTGAAAAACCCTAGATCAGCCAGCTCCGAAAGTAGGACGGACACCTCAAATCGGTAAGATCTAATCTTTTTCTATTTGAATTTGAGGTTCTCATTTCAAAGTGATATATCACATCAGCTTGTTGATAATATTGGTGAAGTTGACAACTTCCAAGCATGGAATTATTTTATCTCTCTGAAGAAAATGAATTGGACACCTACATGAGTAGAGAGGCCCCAGTTCCATACGGAGATGAGGCTCAAAGCCTTACACAAGAAGAAATTGATCAAGGCCAAGAAGATCATTATTGATTCAATCACGGATCAACTTGTACCACAAGTGTCATCCCTAAATACACCGAAGATGTTTGATTCCTTGATCAAGCTATTTGAAGATAAGAACATAAATCAGAAGATGGATTTAAGAAAACAATTGAAGAATGTGAAGATCTAGAATGTAGAACTTCTTGAAGTAGTAGAAGAAGAAGCAGAGAATGCAAAAGTGGTGATAGCCACCTTGAATGGTCTCCCATGATCATGGGATTCATTCATGCAAAGAATGTATGCCAAAAGGAAGTGATTACTTTCAGTTGACTTCGGGAAGAAGAAGAAGCTCGACTCATAAGAAGAGAAGAAGAAGATGGGAGCAATTGAATATCAAGCTCTCACCATTCAAAGAAGATCCCTCAAGCGATGAGGAATGTGAAGAACTCAATTCTTGAAGAACCTCTTATCCATCTTATCATTTAAATAAGAAATGATGATGGAGTTTACCCACGAAACAAATAAAAGATAAGTATTCAATTGTCACTTCATGATATTGTTTTGTTATACATTTGATTATATTCAGTTGATGTGTTATGCATGATAGATTGTTTGCATTAATGACTGTATACTACTAATATGCATGTGATGGGTAAGTAGCACATGGTGCTCTCCATTGCTACTTATCTAGAATGAAGCCGCCTTGATGACATATTGGATTAGTGCACAATCTCAATAATGTCATGATAGAGATGGAAGGCATCTAGAAAGTTTATGTGAGATATGGATGAATGTTGTATTGGCTAAACAGTTGCATGATGCATAAGAATTTTTCGTTATGCATATGTTTTACGAAATAGTTCTAACCATGCAGCTGGTGCATTTGAATTTTAGGGAAGGTCCTGTACAACCTCCTACAAGAAGAATGAGACTTGTTCTGAAGAATAAGTGATGACAATTCAAGATTCACTGCAATACAATCTGAAGCTCCCAGGGTCAGAGACACCATGACGGAAGAAAGAGCTCCAGAGAGCGGTAGATCCACCTCGAAGGATGAAGACCACCATGGGTACGAGAGATAAATCAAGATGAAGAAAAGAATGCTATGAAAGAAGCTATGATTAAATAATAACATATGATCATGGGGAATGATGTATACGATATGATTTCGATACATAAAGGAAAGTATATAGTATCCTCCATGTGGATCCACAAGAACAAGTGTACAAAGTAAGGTTCATGATTTTCCTCAAAAAGAATAGACTATGGCATGACATACTCTATTGACCAGTATATATCAAGCATAGAACCACCTGTACAGAATGAAGAGGGAAGATGATACTCCACTTCAGGGGGAGTGACTACAGAAGATATCTGAGTTCGACATGGTACGACATGATGGATAGCTTCGTGATGGATCGAGACTTTACCAAGAGTAAAGTGGGTTCCAACATTCAAGGTTGAATACAGAAGACTCGGATATGTTGATGACTTGACAAGATGAACTCATGGAAGATGTTATGATGAAAGAATACTAGAATGATGTTTGGGATACAGTACTCAAACCAGAAAGAAAGAATGTGGTATATTCCAAATGGATTTGCAAGATAAAATATGTTGATGATAGAAGTAAGGAAAGACTTGTGGCTAGAGGTTTCTATCAGAAAGAGGGAATTAATTCTGAAGAGACACTTACTCCAGGAAGTAAGGTAAACTTCCTTTAGAACTATCCTGGTAGTTTCTTCCATGATGAAGTAAATACAATCCTTCCTTAATGGAATGATTGAGGAAGAGTTTTACATCGAATAGTCACAAGGATTTGAAGTTGAAGACAGATGGACTCATATATGCAAGTTGAAGAAGGCCCTCTATGGCCTGAAGCAAGCTCCCAGAGCTTGGTATGGAAGAATAGATAGTTTCCTGATGAGCATGGGCCTTTCCAAGAGTAAAGTCAATCCTAACCTTTACTACAAGGTTGTAGAAGATGAACCTGTCATCCTGTTATTATATGTGGATGACTTATTCTTGACACAGAATGAGAAATAGATCATGGAAAGCAAGAAGAATTTGAGATGAAAGACCTTAGGTTAATGCATTATTTCATAGGTCTAGAAGTATGGCAAAGTTCAGAAGGAATCTTTCTCAACCAGGGAAAGTATGCGGTAGAGATATTGAAGAGATTCAATATGTTGGAATGCAAAGCCATGGCCACACCCATGGACTCCAACCTGAAGCTGTTAGCTGATGACTCATCAGAGTTAGTGGATGTGACTCACTACAAACAGATCATTGGGTCATTGATGTACTTGACAAATACCAGACCAGACATTTGTTTTGTTGTGAACACCTTAATTCAATATCTTGTTCAACCAAGACGGGTTCACCTAGTAGCTGCAAAACATGTGATGAGATATCTGAAAGGGACTATAGACTTTGGTCTATACTATGATGGTAGCTATGAGTATAGATTGTATGGCTACACAGATGTAGATTGGGTTGGAAGTATCTCAGACAAGAAAAACACATCAGGTAGATGCTTTTGTTTGAGGTCTGCTATGAGTTCATGGTTTAGCAAGAAACAGTCCAGTGTTTCTCTTAGCACGGTTGAAGCAGAATACATAGCATATTGCTCTACTAAGTTGTAAAGCCATATGGCTTCAGAAGCTGATATCAGGTCTCTTTGACCTGAAGATGGATACTACAATGATTCTATGTGATAACCATAGTTGTGATGACAAAGAACCCTGTGTTCCGACGTAACACATAGAAATCCGGTATTTCTACATACAATATAAGATGCAGATGATGATACTATATATGCAGATGATGGTGATTCAGTATTTCTATACTGAATATAGAGATGATGATGTTTCAGTATTCCCATACTGAAGATATAGATGATGATGATTTCAGTATTCCCATACTGAAGATATAGATGATGATGATTTCAGTATTCCCATACTGAAGATATAGATGATGATGATTTCAGTATTCCCATACTAAAGATATAGATGATATTTTAGTATTTACATACTGTATATGCAGATGATGGTGATTTCATATTTCTATACTAAAGATATATATGATGATGCTTTCAGTATTCACATACTGAAGATGTAGATGATGATGGTTTGGATGATGATGTACTGATGAAGCCTCTGCCTCGAGTAGAGTTCGAACACTTTCGAGACAAGCTTGGTGTTGTTCGGAAAGACATTCCTCGAAAGGGGGAGTAGTGATGTTGCAGTGGGATTGTATCATCCCTGGGCATTTACCCTAAAGCGATCCGGAGACCTTGGTCCTCAAGAATGAAGAGGGATTGTATCATCCTAGGACATCTGTCCACAATAGATCCGGTGACCTCGGTCCTCGAGAACGTGGTGGGATTTTATCATCCCTAGGCACTTTCCCTAAAGTGATCCGAAGACCTCGGTCTTCGAGAATGAAGAGGGATTGTATCATCCCGTGACATCTATCCATAATAGATCCGGTGACCTCGGTCCTCGAGAATGTGGTAGGATTGCATCATCCTTGGACATTGTCCTAAAGTGATAGGGACTGATTCTCCCGTAATCAATCTGGTGGCTTCAGTCCTTGAGAATGTGGTAGGATTGCATCATCCTTGGACATAGTCCTAAAGTGATAGGGACTGATTCTCCCATAATCAATCTGGTGTCTTCGGTCCTCGAGAATGTGGTAGGATTGCATCGTCCTTGGACTTAGTCCTAAAGTGATAGGGACTGATTCTCCCGTAATCAATCCGGTAACTTCGGTTGTCGAGAATGTGGTGGGATTGTATCATCCCTGGACTTTAAGTCCAAAAGTGATCCAAATACTTTTTGTCTTTGAGTTGTGGATTGCAGGTTGTAGCTGATGATGATGATGACGTACTGATCGAAAGATTAGAGTATGATGATGTACAGATCGAAAGATCAGAGTATGATGATGACGTACTGATCGAAAGATCAGATGTTGCTGCTGATGATGATGTTCTCTGATCGAAAGATCAGAAGTTGCTGATGATGATGATGTTCTCTGATTAAAAGATCAGAACATGATGATGATGATGTTCTCTGATCAAAAGATCAGAATATGATGATGATGATGTTTCTCTGATCGAAAGATCAGAAGTTGCTGATGATGATGATGTTCTCTGATCGAAAGATCAGAAGTTGCTGATGATGATGATGTTCTCTGATTGAAAGATTAGAATATAATGATGATGTTGTTGCTGCTGCTGATGATGTTCTCTGATCGAAAGATCAGAATATGATGATGATGATGTTTTCTGATCGGAAGATCAGAAGTTGCTTATGATTATGATGTTGCTGATGATGATGATGTTTTCTAATCGAAAGATCAGAATGCGATGATGATGATGATGTTTCTGATCGAAAGATCAGAATGTGATGATGATGATGCCATATTATCAAAGTATGATGATGATGACAGATCAGAATATGATGATGAGTTGATGTTAGAGTATGATGATGTTCGGTTGATGATGTTTCTGATCGAAAGATCAGAGGCTGATGATAATGATGGTTCTGATTGAAAGATCAGAGTATGATGATGATGATATTTTGATGCTGATATTTTGATGATGATGATGATGATGTTTTGATGACGTTTTGATGATGTTTTCATGATGATGTTTCTGATTGAAAGATCAGAGTATGATGATGATTTTGTTGCTGATCGAAAGGCCAAAGTGCTGAAGAAGATGTTTCTAATCGAAAGGTCAAAGTGTTGAAGATGATGTTGCTAATCAAAAGTTCAAAGTGTTGAAGATGATGTTGCTGATCGAAAGGTCAAAGTGCTGAAGATGTTGTTGATCGAAAGGTCAAAGTGTTGAAGATGTTGCTGCTGATTGAAGAGTCAAGATGCTAAAGATGTTGCTAATCAAAGCGGTCAAAGTACTGATGATGTTGAAGACTAAAGATTGAAGATGAATACTACATGATGTTGAAAAGCTTCCAATGATTTATAGATGTATCACCCTGATGATGTTGATGATGTCCTCTATCTCTCTCCTATTATTGTTGTTGTTGATGTTGTTATAGAATACCCTTCTCGTTAAGGGGGAGTGTTGAAATATTGTAACTTCGAAGAATATTCTATATGTATTTCTTTGTGGTCCCTGATGGTCCTACCAGGAGAACCACTTGTATTACTTTGTACCTCGATGCTCCTAATCAGAAGAACTAATAAGAGTCATGAGGCAGTCCCCTCTAATTGTAAAGGTGGGTCATTAGCACCCCAGTGTGGTTACTTGAGCCTACATGTGTAACTCGAGCCTACATGATTAACTCGAGCCTACATGACAGATGAGTTAACTTAAGTGAACAGATTAATATAAATAGAGGTGTAGTGCTCCTCATTTGCAACACACACTCTCACTTGAGTAGCACACTTGTGGAGGAGAGAAGTAGCTGGTGAAGGAGGAGGATCAGGTTTTTTATCTCCTTGTTGGTTTTACCTTTTTACCTTTTTGGGGCATCTGTATTGAGGAAGCTTTTGCTAGGTTTTTCCCTTCAAGGTTTTCCCAGGATAAATCTGTGTTGTTCTTGTGATACTGTTTCTTTCAGTGATCCTGTTTATATACTTTTGTTATGAAAAATGAAATGATATACTGATTTCTTAGCTAAGCATATGAAAATTCAACAATTTCAACATCCACTTCTCATTAGACCATCTACCCCATTTAGATAAGTTTTTCATTGAGCAATATGTAATTTTAAAAATTTCTGGTCATTGAACATCTGCTAGATTATAAATTTTTTTTGTTGGATTCAAACTTTATAATTCATAGTTGAAGGACATATATAATGTAATGTATCTATGGTTGCAGAGAATGATAGGGTTGTAGCAGAGAGTAATATTGAAAGTACTTCAGCTCCGTCCTATTTGGATTCTATTTACTGAACACTTCGAAGTGGGTGACCAATAAATTATTTGAGTAGTTGGGTTGATGATAGTCATCAAGTTAGAGGAATGAGTGGCACTACAATAGAATTAGGAATTGAGGATAAAAAAATTTCTCAGTTATAGAGGGATCAACTAGTTGATGACACTTGATCAGATTAGGCCCATGACACTACCAGATCACAGGAAAAAGGTGATGCTACTGCCTCATAAGATGCAGATGTTGATACTGTAATGATAGAAACATTACAATCATAGGAAAATGATATACAGAGAACCAATGAACGTAATCAATCCCATGCTGAAGATAATACAATCTATCATCCTTTGTCAACCATTAGATACTCAAAGTTGTGTATTGATCTTTTTTACCATTACATAGGACTCTATAAGTTAGGTTCCCAAATTTTTAAAGGGTTCTAGCTCAAAGGAAGAGCGCCTGCCTTATAAGCAGGAGGTTGGTGGTTCGATTCCTCCATGCCCTAATGATATTATAATATCGGTTAAAAACAACTAAATTAGTAAGCAAAAAATAAGATATAGGTGACCAAACAAAATGACCAAAACTCATATATAAAATTACTAAAAATGACTAAATTAGTGACCAAAACATGAGAGATGTGAAACTAGGCATTAAAAAGGATGCAACACGTGGTGCTAATGATGAAGCCAAACATGGTGTTGATATGGTAGAAAAATAAGATGTTACTTTGGATGCAAAACATGGCGCTACATAGGAATAAAAATATGATGCAACAATAGAAGAAATATTTGGCGTCATTTTGGTAGCAAAACATGATGCAAAAAAGGAAGCAAAAATTGGTGCAAATTTGGAAGCGAAAATTGGCACATATTTGGAAGTAAAACATGGTGCAAAATGGGATGCGAAAGTGGTAGCAAAAATGGATGCAACATTGGATGCTAATTTGGATGCTAACATGGTGCTATTAAGGATGCAAATATGGCGCGAATGGGGGTGTCATTTAAGAAGTAAAAATAGAAACTTGCTAGGAAGCAAAATATGACGTTATTTAGGAAGCAAACCTCGCCTTTGTTTAGGAAGCAAAGTTGGACGCAATTCTGGAAGCAAACCTTGACGTTGTTTAGGAAGAAAAGTTGGACGCTATTCTAGAGGAAAAAAAGAGATGCTATTTTGGACGTCATAAAGGATGCTATTTAGGAAGCAAAAAAAGACGTTTTTTGAGACGCTTTAAGTTTTGTCCATGACGCGTCCCATTTAGCATCTAGTTTGACCACTCAATGTAAAAAAAACATTACACTAAAAAGGGACGCTAAATGGGACGCTAATTCCAGGATTTTTTGTAGTGTTAGTAATTTCATTCTCTTATATATTTATGAGTAGAGATATAGCATGTGCATGTTTTATTAGTTTATATGCATGCGACCTTAATCTCTTCTATAGATGATACTAGGTTTGACAAGTTGGTTGCAATTTTTTCTAAGTTGTGCAGGTGCTTTTGTTTGAAGGAATGACCGATATAGATTTATTCTTTGACTTACTTCAATATTCTTGGAAATACATAGTCCCCCTACTCCACCAATAGACTCCATTGCTAAGGAATTCCAATTTCTTAAGTTGAATTCCCTCTCTCTCTCCTTCACTAAACCAAAAAAATTCATTTTTGGTTACTTTACACATTCAAGACCTAAATAAATTATTTCAAACTTAATTTTTTTGTGTCATTGCATGCTTGTTTCAAGTTAGATCTAGCTTATTTGATCTAACCTTTAGATAGGTTTAAAATTAATTTTTTAGAACTAAAGGTTAAGACCCTTTTTAGAGATTTATTTGATTAATTTGGCATTTCTAGTGTCTTTTGTTGGTTGTTTTTTATCTTTTGACTAATATGTAGGAAGGGACTCTGCTTAAATTTTGAATATTTGGACCATTCGGGACCCCTATTAGCTTCCTACCTTTATCCATATAATTTTTTTTCTAAAGGTTGTTCCTGATTCTATAAAGGATCACAAACATTCCCATAAAATTTGTAAATCGTAATAATATTAGTGGGCTACCCAACACCCAGTTGCAATCCCCCAGTTGGGATTAGTCTCTCTTGTGTGATTGCCTTTTTATCTTTTGCTTTTGATTTCATTTACTAACCCAGGGATGAAATACAGTGTGCACCACAAAACATTCAATTTCCTAGATTAGTTAGTTTGTCATTTCATTTTTCTTAAGAGTAACAAGTCCATACTTTTTGTCTGCAAGTATTCTCTTGCAACCATTGCAAGCTTTCCTGACCTATGGTTACAGATAGAAATGGGACATTTAGTGTCTATGATAATATGCAAAATCATCACTTGTTATTATTCACTTGAGATCATACATTAAACTTGTGTGTGAATCCAAGGGGATACTCATTTAGATTCATTATCTTCCCATTGGACCTCCATAATTGTTTTCTCTATTCATTTGGAGGATAAGTCTATATGGGCCGAACAAATTACATTAGATATATTTTTGCAACTAATGCATATGTGAGTTCACAAATTAATCCACCAAATAAATCACCTCAATAAATTAAAATGGTTAGGAGCACTACATCACATTCCTCAACAACTTTCACTTTACTCTGGCATTGGTCTACATATTGGTTCAAACATTTATTTCAAATAATTATTTACTTGTGAATATGTCATTATGTGTTAATAATCCATATTCTGCTATATTAGATTTGTTTTTATTGCTCTTTCCTCAGTCTAACTCCTAGATTTATTTAATGTTATAGGTTACTTAGCCTTAGTTTCTTTTGATAGGGACCACCCCCTTGGATTCGCTAAGATTTGGCCTATATAGAAAATTCAAGTGTTGAGTGACAGTAACTCAACTCTTGGCTTTCCCCCAAGGATACACCTAGTGGATTGAATATTTCTGCCACATATATCGAGGTGTCTATAAAGGAAACAACATGAACAATAGTGAGAAATACAAAATAGTAGAAATAAAATAGATAACAAGAATAAATGTAACAATGAAGGGGGAAAGTTAATTCTCACTATCTCATTTGGTTAAGGTGTGGGTGTCGTCAACAGGGTGACCCAAGTTCAATTCCCCTTAGGGGTGAGCTAGTTGGGAGGAGACATCAGAAAATACAAGCATGCTAAGGGTTTGTGTGACCCAGGCCAGGTGTGATCCCCGGATGACTTTGACAACTTATATTCCCCTGTGTTATGGTTATTAACCAAGGGTTCATTTCTATTGGCCCCAAGTGACGGGTAATTGAACAAAAAAACAGTGAAGAGGGAAATAATTGATTGCTTTTCTACAATACTCTTTCTCTTCCTCTTCCTTTTCTCTCTGGTAGAACCATTTGAAATTAATAAATGAGACAAACCCTATTTATCCCTCTTTTTAAGACATTTTTCTTTCTTCTTCAAACATTTAAAAATTCTCCCTTTTTTCAATAATAAAAAATGACATTGTTCAATACTTTTGTTTATCAGAAGCATCAATGCACCTAGACTGTAAAAGTAGCACTGATGTGTCTTCATCAATGATGAGCGTTGAAATTAGTGCACCTTAACCAAAGAGAATCTTCGACACCGGTGTGCTTTAACATAAGAGGTGCATCGACGCACCATTTCAAAAGTGGAGCATCGATATTTTTTTGACAAAAGAATATTGGTGCACGTGGGTCATGGATCATCAATGCTCCCACGCCTTAAACAGAGCACTGTGTGTCTTCACAAAATAGGAGCACCAACACTAGTGCACCTTCACCAAATAGGAGCACCAACACTGGTGTGACTTATCGAAAGAGAAGTGTTGGTGTGCCATTAAAAAGGTGGAGTATCTTCACATGGGTCATAAAGCACTGGTGCTCCTAAACCATTGAGTAACACCAGTACACCATTACCAAAAACCAACACCAGTGCACCATAATGGTTTAAGTGCATCGATAAAAAACATTCACTAAAACCTTCGCTTGCTTTCCTCCACTAGAAACCTCCACTATTAACCAAGAAGGAACATGTTTTTTTGGGGGGTTCGGCTACAACCTCCACTAGAAAGTGTTCTCCTTGTAGTGAGAAAGATTTGAGTTTCCATTTTAACAAAACAATTTTTTTTTAAAATTTGGTATCTCTAGCTAGGTAAGCCCTTCCATATTCAATTATAATCTCCTCCTCTGGGGTCCATAGTTTTTCCAATAGTATATAGTCTTCTATTTCTAACATTTTTCTTTAAATTATGGTCGGGGTAAATCTTATATAATGAGAATGGTTTACCTCAATTTCCTACTTGAGACTAAATTCTGAGAGTGGGGATTTTCCTTTGCGTGGGTTATAGGAACCAAGGGCACGAGGCATGCTGCTGATTAATTGTAAGGGAATGTGATATGAAATAAAAGAGAAAAAAAACAACCAAAGGAATCCTCCCACAGAATATTGAAAACAACCTGAGGCTTGAGAGCCAATTCTAAGGTTGAGCCTGAGGCCCACAAGGTAGCACGATAGAGGAGGGAGGAGAAATGAACCAAGGTGGGTATTTTATAGGATCAAGGAATGGGAGACATAAAAACCAATAGAATCTTGAACAACCAAAGACTCTTATAGGGAGCAAATGAGGGAAACAAAAAATAACCAGAGAGACAAGCTTTAAATCCAAAGACTCTGAAGAATACTTGAACAAAGAAGACCTATCATGTTTATTTCTTAGATTGATATATGAATCCTTAACCTTGATATTATCAGGATGGAGGGAGTGATGGATTATCATTCCAAGTTCACCTTCTTAACCAACATTGTCATTAATTTGAATTGAATTGATTTTAATGATATCTTCATGCATTAAACAATTCCATGAGTTTCAATGATTTCCATAGTTCAATTTCCATATTTTGTTCTCAGTTTCCATGATTTTGCAACCCTTGAATGTGAAGCCACCTTTTATCTCATGCATAAGATGTTTCTGCAATGTATCTAGAAGCAAAGAGTTCAGAAAGGGAAAGATGGTGGTTTTCTTATCAAGGGAGGGACTGACAAGTGGCAACCGTCTCGTCCTTCCTTTGAGACATTTCCTGCTCCCTATTAGGATCCTCCATCATGTTGATCACCTAATCCGGGGATGCAAATTACAAATTATAATAGAACAAATGGAAATCTACAAGTCACAATTAGAGTTGCCTTTTATAATATACAATCTAACACTAAAATTACAATTACAATTTACAAAATTTCCCAATTACAAATTACAATTGTATAAGTACTCTTTAAGAAATTACTAATTAGACATGCACAAATTACAATGGTACAATTACTCTTTAAAAAATTACTAATTAGACATGCACAAATTATAGCTTACAATCTCATTTGTAATTCATGATATCAGATTCAATTTACTTTACAATGCAACTTTATGTTTACTTGATTTTCCTTTACAAGGCATTAAACAAATGTTGTGCAAATTTAATATTGGAATGAAGTCAAAGTTAAGGATTGTTTTACTTTAAATTCGATAGGTTTAGGAATAAATGATATAAAGTGGAAAATTAATTCCTTATATCAAAATGACCAATGACATGGAATTGTTACCTTGCAATTTGGGATAAATGTTATATAGTGGGAAATTAAAACATATGTATACGTGTGAAACATAGATCTTGTGTCATGGTTCATAAATGTTGAAGGAGGACTTTGAAACATGAGGATACAAATTCATGTTTATGAGTTTATAATACACTTAATTTTAGGGATGAAGACAATATTTTATTATAAAATGAACATTTAAATATAAATTTAAGATAGATAGTAGGGTCATTGATACCATGTGAAATATCGATACAAAATTGGATAGTTTGAAAATCATACAAATCATTGTGGGCATAAGTTACTCTACCAAGTAGGTCAACCTCAAAAGTGGCACATGTGTAGTTTATTCTTCTATCCAATGCATTATAGGAATGCAAGTATCCATAATACAATCATGGTCAACTTCCACCATCTTCCATCTCTTTGGTTCATTGCTCTTCACCTTTATTTCCATGAGATGTATCCTATTTTCCACCACCAAATGATTGTACTGGAAAGATATATACTCAGGCATAAAGTCTTAGAAAATAAAATAATCACATTGATTTTTTTCTTTTTCAAAAAAGTGGCCCATTAAAACTAGGTCTCCAATTTAGGCGTGAAATATCCATCCTGATAGGGTCGCACCAACCTGGTTTTAATTTGTGTACACTGCATTAAATAATATTCCACTTTCTCTTCATTACTTGGGGGTTCAGTGAAAAAAAATACATCACATGCCAAAAAAATTACATTTGTTAATCAAATGTATATACATCCAAGTACATGTTTGGAAGTTTGAACATTCAAATGAAGATTCCAAGTAAAAGCATGTGATGTATATAATCAATTATTTCCCGTTAATGTTTAGTTGCATACCTTCATTAACCACGTTAGAAACCTGATCATGATTTAATAACACCATAGCCCTTTTAGTGTGTATCTATTTCCATGTTGGAATTGAGGACCCTTCGGGTTAAGAGGTACATGTTTTCATCCCTTCACATGTCCAACATTTTCACATTCATTAATCTTGAATCCATCTGCATCCATGCAGAACTTGCAAAAGCACGCATAATTCCTCATTTTTATGGAAAATATGTTTCCCATGTCCTTAATACATACATAGTTCAATTACATCATTCCGTGTATAATATTACAATACCAAGGAATGGATCTATTCACATTGCCAATGGCAACATTCCAAAATTACCTGCATCACAATAAATGTATGAAATATATGATTTTTCAACTAAATTGATGCTTCAAAGCACAATAAAAAATATGAGCTTGTACTACACATTGCAGTCTCTTAGTTGCAAGATGGCCTTTCCTATTCGTGATATTCATGTCCCAAATGCAGTGTGCACCATTCGACTACTTTTGCAAATGATTTGAAGGATAAGAAATGAATTGTAAATGAAGGATAATAAATGAATTGTACATTACTAATGCAGTTTAATATTTTAAGCACCTTGCTTTTATGTATATCGTGCTTTGAGAACCTAAATAATTTGATTTTCATTCTATAATGGAATATAAATTGTGATTTTTTTTTTGAAAAAAAAACAATATAGAGAGTTTAAGGTATTGGGATATACAAATCAATAAATTTATTAGTCCTTCCCATAGGAGGAAATTATGTGTATTCATCTTGTCGTCTTTTTCCCATCATTTTCATGTCCCCATTTGACAAATGAGACTACTTGCAAATAATGTTTCACCAACCCACTAGTTCCCTGGGTTGAGACAGAGACATAAATTTTGTAATAAAGGGGCTATGGGACCCAAAATGAATTTAGTTTACCATATTCACATTTAAATGGGTCACATAAATCATAAATTATAATAAAATAAGGTGGCATTGATTCATGAAGACACTTGGAAGCTTGTGGATCCTTTGGGTGACTAGATTCCCCACACACTTGGCATGATCTTCATCCAAATTCTTATCCATGGGAAATGTAATGTTATTGGAGGATGATGTGGTGTCAAATAGAATATTATGAGCCAAGGAACTCAAATGAGTAAGGAAGAGTAATTCCCATGGAAGAGGAAGAGACTAGAAGGCAATGTGTGCCACTTGGAAGGAGATTCCATGCACTCTATGACAACAAATGATGAAAGATTCTATGAAAAGTATGAAAAATTGATACATGATTGCAGACCTATGAAAAATATGAAATAAGAGGGATAAAAGTAGACATCGAGAGGGCACATTTGGGAGTTATAGGCATCCATTCAAATTGGGGAAAGAATTGGAACATGAAGAGGAAGACAAGTGTTATATGAGTTATTAAACCACTAAGATGAGTTGGATGAATCCCATGGAGGGAAATTCGACCTTAGGAGGAATCATGAATTTAATAAAAGGATTTCATGAGGAATTATAATAGATTTTTATCATTTTTTAAGTGACCTTTGGTATTTTGGAAATCTTTTACTTGTCCATTGCACTGTGAGTGTTCACTCTCCCTGCTTGTAAACCAATTTCGAGGGAGTTCAATTCATTGCCAAGTTGGTTGATGGAGAGGCCATTCATAAATATCATTTGGATCTGAATGAATTTTTTTAGTTGTAGGTTGGAGGCTCATATAGTTAGAGACTTCTCTATCTTCCCCTTCTCTCATTCCTTCTTCTCCATTTCTCCACACTCTCATGTTGATGGCACACTTCACTAGTACAAAATGAGAAGTTAATGACTAAAAACATGACTAAAATCAGGCTATAAATGACTATTTTTAAGTCGATGAATAATAGTAGCTAATTTCCACTATCTTATAGCTAGTCGTATTTCACTAGTCATTAATAGCTTGACTTAGTAGTCATTGATTTAGTCATTGATAGACAATGATTTATTCATTGATAGTGAATGATTTAGTCTTTGTTTTAGTCATTGATAGTGAATGATTTAGTCATTGATTTAGTCACAGATTTAGTCACGGATTTAGTCATTGATTTAGTCACTGATTGCAACAATTAATGACCAAATATATGACTAAATAAACTACTAGATGTTAACATATTAACGACTAAGCTAAATACGACTAAGATACAGGAAATTAGCTACTAATAGTCGTATATATGCGAATTTAGTCATTTTTGTAGTCACAAATTTATGATAGGGCATAGAGGAATCGAACCACCAACTTCATGCCTATAATTAGGCAGGTGCACTACCATTGAGGTAGCACCCTTTAAGAAGTTTTTATTGCTTGACAATGATGATATTCAAACAAATTTATGATAGATAGCAATCTACAAACTACATAATTATTACTATTACAACTTATGAGTAACTAGTATTTATGATAAACTAATTCTTGAGAGCTATGTACAATTTTTCCTGTAACTAAAATTAGCATCAGGAAAAATGTAATGCTTTTCATTGTATTGTGTAAATTATTGAAACAATGCAATAAATAAAATTAGCACAAGAAAAATTTTAATGTTTTTTCATTGTATTGTGTAAATTATTGAAACAATGAAATAAAGATAAACATGTATTTTAGCTTATTGAAATAATGAAATAAAGAGAAGCATGTGCTTTAAACATTTTAAGGAACTCTCATAAACTTATATATAATTAAAAATATAACAATCACATAAATAAAATACGGATAAAAAGAGAGAGTTTTTTACAACTATAACATAGTACTATATTAAAAATACAAAAAAATGAATATAAATTATACATATAGTACCATGAAATGTAGTTTAATCATTCAATGTCATTAAACATTTTACATAAATAAGATTATGCATAGGAATTCCAATGGAATATACAAAATAGAAAAAAATTATAGGTTGTCCATCAAGTGGATCATCATCATCAAAATACATCTTAAATGCATTTTAAAGTGTTTGATGAATATCCTAAAGTTGGATCTATGTACATTGAATGTTCTACATATTACAACATTGATGTGTCAAAAGAGAAGATGTTGAGGAAACATTCTACAAAGAGGAGGTGAATCTAAATATCCATGCAAGGGACCTAATAGAAAATGATGAGTAGTAGGTATTTGATGTTCTACTAGAGTTGGAAAAGGATGATAATGCATCAATCATATATTGTGCATCCAAGTATGTAGATTCCCTGGAGGACATACCCATGAGGACAAGAGTTTAATGAACACTTTTCTTGTTTATGAATGTGTGGATTAGAGGAAGGAAGAAGCAACCCCATTGAGGCTATAAGTAAAAGGAGAACAACATTAAGATTGCTATAGATTTTAAAGAAATTTTTGAAGGAGAGGGAAATGATGTAAGTGTGGTAAAAGAGGAAGAGGTTATAACCCATAGGGAGGTTGTAGAAGATAACAAAAAAAAGGTTAATATAACAACCATTTATAGCAACTTCTCTGTCGAGATCCCTTCCTGTAACTCCATTAGATGCGTAGTTCGACGGATTACTAATAGTCATTAGGGCCAATAAATATCTTCAACTATATACATCCCCTAAGTAATTAAAATATTGCTTTCAACTTATATACTTCTATAATAACCCTGCTTTTGAGGTAAATTCCAGCAACAATACAAGGGAATGAACCTTCAATTACACCCAATAAAACTAGGACATTGCAACAAGAAACACTAAAACAAGGGGATTAACCTTCAATTACCCCAAATAAAACTTGGACATTGCAACAGGAAACACTAAAATAACAGCAAACGTTTTTATGTACTCCATAAAGAACCCCATCAAGTAACCTTTTTCTGTAGAATTTACCTCATCTTCAAAAAGATATCCATCAGGTACAAAAAACCCATCACTGCCATCATATTCCTCATATTTAAACTTATCTGTGTCAACCTCATTCTTTTCTTCCCCATCATCCTTATCACAGTCAGAATGGCTTTCCCCAAGATCTTCCTGAAATTTTTAAAAAAGTAAGAAAGTTAATAAAAATACTACAAATACTCTTACCAAAAAGATTTAGTGATGAGTACCTCTTCCCATTCTTCATCACTATCATTCTCATAGTCCAAAGAAGAGTTCTTCCTGAAAGGATTTCGAAGCCCAATGCCATCACTACATCAAAAACAAAGAGTCAGAAACAAAACTTTCCCTCTTGTCTACTGCAAGTCTGTAAATTGGTAAGCTGTTTAAAGTAGAATTAAATATCAGCAAAAGAAAACCCCATTCCAAGTCGAGGCATTCAAATTTCAAACATATACTTATTTTTCTGAGGAACTTCATATCAACGAACACACATAAGCATAAGATATGAAGATGCCAATAATTGGTACCTAAAGACAACAAAATGACCAGAATCATACTCACTTGGGAAAGCCAAAATATATTTAAGTATTCTATGTCAGATAAGCTCCACTAAAAAGTATGACCCTCGTCAAAATTTAAGTTATGTTTGAGTATCTCAAACTTGACCCAGTCTACTGAAAAGGTTAGCCGAGGCAACAAGAAAGTATTCCTTCCATAACGACCAAATTCTAGAGTAACTGAAATCTTCTCATCTTCGCATTCCTCCTATTAAAAATACGCAACTCATACCATGAATTGCCATTTTTAGTGGATATAAACTATAATTAAAAACTTTCCTAACACTGATAAATAACATGTGAACAGGGATGTATCATATATCAAGAAAACATATAATAAGTTTAACTCATCAATGCATCCTTTATTATAGCAAAAAACCAGGAAAAATGTATTTATAAATGATTCAAAAATGATATTTTCCTCAAGATTATGTTTATGATACATGAATTTTACTTGGAATTACATTTCTCACAATTACAGATCTTCATTTTAAACAAGGAAAAAAGGAAGACAATCCACTGTCGCCATTGGACTCCTCCATTCAATGAATTGTTAACCTGTCCATCCATGCTAGCTCTTCCACATTATGTTATGTTGTGTGTCCACAATGAAAGTAAACATGCCAATGGAGCATGACAGTATGTTAGCAACTTAGCACAACCGAATATTGGAACGATGCACCCATGTCGCTACACTGCATCAATGCAAGTGAAATATTAAAACATCCGCAATACATATCTAAGTCGCCACTTTGATTGGCTCTTTAAGTATTCTATGTCAGATAAGCTCCACTGAAAAGTATGACCCTCGTCAAAATATAAGTTATGTTTGAGTATCTCAAACCTGACCTAGTCTACTAAAAAGGTTAGCTGAGGCAACCAGAAAGTATTCCTTCCATAAAGACCAAATTCTGGAGTAACTGAAATCTCCTCATCTTCGCATTCCTCCTATTAAAAATACACAGCTCATACCATGAATTGCCATTTTTAGTAGATATAACCTATAATTTAAAACTTTCCTAACATTGATAAATTACATGTGAACAGGGACGTATCAGATATCAAGAAAACATATAATAAGTTTAACTCATCATGCATCCTTTATTATAGCAAAAAACCAGGAAAAACATATTTATAAATGCTTCAAAAATGATATTTTCCTCAGGATTATGTTTATGATACATGAATTTTACTTGCAATTACATTTCTCACAATTGAAACTCTTCATTTTAAGCAAGGAAAAAAGGAAGACAATCCATTGTCGCCATTGGACTCCTCCATTCGATGAATTATTAACCTATCCATCCATGCTAGCTCTTCCACATTATGTTATGTTGTGTGTCCACAATGAAAGTGCACATGCCAAGGGAGCATGACAGTATGTTAGAAACTTAGCACAACTGAATATTGGAACAATGCACCCATGTCACTACACTACATCTATGCAAGTAAAATATTAAAACATCCACAATACATATCTAAGTCACCACTTTGATTGTCTCTTTAAGTATTCGATGTCAGATAAGCTCCACTGAAAAGTATGACCCTCGTAAAAAGATAAGTTATGTTTGAGTATCTCAAACCTGACCCATTCTGCTGAAAAGGTTAGCTGAGGCAACAAGAAAGTATTCCTTCCATAAAGACCAAATTCTGGAGTAACTGAAATCTCCTCATCTTTGCATTCCTCCTATTAAAAATACACATCTCATACCATGAATTTCCATTTTTAGTGTATATAAACTATAATTAAAAACTGTCCTAACACTGATAAATAACATGTGAACAGGGATGTATCAGATATCAAGAAAACAGATAATAATTTCAACTCATCAATGCATCCTTTATTATAGAAAAAAAACAGGAAAAACGTATTTATAAATGCTTCAAAAATGATATTTTCCTCAAGATTATGTTTATGATACATGAATTTTACTTGTAATTACATTTCTCACAATTGCATCTCTTCATTTTAAATAAGGAAAAAAGGAAGACAATCCACTGTCGCCATTGGACTCCTCCATGCGATGAACTATTAACCTGTCCATCCATGCAAGCTCGTCCACATTATGTTATGTTGTGTGTCCACAATGAAATTGCACATGCCAAGGGAGCATGACAGTATGTTAGCAACTTAGCACAATCGAATATTGGAACAATGCACCCATGTCACTACACTGCATCTATGCAACTAAAATATTAAAACATCCACAATACATATCTAAGTCACCACTTTGATTGGCTCTAAATTTAATCCCTACAATGTGCATCCTACAATATGATTATTTTGAATTTGCAACTCTCATACAACAACCAAAATTGCGCACCCATACTTTGACAATTTCTTAAGGGGAGCCTTTCTTTGGCTCAACTCCTCGGGTCATGGACTTTGTCAATATCTGACTCCTTCCAGGACCAATCCTACCCACCAAGGCTGCAATTTGGCTTCAACCTTTCCCATCATACTAGATTTTACAATAGTCACATGTCATAGGTGCCCTTCACTTTGCCAGTTACTCAACTCATAAGCTAAGAATCCAATCATAGAATGGAATTCAAGACACTATAACAGAAAGACAAAAAGGTTGTAGTTACAAAAACATTCCCCTTATTAGAAGAAGAATACTCTTTGACTTCTACTGTAAAATATGATAAACAAATAAAGGTGATACATAGATCAATTTACCACTATCCCATCTGAATAGAAACTTGCCACCTAATTTAAACAAATTTCCAATACAATTAATGAGAGCCAAAATATAATTAAATTATGTACTTACATTCATTTCATTAACTTGAACACTTTCAAAATGGAAAATGATAGATGAGACGTCGAGTGTGACTGCCTTCAAAAAAATACCAACAGTACATGAAAAATCAAATATATGTCCTGAGGTTTCATCCTGTAGAGGGGAGGGAGGGGGCTTTTTGCTTACAATCCTAAGCGACAGTGGGAATTGACTTATGCTTGGTGGTCAACATTGACCACCTATAATAACACATAACCATTATATTTAAAGCAAGTGATAAAAATTCTAAGAGCCAGGCAAATTCAGAAACTTATTGCTAATGGAGACTCGACGATTATCATTTGCAAAATTAGAGACTTGACTCCCTATGCACCATAATGTCTTGCAAGAATGATCTCCAGACCTAGAATTCAAAGAATTGCAAGTATTTTGACTTGGGGAATTGCAAGTATTGCAAGTATTTAGCATTGAATCATTTAGTGTTTCAAAGGTACCATTTTGTATGGAGGAGTTATGCTTTGTGAATCATTATTCCTTGGCTATAATGGAACCTAATAGTGGATTCAATAATTAAAGAGTCATGTTGCAAATATAAAGAGAAATACCCTGCTCCTACAACATTGCATCTTTAGCGAAACCTTTAAAGGGTTGTATATTTGGCTTCTAGGTGATGGTACCAGTTATTTGAAAGGTAGGACAACTGGTTAAGCATGAATTAAACTGGAAAAACTTGCAAACTATTAAGTATAACAAAATATATAGCAGCTCTGTGTTGATATGTACAGGATCTGAAACAGCTTCCATGATGATTGGGCAACAGTTCACATAGAGAAATAACCATTGATAAGAACTAAACTTTCCTTAGAATGTATGGTCACCTAAAATATGGCTACACTAAAATTTATATTCTAGTAAGCTTTTGAGATTGACTAAACCTATCAAAAAGGTTGGAGAGACTAGTAGTCTACAGTGTTCTTATAATTTATAGTTACATAAAGGCATATTCTTATCAATATTTATGACTTTCAAAATGAAGGAATTTACTTGACCATGAAAAGCACATTTATGATGAAGCAAAGGATAGAGAAAATCATGATGAGGTTCATATTCCCTATTTGACATGCCTACAAGAAACTATTTCTTCATAAGGGTAATAAATCATGTCTCCATCCTGCTTGATTGGAATGTGAAAGTGCCCTGCCCTGATTATCTGATTACAAACTAGTTTTAAGTTCCAATTCCCTTCAGGCCCTATGGCATGTTTACGCCTTCCACTCTGACTCCCCACGTGGGATGCATTGCTTCTTCAATGGAATATAAGAGCCTCACTAAGACCTGGGTCTCATATTTTGGTGTGGATTTATATTTACAATTAGAAAGTTCAAGTTTCATGAATACTTGTTCAAAACCTACCAAGCAGTTTCACAAAAAAAGAGCAAATATGACACAAAATTTGGCACAACAATTTTTTTTTTTTTTTTAATTTGTTTTTGATTGATCTGGGGGGAGTTACAAACACTCTCAAGATTCAGCACCAATGGTTTCCTTTTTACATTTCGTTAGAAAATTATTTGTGGAATTCCATTTACACATGCAAAGTTTAAGGCCATAAAATGTTATTCAACACCTGCCATGTAAGATCTGTCCATCCTTATTCAACATGTTCAGTTTGTATGGTATCAACATCCCATTTTCAAGATAAAATATGTGATAGTACCAAAAGGATTACTCACTTTGGTGAGTTCAAGAGGCTCAAAAAAGTCATCTGCAGTCTTCATCCATCTACATCTGCTCCAATCCTATTTTTATCAAATTATAAGCATTTTTATTATCACTGTAGTGACCCTTATTTGTGAAGAAATTGAAACATAAGATGCTTAGAGTCATGGAAAATGAGAGCAATACATATGATATTGTGGTAAGAGAATATGTTTCAAATGTTGATTTGGCCATTACAATAGAGTCTATCCAAGCTGTTGGAAAAATTGCATTATAGTAGTGTGATGTCAACGGTATTGTTGATCGAATTCTGTTGATGTAATTATAACTTCGGAATATATTCACTTGTATATCTTATGTATTGTACCCAAATGTTTATTCTGGGATGTGTCTGTAATGTACTTGATTCATTTCATGCCCCGATGTTCCTATCAGGAGGTTCTATAATGTAAACAAGTCATGTCAAGTCATTGTGGGTAACCCTCCTATTGATCAAGGGTTAAAGTCCCCGTAGTTCCGGGGCACTAAGGTTATTAGAATATCTTAGAGAAGTCGGCCCTAGTAGGGTTTAGTCAAGTCAGGAATTTGTATAAATAGAGAGATAGCCTCTCTATTTATCACACACTCACTAACACTCAGTTGTAGTGCATAGCCGAGGAAGAAGAGGACACTGGGGCTAGGAAGAAAGACGTTACTACTGTCGAGATATCATCTTACTGTTTTGGGGTTTTACTTTTGGTGCCGATTCTATCTCTGAGGAAGTTGCGGGGTTTTCTCCATTTATGGTTTCCCTGATAAAAAACATTGTGTTCATTGTCTCTTGTGTTTGATTGCTGTGTTTTTTATTCTCTTAGTTAAATATTCTAATATAATGCTAGCTTAATGTTAAAAATCTAACATGGTATCAGAGCTAACCTAAGAAGAAGACAATGTGCAGCTACAGAAACTAGGGCTTCCTACTTTGTGGATCTCTCTCCACATATTTTTAGCAAAATAAGGTTGGAATAACTCTCCTCCTTAGGGCACATTTTTCTTTTGAAGCAGAATCCAATTCTGATGTTTTTCAGTTTTGGACCCAACACTACTACCAGAAATTAGGGCTTTCCACAGAAGTGGAATTTTTTAATGAGCCCAGGCCTGGATTGATCTCTTCCCCAAAATCGAAGTTTAGAGATCAAGATCAAAGAATTTGGTTGGACAGAACTCTGAAAATGCAAAACCCTAATCTACTCCTGAACCAGCACTGCATAAATTCAGCTCCAAATCCAGATCTGACATCTTGACCTGGTAAGATCTAAATATTTTGTATTTCCATTTGAGGTTCTCAGTTAAGATGTCTCATCATACCAAGCTTGATGAAAAACTTGAGGGATATGATAACTTCCGAGCCTGGAAGTATAGGATTTCCCTGGTCCTAGAAGAAAATGAGTTGGACTCCTATATCAGTGATGAGATTCCATTTCCAGAGGGAGATGAGGCTAAGGTCTTACACAAGAAGAAGTTGGTTATGGAAAAGAGTATTATTGCTGATTCAATCAAGGATCACCTCATACCACATGTGTCCTCCCTAAAGACACCTAAATCTATGTTTGATGCCCTAACAAAATTGTATGAAGGGAAGAACATAAACCAGAATATGACTTTGAGAAACCAACTGAAGCATGTAAAGATCCAGAATGCAGAAACCATCCAACCTTACTTTACAAGGGTCTCTCAGATCAAGGAACAACTGGAAGCAGTAGATGAAGAAGTGGGAAATGCAAAGATTGTAATGACCACCTTGAATGGTCTCCCTAGATCATGTGACTCCTTTATTCAAGGAATCTATGCCATAAAGAAGTTAGTCAATTTCAGCAGACTATGGGAAGAATTCTCTCAAGAAGAAGCTCGGATAGTAGCTCGAGAAGAGAATATGGGAAGTGAAGATCAATCTCTCACATTTCACTCTAAGAAAAGTAGAATAAACTCTCATCACTCCAGAGGTAATACTTTTCACCATAAAGATAACATTAGAAAGGACTTATCTAAATTAAGATGCTATACATGTGATGAAAGAAGACACTTTGCCAAAGATTGTCCTAGAAACAAGATTAACTCCAATAAGAAGGTAAAAAAGAGAAGACATCATGCTCATGCTGTAGAGGATGATAAACCTTCCAAAAAGAGAACCAAATATGAAAGTGAAGATTCTTCAAGTGATGAAGAATATGTCTTGATTTCCACTCTCACGGGAAACATTACTCATGGAAGAAATGATTGGCTTATAGACAGTGGGGCTTCCAAGCATATGAAAGGATTCAAGGAATCCTTTGTGAAACTATCAGAACATGAATCACCTCACAAGGTGAAGCTCAGAGATGACTACCAGTATCCAATAAAAGGTAGTGGGGAATCCTCCTATAAGCTAGACTCTGGAAAGTCTATGACAATGAAGGAAGTAATGTTTGTACCAGGACTAAAGAAGAACCTCCTCTCCATATCTACATTAGATGCAAAAGGAATGAGGGTTGAATTTATAGATGGTCAAGTAATCATGTGGCCAAAGGGAAAGACTATTAATGATGCAGTAGTGATTGGGGAACAAGAAGGAGGACTATACAAATTGAAGGGCCATCCAGAACAAGCCTTGGTCCATGACACAAAAGAACCAAATGAACTTTAGCATAGAAGGCTTGCACATGTGCATTACAGAGCACTACCACTTGCAAGCAAAGTTGTTGAAGGTCTTCCAGAAATTCAAGCAAAAGATGATGGGGTCTGCAAAGGATGCGCAAAGGAAAGAACACAAAGAAGACATTTCCAAGTAGCGAGAGAAAATCAAAAGGAATCTTGGAAATCATCCACTATGATGTATGCGGTCCAATGTCATCAAGTTCATTAAGTAGGTATGTATACTATGTTTCTTTTATTGATGACTTTTCTAAGAAGACATGGATTTACTTCATGAAGAACAAAGATGAAGTATTCAGCAAGTTCAAGGAATTCAAAGCCTTGATCGAGAACCACACTAAAAAGAAGATCGAGACTTTTCGATTAGATATGGCAGAGAATTCACATCAAATGAATTCAAAGACTTATGCAAAGACTCGGGGATTAAAAGGGAGTTGTCCACTCCATATAATCCACAATAGAATGGGATTGTAGAAAGGAAGAATAGAACTATCATGGAAGCTGCAAGAGAAATGCTTCATGATCAAGATCTTCCTATGCATCTATGGGCAGAAGCTACTAGAAGAGCGGTGTATGTACAGAACCGTACTCCACACATAGTACTCAAGAACAAGACACCTGAAGAAGTCTTTTCCGGCAAGAAACCAGAAGTCAGCCATCTCAAAATATTCGACTGTCTAGTGTACATACACATTCCAAAAGAGAAGAGAACTAAATTAGATCCTTCAAGAAAGAAGCCTTATATTTGTGGGATACTCTAAAAGTTTGAAGGCTTACAGAATATACTTCCTAGGATTCAAGAAGATCGACATCAGCAGGGATGTGACATTTGATGAAGACTCAGCTTACAACAAATCCAGAAAGAGAACTACTGAAGAGCTTGAAGAAGTACCTAGAATTCATGATACAACCATGAACGAAGAAACTCAAGAAGAAGCTTGAGAATTTGAAGAACCACAAGAACTTGTAGATCCACCTCAGGAGAAGAATCCTCATAAGAGGAAACCTGCTTGGGTACGAGAAGCTATCCAAGGTGCAGAAAGATATGGGGATACAGAAGAGAATCACAAAGAAAGAAAGAGGACCAGATCCTACTTTAGGTATGTAGCATTATTATGTGATTTCATTGATAAAGAACCTTCCAATTATGAAGAAGCGGAAAAATGGAAAGAATGGAAGGATGCTATGATCGAAGAGTATCAATCGATCATGAAGAATGATGTTTGGAATGTTGTCCCAAGACCAGAAGGGAAGTCAGTTGTAACTTCCAAATGGATCTACAAGATCAAGCATGCTACAGATGGTAGCATAGAAAAATATAAAGCTAGATTTGTTGCTCCTGGTTTCTCCCAGAAAGAAGGAATAGACTATGAAGAAACTTTTGCACTTGTAGCCAAATAAACTTCCATTAGATCAGTACTTGCTCTGGCTGCAATGATGAAACGGAAGATACACCAGATGGATGTCAAGATGGCTTTCTTGAATGGTGTAGTGGAAGAGGAAGTATATGTGGAACAACCACTCAGTTTTGAGACACATGACAGGGAATCTCATGTGTGTAGATTGAAGAAAGACCTGTATGATTTGAAACAGGAACCCAAGACATGGTACGGTAGAATTGACAGCTTTCTATCCAGTTTGGCTTTACCAAGAGTTAAGTAGATTCCAACCTTTACTACAAGGTTGAAGACGACAACCCAGTGATGCTCCTACTGTATTTATATGACCTGTTTGTAATAGGTATGGATGGGTTGATTGTTGATACAAAGAGGAAGCTTGTTGCCAAGTTCGAAATGAAGGAATTGGGTATGATGCATTATTTTCTAGGCATGGAGGTGTGGCAGAATGCAGATGGAATTTACCTGAGACAAGGGAAATATACAGTAGAGATCCTGAAGAGGTTCAGGGTGATGGATTGCAAGGCCATGACCACACCTATGGCATCGAACCTAAAGCTATTGAGTGATGCTTCATCAGAAGTGGTTGATGCTATGATGTATCGTCAGATGATTGGGCCCTTGATGTACCTGATGAACACAAGACCAGATATTTTCTTTGTTTTGAACACCTTGAGCTAGTTCTTGACAAATCCGTGACATGTTCACTTGATTGCTACAAAGCATATTCTGAGGTACCTGAGGGGTACAGTTGATTATGGGCTCAAGTATAAGGTGAATCAAAAGATTAAACTGGAGGGTTATGTTGATTCATATTGGGTAGGAAGTGCCATCGATAGGAAGAGCACTTGAGGGTGTTGCTTTAGTATGGGATCAGGTGTGATCTCTTGGTTTAGCAGGAAGCAATCCTATGTGGCACTGAGTACAACTGAAGAAGAGTATGTTGCAGCTTGTTCAGCTAGTTGTGAGGCAGTATGGCTAAGAAAGCTACTGTCTGATTTATTTGATCTCCAGTTAGATGCTACTTGTATATATTGCGACAACTAGAGTTGTGTGAAGTTGTCGGAGAACCCAGTGTTCCATGACAAGTCGAAGCATATCAAGATCAAATATCACTATATCAGGGATATGGTGTAGAGGGGAGCAGTGAAGCTCCAATATGTTACGATGAACATATAGATAGATGATGTGTTGACAAAGCCATTAGATAGAGTGAAGTTTGATTACTTTAGGGAGAAGCTTGGTGTTCTCCAGATCGAGGTTCCTTCCAAGGGGAAGTGATGAGTCTGTGAGCCATTCTGACATGGTGAGAGGATTGGTTCCTTCCATGGTCAGATGTAAGGGCTGATCCATTCTGTCATGGTGAGAGGATTGGTTCCTTCCATGTCAGATATGATTGCTGAGCCATTCTGATATGACTATAGGATTGGTTCCTACATGATCATATATAAGGGCTATTTCCATTCTTGGAATGGAGGTGCCTGGTCAGTTACCAGGAATACTTGGTCTAGGACTGAGGGCCATTCTGATATGGCTATGGGATGTGTTCCCACATGATCAAATATGAGTGCATGTCCATTCTGATGTGATTGAGGGATGTGTTCCCACTTGATCAGATACAAGGGTTGATGCCATTCTCTTGGAGAATGGAGGCACCTGGTCAGTTACCAGGAACCCTCAACCTGGGGTTGAGAGTCTTTCCAGCATGGTTGCAAGATGTGTTCCGGCATGGTTGGATGTAAGTGCAGATCCCTTCCAGCATGGTTGCAGGATGTGTTCCCACATGGTTGGATTTAAGTGTGGATCCCTTCCAGCATGGTTGTAGGATGTGTTCCTGCATGGTTAGATGTAAGTGCAGAGCCCTTCCAACATGGTTGCAAGATGTATTCCCGCATGGTTGGATGTAAGTGCAGAGCCCTTCCAGCATGGTTTTAGGATGTCTTCTCGCATCGTTGGATGTAAGTGCAGAGCCTTTTTAGCATGGTTGCAGGTTGTGTTCCCGCATGGCTAGATATAAGTGTTGATCCTTTTCGATAGCGTTGTGGGATGTGTTACCGCATGATCGGATGTGAGTGCTGGGCCTTTCTAATGTGATTATAGGATTGGTTCCTACATGATCAGATGTGAGTGTTGGGCATTCCTTTCTAACATGGTGTTGGATGTGTTCCTCTCATGGTCAGATATCAGTGATGGGCAGTCCATTCTGACTTGGTGTCAGATATAAGCACTGAAGAAGACCTACATGGAGGCTAGGCCTACAACCAGCATGAAAAAGGGTTGGCTCTGTAGAAATTCTTGTGACGAGAAGAATCATGAGATAGCACCTGTGATGATGATCCAGCAGTGATGATCTAAATCGAGTGATGATCCAACAATGATGATCTAGATCGAGTGATGATCCAAATCCAGAGATGATGCTCTAGTGATGATCCAGATCCAATGATGATCTAAATCCAGTGATGATGATCCAGATCCAGTGATGATCCAGATCTAGTGATGATGATCCAGATTCGAAGATGAAGATGACTTGAAGATGAAGATAATCCGAAGATGAAGATGACTTAAAGATGACGAGGACTCGATGATGATACAGATGATACAGAGAAGAATACGTGTGCTGATAAATTGTGTCGAGAGAATACCTTCCTAGTTAAGAGGGAGTGTTGATGTAATTATAACTTTGGAATGTATTCACTTGTATCTCTTATGTATTGTACCCCAATGTTTATTCCGGGATGTGTCTGTAATGTACTTGAGTGATGTCATGCCCCAATGTTCCTATCGGGAGGTTCTATAATGTCACACAAGTCATGTCAAGTCATTGTGGGTAACCCTCCTATTGATCAAGGTTTAAAGTCCCCGCAATTCCGGGGCACTAGGGTTATTAGACTCTCCTATAGAAGTCGACCCTAGTAGGGTTTGGTCAAGTTAGGAATTAGTATAAATAGAGAGCTATCCTCTCTATTTATCACACACTAACTCACACTTAGTTGTAGTGCATAGCTGCGGAAGAATAAAACACTAGGGCTAGGAAGAAAGAGGTTATTGCTATCGGGAGATCATCTTACTATTTTGGGGTTTTACTTTTGGTGCTGATTCTATCTCTAAGGAAGTTGTGGGGTTTTCTCCATTTATGGTTTCCCCGAGGAAAAACACTCTGTTCATTGTCTCTTGTGTTTGATTGATGTGCTTGTTATTCTCTCGGTTAAATATCATAATATAATGCTAGCTTAATGTTAAAAATATAACAAATTCTTCAATTCCTTGAGATGGAAAAGGATTATATCACCATAGAAACTCTAGTTTTAATTGTCAAAGGCATTTTAAGGAATTATCCACACCAGAGCCATGACTATACTGCAGTCGTTAGCAACATTAGCGGTAGAAATGTTCTTGAACCCAGGGCTAAAGTTGCAGTGGATCAGATGTTCATAGAATATTCTCAAGATATTGTCAAGAAGCCTCTAGAAACCTAAAGTGTGTAATTAATCCATCTAAATAAGCAGTTTCTATATTTACAGATACTCAGGAGCAGTAAAATCATGCATTGTATATTTGATGAATTCAACTTTTATTTATGTTATTTCTTGGGATTCTCCTATACTTTTGTTGATAAGGAACATCAAGGACCGAGTTTTCAAAAGATATGAGATTTTTGGATTTCACCACAGGACCTACTGATAATCTCCTCCTAGAGGTAAAGAATTGAAGCAAGTGAAAATGATCTATTCCAAAGAGTTGAAGCAACAAATCATTCTTTTTCATATAATGCTTCTGACTACAATGAAAGTTCTGCAACCCTTGTCTCCCATCCTCCATCTCTTACAATTGTCCCTCCTCAATCTAAAATTTCAATGACAAGAGAGGCACTTCTAACACTTATTCCACACATGGGTTCTGTCATTGATGATTTGCTCATGTTGGACCCTTTCATGCTGACACCACCAATTTTTGCATTAACACTTGGTCCTACCACCTTTCAGCAAAAATGAAGTTTTATTCCAATTTTTCTAACACAGGTGTACCCATCCTGCTCTATCATAAGCAAGGGCGTCAATTCAATGCATTGCATCAGATGGTGCAGATCCAAAGTTTAGATTCAACAACACGGTTTAATTTGTTTTTTTAAATTTTATCAATAAATTTTGTTTTTGATTGATCTGTGGGGAGTTACCCAATAAAACACCAAACCCACGCTCACTTTAAGATGAGGAAAGAAAACCCAGCACAACTATTTCTATTATGATCAAGTATTAGGAATGACTTTACTGGAATAATCCCCACCACAATTGTTTCCTGTTAAGATTGATCAAAATTAACATTTGTTGAAGCTTTCTTGAAGTTCCTATCCTAATTTTGATCATGTTCCCACCATTTAATATGAGTATCAGGAATGCAGCCATTCATCTAGATGTTTGGATGCTGCAACAATATAGAATATACGGGAACACTAGGATCGACGTAGTTTGGGAAAATATTAAGGAAAATGATGAAATTAAACATAGAATTTGACGGATTTTAAACCAAACCATCAGTTACCTCTACATGTCGATGTCCTCTATTTTAATTTTCCATTATTTACTCTTCTAAATACAAATACTGCTACACATAGTGTTGGAACTTAAATACAAATACTGATACACATACTGCTGGAACTTAAATACAAATAATGCTACTACACATACTATTGGAAATCACTACAACAACATATAGTAAACGCAATTCAATTTCTCGTAGCACAAAATTCTAAAATAATCCTGAAATTTCTAACACTCCCATCTATCAAGTCCAATAAAAAAACAATTTAAAACACGACTAGGAAGTTTTTAAAGAAGGATAAACAAGGACAGGTTCAAAATTAAACCAGTCTAACACAAGGATGATTTTAAGGAACCATACTTATTTAAAAGTGTATAAATGTTTGTGAATATTACCAATTCTTAAAACACCAACTATAAAATGATTGACGATATTTTTCAAAAATATTTTAATTTCCAAGGATTTTATATCATGTATATAATAATTTGGTGATTTTGTGGGTGAAAAAATTTCACCCCATCAAAATTAGGCGAAACATGGCTTCAAAAAATGCAAAACGGTGAATCTTTTTGGGGATAAAAACATGGAAATATAGTCCACTGGGCTAAAATTCGCCCCTAAAATTATCCCTGGTCTAACAATGTTATGGAAAATGAAGAAATAGCTCCAATGATTTAAGAATTAAGCATAATGATTTATGCTCTTGATGGAAATGTAGGACACATAAAAGAACAAAAGTTTGAATGAAAATATAACAAGTGCATCATATTATAGACAAATAGAAAATCAAAAGGATTTGCAGAGACATACCTTTATCAGAAGTATTCAGTTTTGGCTTCCATTTTTCTTGTTGTTTGGACTTGTGTATTCCCGCTACAACATCATTCCCCTTCATTGCTTGATGTAATATGCTTGTGCCTACTTGAGTTTTTTCTAGATACTGTTGAACTACATCATTTAAACTCTTTCTCTTGATAGAGTTATGTTTACTCTTTTTTGCATGATTCCTCAATGTCAAAACTAAATTTCCATTCAGTTGATGCTATGACCCATTTTTCTCCAAACCAAGCCAGGATTACTACATATTAGTGCTATGTACATCCATCAATTATAGTTACCTAGGATATGTAGGAGCATAATTAGTCAAGCACATGCAAAAATATTATAAATGGACAAATAGAAGAAAACTTTGTCTCTTAATTTCTATACTCAGATATATAATACAATCACACTTTGTCTCTTAGGAGACAAGTCACTATGAAACAATGGACATACCTGAGAGAGAGAGAGAGAGATAGGTAGTTGTAGGGCAGAGTGAGACAAATACAGACCACAAGGTCACAGATCAATACTGTCAACCTCAAAACATATATAAAAAAAAAATTATTTACATTTGCAGCAGCTGTCGACCTAACAACTCTCCAGCCACAAAACTCAAAATCGATAATCGAGGTTCTACACCCAGCTTAATGAGATTCAAACCAGATTCAGTTAATTTTTTTAGGCCTTTTTGGTCACAAACAACTACACCTAACTGGACTAAATTTTTAACAGCTACACTTATTGCCTCATGGCTTGGGGCTTGAGGTCCAAACTCCACTCAACGCAGCCAATATTTCTTCTCTTAGCTTTTCCATACCTCAGATATTGTCATTGTCTGGTCTAGGAGGACATCATGGATAGTCCTAAATTGTGCCCATAACTACCTCACATCCACAAAAATGGCCCAAATTGAATGTCGAGACTGCTAGAAGGTGAAACACACCCAATAATGTTCAAAACAATACCCATATTGGCTTAATTATTGTTGTAACTTGTTGTTATAAGGCCCAAAACTGCCCAGATATGAGGTATAGGGGTTGTTCATTTCCTTTCATTGTCTACAGGTGGCATGGATTTCCCAGAATTCATTTTACAACTAAGAAAAAGACAACATCATACTTTAGACTTGCCCATAAAACTCAGAAACCAACCCATAAACCCTCATGAAAAATTAAGTGAACACCTTATGGGAAACATGGGAAATAATGTGCATGATTCCTCAATGTCAAAACTAAATATCCATTCAGTTGATGCTATGACCCATTTAGGGCAGAGTGAGACAAATACAGTCCACAAGGTCACGGATCAATACTGTCAACATCGAAAAATATATAAATAAATAAATAAATCTATTTGCATTTGCAGTAGCTGTCAACCCAACTCTCGACCCAACAACTCTCCACCCACAAAACTCAAAATCCCAAAGAAAGATAGAAAAAGCATTACCACAGGGAGAACAGAATGAGCCCAGAAAGCTTATCTAGGAGGCCTCTTGGGTGGAACAAACACACCCCAAGGGAATCAAAACAAGAATATATCCACAGCTAATACAAGAGGACAGGATAAAGAGTCTCATGCTCGAAAAGGGAAAAACATGAGCATGCCACAAATACTGAAAAAAACTCTTAAAAGAGTTGTATCAAGCCTTCCTCAATAATTTCTCCTTCCTAGAGTTCTGATAAGGAGAGAAGACCAACCTTCATATTAAGTGTTGCCTTGGATAAGCGGTCTTCACCATGTGGGTACTTAATATGTATTTGATTTAAAAGTTACATGTTGGCAACCCAAACCCTAATTTTAATTGTAAGTGTTGTTAAGTGGACCCACATGTAAAGTGGGCATGTAAGTTAAGTTAGAGGTCTAATATAAATAAGAGACCATTCTTGTCATTTGTATCATCACTTCATCACTTGTTCATGCAACTCACTAATCATAATGAACTTGGAGAAGGAGGTGCCAAGATTAGGGTTTCCTCATGAAGCTTGATATTAGGGTTTGATCATGAGGATTTAAGGAGGTGCTACTCGAATGATAATGATTTAATAATTGTGGCAGAGATATGGGGTACCAAGGATATATGTTCTTGTGTTGATGTTTACAAAGACAAGGAAATCACATTATATACAAAGGTGCTTGATGTGTTGGCTCTATATCAGAGGACATTACCAATTTCATTTTTCAAGTGTTCTTTTGATGCCTTCAAGCTTCTCCAAGAAGATCCATTGCTCTTATCCACCTTCCAACAAAATTCTATTTAGTCTCTATTGCTAGAATCTACTAGAGGGCTACGTTTCTGTGCTCCTGGATGTGAGGTTCCTAGATCCGGCATAGGACAACTATACAAATATTTACAACCATTATCGAATTTGATGTTGTATTCGCCAGAGAAATACATACGAAAAGATGCCCATCTTCTAGCATACAAAGCAATGTTAAGCACCTCTTCCTTTGATAGAAATAAAGAGGAAGTGGGAGTGTGGTTTTCTTTCTTTCTTGTTCACAATAGTACACAGGTTCTCCTCAAGGAAATATGAGAAGTACACTCTCCAAACAGCTTGGCCAGTGATATGTTTGGTTCGTTGGGATCAATTGTTATTGCTTTCTTATGTGATGTGGTATCTACAGTGGGAAAGAATCTATACAAGTACCTGGATGAGCTACTTTCATGTCTCTCTAAGCATATTTCAAAGGAATATCTTGCACCTCCACATTGTATCCCTCTCGTGATTTGTATCTTTGAAAAGTGACTTCGATTTGTTGAATCAAGCTCCAAAATTTTGAAGTTAGCTCAATAGACAGTCATTGCAATCTATGTGGCTAGTGTGTTGAACTTTCTTTTGTAATCTCAGGTCAACTCAAGGGCATTGACTTTTATAATCATGACTATGTTGTCTCCAAAGATTCAAAAATATTGTCAACTTGATCAGGCTTCAGAAACCTTTCTTTGTGAGTGGATTTGATTAAGAAGCTTATTGCTTTTTGGGAAAAATTCTTTATCCAAAGATCAAGATGGATATAACTTGGAAGCGATGGATAAGCAACATTTAGGCAAAGACAGTTCTAGTATTCCGAATCCCTTTCCCAAGTTCTAGCCCATCCTGCAATAAGCATGTTTATGTCCAAATGGATGTATTCTTCTATTTTGAGGAATAATAAAGACATGGGATCTCTTGATATCGAAAGTGTTGGTTTGAAATGCAAGAAATGGAGAAGGAAGAGTGACAAAACTAGATTTGAGATATTTTTGCATCTTTGTCAAGTAAAAGCTATATTGAGCAGCCTAATGGAAATTACATCCTCCCAACATAAAATCAACCCAGGTGGAGCATTGAAGAAGGGCGACTCATTTGGTAGAACCATTGCAGAGTCTTGCAAAACTTTCTTTTGTTGGTGCCTTTCAGTTTTCAAAAATAAACTTCTTGAAAGCATTAAGACAGATTATTGTGGAATATCACCTTCACCTACATTATGTATTCTATATGTTTTAAGCCCATTTATATCACCTTTCACTTTGCTTGAATTCATGAATTGGTTGTTTTCCAGTAACATCTTTGAGCATCAAGAAGCAGAAGCCTTTGCCCTTGGTCCAAAGCTCCCCTATGCCCATATCAGGCTCTATTTTACAACAGTAGCAATTAAAATGTTCCTTTCCTACCTAAAACAAGCTAAGGAAGATATTGTTGTTCATCAGTTCTTTTGGGATATGGATGGTCAAATTTTTGATGCAAATGTGGTTGGAGAAGTGTATAAGAAAGTGATATTACTGTTCACTCAAACATCTGGAAAATGAAGTTTTGCCTTCAGGATTGGTAATTCAAGTGATTGATAGCTATGATGTTATTATACGATAGAATGGTGAGGCTAATCTATGGGTGAACGCCACTAACTAAGAAAAAACAATTAGCAGAAAAGCAATCTACTATCAAGAGGTGTGAATTTATGCATTGTAGACTCCTTTTGATTTACCAAAGCAGGTTGAATTCCATATGATGCAAAAATTGCAGAGGTAGTTTTGATCAGGATATAGAGAATATGAAAGTCATAGATTTGGTGTATTACTTAAATTTGATCATAGCAGGTTTTGTTCATCAAGCAAACAAGATTGGAACAAGTAAAGAACAAAACTTGAGAGACAAATATGAAAAATTAAGGGTTGTTGCAAAGAGATTTAAGGATGGTAGAATGTTTAACAGAGGATTTGGATTAGTGCAAATCCCTCCAAATCAGGCATTAAATCTGGATGTGAACAAGTGCATTTCAAGTACATTTACAACATGAGTATCCTATTGATAGAGATCATAGTCATCACCAGCTAATTAAAACACAAGCATCGACAACAAATGCCAAGTACCTAGTCATGAGGAGACAGATTCCTCTAAATCTGAGTTTTATAATAGTTTGTACCGTTTCTTAGCCTGCAACATATCAACTCATTATTGAATCTTATTTACAGTTGATTTTGATGAAAACAGTACAAGATTTGAAGCCATGAAATTAGAAGTCAAGCACTAGTTCCAGATTTAGTGGGCTTTATCCAATATCTTCATGGATCAAACGACAATCAAGTGTCCTTAAAATTTGAGTCTAAATGCTTTTTCATAAAATAGAGAATCATTCCCATATTTGAAGAGATTTTTTCAAAGTTGAAAACAGAGCATATAGCAGACAGTCAACAGTTAAAGGGAGATTATCATAAATTCATGGACAGTCAAAGAGATATCCCAGATTTAGTGGCAAGAGATCTCCAACAATTCAAACAATTCAAGACAATTGGCAGCTGTGCTAAATTTAGTTTATTTGGTGATTTTTAATTGATTTTTGTTCCCTAAAATTAGATGCAATATGTCGATGTAATTTTCAAGGAGGATAGCATTTGATTACTATATAACAAGTAATCATTGAGTATAGTATAATGCTAACATGGGCTAGCCAATCCCCAACAAGTAATCATTTATCATAGTAGAACACTAACATGGGCTAGCCAATCCCCAACAAGACTAAAGACTTGAACTGCATCTTTCCACATACAAGACCCATTTTGATGATTTTGTCCCTTTTCTGAATCCTTTCTTCTACAATGAGAGGCTTTATGAGTTTATGAGTAATCGCTTTTTCCCATAGACCCACCCCTTTTATACATCTCCAAATACCTTTGGCTGTTAGTGCTTTGGCAAACCAATGTGGATTCTTTAATCCCCATCCTCCCATGTCTTTGGGTAAAGAGATTTTCTGCCATACAACCTAAGGGAAATCCTTACCACCAACCCATAAGAATATGAAGCTTATCTTTCTTATTTTCTCTAAAGTTTCCTTATGAACATATGTAAGAGAAATCCATAAAATTGGTATAGCTTCGAGCATAGCTTTCACCAATACCAATATTCTAGCCCTAGAATTACATTTGTTACACCATAGATTCAGCTTTCTTTCCACCTTCACAACAAGCAAAGTCCAATTAGCTTTGCAATAGTAATTAGGTTTTAATATGAATCCCAAATACTTAAGTCCATCCTGTAGTGCAAGGATAACTATAAAGCATTATGTGGATTGATTCTCCGTGGACTAAATCTCCCTAAAATTAACAAAAATCTTCCACATATCCTCAAAATATCACTTCATTAGAATTACATGAAATCAACCAGCCTTTACAAAATATACCTAATACACCTTGGAAAGATAAAATATGCAATATATTTTTTACAAGTACTAAAATTTTGACCAGTACAAAAATCCTTGGACATGTTGCTTTGGGGATTCCTTAGTGTGAATGTACCAAGAATTGAACTTGAATTGGCTATGGTAAATACTAAATTCCATTTGTCCTGCTGCTAGAACACAACCTAACTGACTAGAATAGCAGGTCCTAAAGGACATAATAGGGTGGACTTGGGTCGGTAATATATGAAACATTACAATCAAGGTTGAAGAAGAACAAGACACACTTCTTCAAACACATGCATTTCTGAAAGACTAAAACAACTGTTTCAAGACATACTTGCAACTGAATATATAAATTGACTACAATAGCTAATAGCATAGACCATAGCCTTTAGAAATTGTGCAGAAAACAATCAAACAAACGTTGTTATTAATGTGATTCCACAGACTTTGGTCAATTAAACCCACTGAGTGCAAAAAACCCAGGAATCCTAATCTGTAGCATTTATAGGATGGAGAAAAAAAATTACAATAAAATTTGTACATTCTTTTTCAAAAAGAAACATGTAAATCCAAAGAAATGATGAGAATACCTTGGCACATACATCATCGAATACTTGCCAACTCGGTTTGTCTTTTTTCTTCTTTATGGTTGTCTTGTTGAGAACTCGTGGAAAAATGCATAGGTTGTGATGCATCCTAGTTGTTGATGTTGTTTATATGAATCAATTAGGGATATTAGCAAAAACTAGAAACTCAACTTGGTATTGAACATGTCAATTGGCAACAATGTAATCAGCACAAAGTCATGAAGCTAAATATTTGCACATCCTTGTGTTAATTGAAGCAGTTTTATTAGGATTCACCTTGTTTTGTTTAGGTTTGGGTTGAGAATGGATATGAGAATAGAAATTTATCTCATTTTATCAGAGCCATATGTCCTTGCTCATGTTCCCTAAAGCAGGTGGCATACTATAATGAATGCTTATTTGGTGTTAACTTCATCAACAACTTGTTACTCTCTCTATTACGTATGAGGACTTTCCGGCAATGGTTGCATTAGTTTAATTAGTCCTCAATGCACCTTCCTAGGTCCCTGTTACTGTGTGGGTACATTTGATACCCAGGCAAACAAGACTTCTTGAAAAGGGAGCTAACAATGCTTGGTGCAAGGATTGGAGTAAGGATTGGATCACCTATGGCTGCATGGTTTGATCGTGTTGCTAAAGGGTGTCTTCCTAGCCTTTGTCTTGCTACTCACCCTGCAGTTTGAGCAAGGAGCTCCAATTGAGTGTTCCATTTCCACACAAAGTTATTTTGATATGTACATATTTATCTCATGTATGTTGGAAGCGATTTGTATGTTTCTTTGGATTACTATAGCATTGAGAAAGACAGTTGAAACTCTATGGATGTTGAAATAATTTATTGTCATTACTATTCATGGGTTGTTTTCTGAGCATTTGTTATCTTCTTGCCTTGCCTATATAGAGCAAGTAATAGCCGTGATTTCTGGAAACTAGACTATGTTTCCTTTATTGGATATAAAATCCCAAAGAAAAGGATTCAAGACACAACATGGATCGGGAAGAAAAAGAGGAAATTGGACAGCTCGGTATTATAAAAACATGTGCATTGTGCAATGGTTTCAATCGCTTTATTCAAGATTTAAAAGAGGTTTATGCCAGGTAATAGTCTGACTTGATCTAAAATATGGATTGAAGTTGCTTGCATTTGTTAAAGGTTTTGAACAGGAGGATTATCTTTTGGAATAGTTCCAAGTTTTCTATAGACAGAAGCCTTTTAAAGGTTCTATGGCTTCAGGTTTTCAAAGACTTGGAAAAGTTCAGATTCTTAAATAAGAAATCAAGATTTATTCCTAAAAGCAGATGATCTGGGCACCATGCATCCTCAATGATAGCAAAGACACTTTTTTCAACTATTTGCAAACACAAACTGTCAGGTATCAGAAATATTCTAGTTAAAATTTGAAAGACAGCTGGAATTCAAGGCAGTGAAACTGTATGAGCAGATTAGTGCTAGGATAATCATTGTTCTAGCTAATCTAAGGTTAGGAACCATTAAATTATTGTTGGTTCAAAGCAGTGAAAAAACCAAGTCTGCAGTCTAAAACAAATGTGAGTAGATTCTCTCAATATTGTGACATGTTCACCTTTCTTTGCTCCCCTCCCCACAGTGAGGGAACATAGATTCTCTTCTTCAGCCCACATAACTAGCTTATTGCTTTCTCCTATCATCTAGACATGAGGTGCATAGCTCTCTTATTCAACACCAACACAAACTTCTAACATTTGAGGTCCCTCAGTTGTCCGATCAGGGGATAAACAAATCATTTCACTTTTCCACTATATCCATAAGACATTGTGAGCAGGCATTGTCACATAAGAATGGGAAAACTATAGCATAGTGGCCAATCAATAAATGCATTATCCATTAAGTAACCCTTGTTTTAATTGACTTGTCCAAGGAGGGTGATCTTGATAGAAAACATTACCTCATAGACTTGGTTTTCCTTGCGCAGATTAGTATATTACCAAAATATTCATGTCTTTCATGGCCTTGGATGGTAGCATAGACGTATTGTAGCCTTGATCTCACCTCTTAGATATTCCATTGTTTGATGGTAAGTAAACAAGCTAACGGAATAAACATAAAAAGTCACTGAGAATGGCATGTCTTCTTATATTGACAAATGACAGTTTGAAAGCTGGGCATATGTCGATTCAAGTTCCTGTCAATGCAAATTCCAGCATGCTTGTGGCTAATTGCTTATGGCTCTTCCACTATTATTTCTAGGTTCCAACCATTTATGCAAATCACCATATTAATAGCTGACCTAATAAATTTAGTCTCTTCAATATCCTTTCTCTCAAACCTGACAACACCATATACACCCAGACCATCATTCTGGTATTAGCAATATCAAGTAGTTGTGGAAGGCCATAAAATTACCATTACTTATTTGTAAAGATATCACATGTTAATGGATAAACACTGAAAATACCTCATAATGGGTGACCATAGAAGAAACTGCCTGTGATCAGGTAGCTTCAGACAAGTCTGATCAACAATGTTAACTACCATCAACCTTAGGTTCCCTTTATAGATAAAACATCAAGCAGATCTGGTGACAATATAATTGAATAGGTTCTCTTTGGTTTACTGGTATCAATTAAGTACCTATTTGATCTTCCCATTCTTCGTGCCATATAACTAACCTTGCACGACACTGCATAGACAAACCACTTATTGGTGTAGTGATAACCTTTCTCATATGTATGTTAATGAATCTCTAAGGCCACCATTTCCTAAAACGCAAACCCGAGTATATAATTATGTATCTTTCTGTATTTAAGTTGATACAAAATTCTTTACATACGACCTAAAAAAAATCAACAGTTGAAAATGCAAATTGCTAAATTATCAACAACTTTATTGGGATTTCAGATGAAGAGAATGGCTTAGCTATCAGATGTTTTGAATAAAATTTAAAACTATTCCTTCCAGTATCTCGAGATAGAATGTACATTCAGTTTCAAAAAATAGACCCCAAAGTATAACTGCAGTCTGTCAAGTTAACAAGCTATTACAATGACAAACTAATCATTTGTCATTGTAATATCCAGTCACCAAGACTGTTGTTAAGACCTTCCTTTTATATTGATCAACCAAACTATGTTAAAATCCATTGACTGTCATATTTAAACTAAGAAGAATTTGCAGAGGATTTTGAGATCTGTATGTTACCTCTTTTCCTAGTTGGTGACTTGAATTCCTGTTGAGGTGAATAGAATTTGTTCACGGAACCTACAGAACTTGTTGGATGAAATAGTGGGCAATTATCAAGTCATTGTGGCATCCAAGTGCAATAAAATATCATAATATCAATGCCTCTAGAGCAGTGCTGGTTTAGACTTATTTTGTCTCTATTAAGATGATGTATCAAGCTAGTTTTCCTTCCTGAAAACCCTAGATGCCTACACAGTAGTATAGTTTCCTTCCACAATTGAAATCGACATACTATAACTCCTGCCAGGTTGAGTCTGGTCGTTCAATCCAACTTAATAATAGAATTTGATTCCACCAATGAATATGCCATTTGGGAAGACCCGCCATTTAAAGTGAAATTGCTAAATTTTTTCAAGTGCCTGCACCAAATATCCATGGTTTTATTCTGTTTTTGTTTTCATTGATTGCATTCCTGGTAGCCTTGAGCAAATGATCCCAACCTTTGACAATGGTTGTTGTTGAGCATCTCAAATCAAGCAATAGAGAGCCTGGTTATTTTTAGGAGAAGTTGGAATGGGGAAAAGAAATGATCTCATTTCAGCAAGCATTCCTTGAGGAAATATGTGGGGAGGTTTTGCAGTTTAGACTGGAAGAGAACACCAAAGCTCAGAACAGACTGGCAAGAATTTGGGCTCTTCTTCATTGCAGTGGTCTAGCCTACTGACCTAAGGCATTTTGGGACATGGGAGAAGGTAATCCAACTTGATTTTCGAATTGTCTGTTTTTCTAGGAACATTAGAGCCCTTGAAACTGCATTTCCTTACTGCTCTGGGTGGAAACCGTATGACCGCACTTCCTATGAAAAGGTATCCAATATTTTGAGACTACATTTCCTCACTGCTCTGGGTGGAAACCCTCCTAACTTCAAAATGTTGCGAGACTACCTCTGCTACAATGGATGGTCATAGGCATATAAGTCATATTTCATGTAAAAAAAAAATTTGCATGGTAATAAGAAGGATTGTGCACAAGACTGAAGATTTTCAAGTAGCAGTATCCCATTTCAATAATAGATTGTTTTCACAATTACAATTTCAACTAGTTCGAAATTGAGTGTTGGGAGTCAAAGTCGCAATACAAGGTGAACAAATTAAGAAAATTGTTGCAGTTTTAGACTTATCCAAATGTTCAAATTCAAAGACTTCTCCCCATCAAGACTCAGTCAGTTCCACAAAGGAAGTGGCTATGGAGGAAGACACAGTCCAATGGAGACATGGCGATATGGAAAATGAAGAAACGACTCCAGTGTTCGAGGCAAAGGATCAGTTGGAAGCCCACAGTGCGAAATATTTTGACTAAAACATTAAGACCAAGCACATGCAGAGGGTATTTGACATAGCGAACGCTAACAAAACTGGCATGTAGAAAATTCCCTTGAGTTATAGTTATCCCATATAATGGGAACCTGGAGGGTATCATTCAATATAGATAGGCTGTGGGCATAATCCATAAGAGGGCTAGTGCAAAAAGTAATAAGCAGCAACATGGAAAAACATTGGCGCAGCTATGACCGCACAACACATGGGTTTTTATCCAAAATTCACTAAAAAATTTTCAATTCACAGTAAATCGATAAACTTACCAGGGATTTTGTAAGCAAAGAAGGTGGTGTTGACGCCAGAGGTGTAGAATTCGTGGCCCGCCTCTTCAAAAGTCTCTAGGTTCTCTCCAATGTTGCTTTATCCATGGAAGCTATGGCAATTAAATAGAGAAATTGTAAACTCTCAACAATGGTTAATATCGATCCCAATCTCCTCAACGGGTATTACCTATATCCATATCCATAACCCACCAAACCCTCCAATGTTTGGCTCCAACGGATAGGCTATTTGACACGAACTAGCAGGTTGAGTAGTAATCGAAATTGAAGGGTGGTGGTTAAGGAAAATCGGCCATCGGCCAGGAATGTCGTTGTCGTAGAGGTGGGTGCACAGCTATTTGGTAAACTAGTTGGGTCATAGTTGGGTCGTATTTGGGTTGAGCTGCACATGAAAATAGATTTTTTATGTTTCTTTTCATATATATAAGTTATATAGATTTGTTTTGTTTTTGTTTTATTTTAATTATTTTATTATATAAAAAAAATTGGTTTTTTTTATATTTTTTGTTTTATTGGGTGGACTAGGTTAAACAAACAATGAATCAGGTAAGTAGTAATGTCTGGTAGAGAGGTGGGATGTGGGACTAGGTAAATACTATGGGGTAGGTATTAATCCTATGTGTATGGTATATTTGTTGTAATGGCTGGTCTTCTAGTAGTATGGTATACTGGGTAAAGCCAATTGGTATGGGGTAGACTGCCCAGCCAATTATTATAATCTACTAGCCCATTCCCAGTTGGGTGTAAGCCACACATATCAAATATATATTCTAATTCTATTTAATTGGAGGTTTCTTTCACTCCTACCATGTAATGTCTCATGCCCCAATGAGTTCCCTCAACATATGTACTCCCCGGCCTCCAGTTATACTCCCCAATTCCTCTATTTTAATGGTTCACTCTGAGCAATTAATCTAATAGCACCCTCTTGGTAAAGAGACTAGCTATTCCTCGTAGCATAACTTCCTTTCTATCGTGAACCAACTGGCTCTTGGCTGCCCTACCTTCTGAATCTACCTGTCAAGGAATGTCATTTGAAAGTGAAACCAAGAAACAAGGTAGAATGAGACCTATAACTGACTGATTATCTCATTCTCAAAGAAAGTAATATATAAGGAAAGAGGTCGAACAATAAAAAATGGTAAGGAAAGTTACCAATATAAATAATATGTATAAAGGCAAGTTCCCCATTTGAAATAGGCACCTGGAGATAAAACTCATGGCACCAAGGTTTGTAAGAATCGCCCTCAATAAAAAATATTCGTTGCATAAGAAGGCATCGACTCCTATATCAACTCTGGGATCGACTGCATGGAGTAGCATAATGAGTATCGGCATTGACTCTTTACGCATACTTGGATTGATTAATAGCATCACCACCTGACATCGACTACATGAAGTACAAACATCGAGTGTATAAACTCTTGGGCTCGGCAACATTTATATTATTTTTGGTTTTTTTATATTTTTTGTTTTATTTTTATTATTTTCTTATATAAATTATGTTAATTGGTTATATATTATATTTTTTTAATAATGATCATATAAGTTATTTAGTTTTATAAATGGAGTAGTTTATACAGAGTTGACGATTTGGCCCGAAAGTCGGTCGATGTCGTTGCCACTTCTCCCTCTCAACCTTTCATACCAAGCTGGCCTTATATGCAGAACATTTCTTGTAGGTATCAATGTTTGTCTCTGCCATTTATGGGAGCTAGTCAAATAGTCTTATGATCCCTCTTCTAATGCAACTCGGCTCTAGAGTTTTGTGAAACACTTGTGTACTACAAAGTGATGTAGATTACTATTCAAGCACTGTGTGTGAAAGTTCTTGTTGAGGTTTCATCAAACACTTGTGAGCACTGTTGAAAAATGGATGTAGGTTTCCGGATATACAAGGTTTGATTTTAAGCTTACTGCAATGGGCCCTTACAATATAATATGCTCATAATACAAATATTTGGTATTGATTCAAAAGAGAAATACGACAAATTTATATGAGAAAAATATTTAAATACCATACTTAAAATAGAGTTCAATACTCAGGAAACCAGATCTAAATATTACATAAACATCTAACCTATGCGAGGGATATTAAACATCTGACCTATACAAGGGAAGAATCTATAGCACCTTCAGTCAGTAAATAGTCTCCTTTAGTGGTCATTATTTGACTTTGAGAGTGAGATGGTAATGTGTGGCTGTGAAATGAGTACACCCAACTCTGTTTGTGTCCCTTTGCAAGTAGATAACAACAATATAACAATGTTGTAATGTCAATATTCTTTCCCAATGGTGTGCACCCTCTTAGTACCCACGTTGCCTCTAGCTGGAGTACTAGTTTCACCTCTAGCTAGAGTACTAGTTTCCTCTCTGTTACTAAATCGAATCATGTGATGACCTATTGATTATATCAATAGTGATACGATTGTACATTGATCTTCCTTGATCAGCCACGCATTTTAAATATATGCTTCTAACTATGATTTTCAATATTTAATTGTATGTATCAGGTTCATGATCAAACCTTTCCTGTGACTTTTCTCATAAAAGAATCTCTCTGCAGATCCATCGAATATGTGGCAAATGGCCAAAACCCTTTTTCATATTCTCAACACAATAATTCATATAGTATAAATTATGGGGTTTTACTTGGTGAACTTGCTTGGATGGGAACTTTATTTATTTGCACCCGGAATCTTCTGTTCGAGCTCCAATTGGATATGGAATGGAATAATATGTTAGGCATGGCTAATAAAATGGAGCATCAAACTTCTGGATCCATGTTCAGCCTCCATGATCTGATCTCCTCTCTTCTCTGCAGGAATTTGTTCCCCTGCCGCCACGTCTGGGTTATCTTCCATGCCTTGACCTGTCATATCGGAATGATTCACCAGGGCTGCCCCTTAATGATTTCTCATTTTTGGATTGATAGTTTCCCCTTAAATATTGTGTCTGTCCATAAGCATTGGGATGGATGCGCACATTGTCTCTATCCCTTCATGTTCCTGCCCATGCCCATGCCTTTATCGCTTCCTTTGATAATAATAGCGGGCTTGGACAGGAAACCCTACTTCACTTTGAGGGGGTCGTGGACAGAAGATTTACCTGTTGGTCAAATATGAAAAGCAACAAGCTCAAGAGGATGGTATCACTTCCAATTCGTGGGTGGAAGCACATCCTCGTATTGATCCAAGAGTTGTTCTTATCGAACATGTCGAGCCGACTGATCCAATATCGAATGTTGTCTAAACAAGTTTTTGAAAGTAAGCAAAACCTAATTTGGCTTATGGTTTGGCCCTTGACATGACTTGCAAATGGTATGGGAATAGGGCATGATGATGATCAGGGTTGGAATTTCATTTCGTCTTGGGTTGGAATTTCAGGATAATTTCTGCTTTTTTACGTTTTGGGTTTTTATTTTTCAAAACATATAAAGTTTTATTTTTAAAAAAAATCGTGTAAATTTTTTTCATTAATAGGTTTTTATTTTTCAAAACATATAAAATTTTATTAAAAAAAAGTTAGTGTAAAATTTTTTCATTAATAATTTTTTATTAAAAAAATTAAGCAATAAAAAGATTATTTTTTATTATATACTAATAAAAAATCTAATAAAAATATTTACCAAATATAACACAAATCATAAATGACACCCTCTAACATTATGCAATATACACCCACCATATCCATATTACTTGCAATTAAAATTTGGGTTTAGAAACCACTTTCATTAAAGTTCAACCTCTAAAAAAAATTAAGAAAAAATTAACGGTGACTTATAGAAATAGCTAAACATAAAAAATACATCTTTAATTTTTTACCAAAATTAAAACATCACTTCCTCTCACATCTGGCAAGTTAGTATGCATTTAGGAGGTACTCACACCTCTCACACCTGGCAAATTAGTATGCATTTTGGAGGTACACACCGCTTGGAAAGGTGCATTTAAAACTGAAAACCATGGTTTTGTTTTTAACTTGGATGAATAACTATGAAAATCAACCCCAATTCTAATGTAAGAAATGATTATAACTCAATGGTATATAAAGGTTTCAATTATATCTAAATAAATTTTAATACAATGAAATTAATTATAGTTAAATAAATTTTAGCAATACTCAATATTTAAAGCATAATACCATATTGATTTTTATATTTAAAGGGGCTTTTATATTTAAATGGATTGTGTGGCTATGAAAGGGCTTTTTGTTGGCTTTTATATTTAAAGGGATTGCTAAATGTGTCTCTATGAAAGTTTGTTTTTAGAAGTCCTTGTAAGATTAAGTAATAAACTTTAAAAAAAATGCAGGGGACATACTCTTATGAAATGTATAGAAGTAAGAAGAGTCAAATAGAAGAAACTAAGTAAACCACCTAAAACAAGTCTATTACATCATAGTCAAATATGATTGGGTATATTTTAGGACCCTCTTTCTTACATCTTAGTGCAACCTTTGGTACCTTAAAACATTATTCAGCTAGCCCAATTAGGGTTAAGAAATGGCTAAGGCTATATTTTGACTACCTCTTCTCCCAAGTAAGAAACAAAATCAAATTTATGGTAGGGGAAGTAATATGAGATTAAAAAATAAATTTAATTTCTCAAGCTAATAGAGGTAGAGGTTTTTAACCACCCAGTATGTTAAAAACAAATAATATCCGCAGAAACCCCCCTATAAACAAGATCGATGTTGCTCCCACGTATTTTAGGTATACCTCCTATATAACTACCATAGTCATATTCAATGGTTATATCTTTGGCATTATTAAGGGATAACATCTCAATAATGGTGTTATTCTATGTTATGTTCTCCCTTACAAAACTCATTAGAAAAGGCCATGTAGCAAGTTCTAGTTGCATATATACTCCATTCACCAGTATTGAAGGGGATTACTATTAATATCTAGTACTAAGAGTGAGGAACTATAATCAATATTGGTTAAACTAGAGAAGTAATAGATGGAGGTTGGTGAGTTGATTGAGACCGGTTATTTTACCCTATAATTGGAAAGTTTAGGGATCCATACAGACGCCCAGGTCTATGACGCTTATAATATGGTGTAGAATGAGCAAGAGAATAATTTATGTTAGTAGATTGAAAATGTCGGCAAAGGGTTATATGGAACATACTGTGTTTCCAACATAATTTTCTCCAACTACTATAACTAGAACAACTCATTAACATGGCAAACATATACACACACCTAGATACTAAGTCCAATTGAAGGATGTCATGAAGTCCATTTTACTTTGTAAAGGGAAGGACCAAATTCATGATAGCATGTCATTGAGCAGTTGGTAGTTACTAACAAGGATATCAAGGAATATGTTAGCCACTCAAGATTCTCTACTTTGGACATTGTCTAGGATTTTTCCACTTGTGACTCTATTGGCTTCCCCTGCTACATTAAGGTGCTCCTAATTCTTATAGATTTTGTCTACTACATTGTCTAGGGTCTACCATTTTGATTCCACCCATTATTAGGATTTTTTAGAGTATCTTTCTTAATTTTGGAGATGCTCTGGGAACTCTCTCATTGCTGAGATGTATCTTTCATGCAATTGCTTTGTTGGATCTCTGAAGATCGAGGTGCATGGAACTAATATTACTAATAGAAGGTAGAAAATTTACAAAATTAATACTACATTGTCAAATTTGCAATTTTCCATTACACAATTAAAAATGACTAACATAAATGTCTCATTCATATTCTTATAGCTAGGCATTTTTTATGTCGTGACTAAATTAGTCATTTATGTTAGTCATTTTTAACTCTGTCACTTATTATCTAGTCATATTTGTTAACCGGTGACTAAATTAGTCGTTAATTTTAGTCGTTTATAGTTGGTTCAATCAAAATTGCTCATATTTAGTAGTAAATCACTTAAAAACACTTGGTGACTAGAATTGTTAGTCACCTAGTAGCTAATTCCTCATTTTGTACTAGTGCTTGTTAGAGTGGTGCTTGCACTTTGCTGAGTATATTTGATTCCAAAGCTTGGGTATATGATGTATGGATCTGTAATATTATTTATATATTCTCTATAAGTAGAAATATCATAAATCCATGTGTGAAAGGCTTGCATTCCCTTGCCCCTGAATGACTAGTTTTCATGTATTTCACTTTCATTTTGAAAGAGCTGTATATCAGATTTGTATGACGAATTTTATCTGAGTTTGATGATTATGGGGTATAAATAAGTTATGTATTACTCTATACTTTCATGACCATATTATCTGTATCTAAAAATATAAGAAACTCCAGTGTGAAAATCTTGCATTCCCATGCTCTTGAATGAGTGGTTTTCATGTATTTGGCTTCCATTTTAAAAGAGCTGTAGATCATATTTATATCAGGACTTTTATCTGAGTTTGATGATTCTATGGAATAAATAAATGATGTATGACTCTGTAATTTCATGAAAATATGCTCTATAACTCGAAATCCAAGAAACTCTAGTGTGAAAGGCTTACATTACCATGCCCCTAAATGACTAGTTTTCATGTATTTGGATTCAACTTTGGAAGAGTTATATGTCATATTTGTATGAAGGAATTTATCTGAGGTTTAATTCTATTGGTGAAACCATTGGAATTATTTTTATGGTATTTATATTTCATGTCGTTATCTAAACCATTCAATCTACTTTTCATGAGTCAAAATCGAGTTATTAATACCATTTCCCCTTAAGCAAATGCACTGAAAGTTACCATATGGATGTTGCACCTCATAACCAGTTTGAAAAGAATAATAACCATGAATAATGACAGAAAATGATGTATTATATGCATCCCCATACTTTTTTCTGAAATTTTGGAGGGTCTTACTACATTTGGAGAGACAAAAGTGTCATCTACCTTTGGGGGTTTTAACATCAATATTCCTAGTGTTTTTGTCGTTCTTTACCTAGGGTAAAAATAAAGTTGCAGAAGCATATAGAGAGTGTATGGTAATTCAAAATATGAATTATGATGTCCCAATACCCATCAAGCTATTCCATACAGAATTTGAAGTCATTTGGGATCATTTGGATCAACTTGGGTTTCACTAGTCTAAAGCTAGAAATTGGCCAAACTGCGCAAACTTGAATATCATGTCAAAATGAGTTTTCTGAGTACACCATTGAATGTATGAGGTCTGTTAGGATGTTTTAAATACCATAGTGCCATTCCACAATAAATTTGGAAAGGTACGGTGGTGTTTTGAACCCAATTTAGAAAGACTAGTTAAGCTTGAATTTGCCCAACTTGTAATTTTCTCCAAAATTCCAAGTAAGGAGAATACAATCATTACATTAGTTTCCAAAATGTCAACCATTTACATTGCACAATTTATTTCTGATTTTTTGGATGTCCTATGTTTCGTGAAATGTGGGCTATATTGAGTAGGGGATAAGAAATATAATTGAATGTTACCTTTAAGATGAAACCTAATGCTATCACTGGCTTCTTACTTTATATAAATTAATAGTACTGATCTCAAAATTTGAAAATAGTTTCCATTCTTCATGTATGCCTATTTATGTTCCTTGCATAATTACACCTAAGTGTTTATATTTTAGTGTCAAGATTTTTTTTCATGTATGAGGTTTATTTATTTATTTATTTTAATTATGTATAAGATAATGATAAGTGAGGCATGGAAGCTATTACCTAGTTTCACTGGGATATCAGACTACAATTTTTTTTTCAATATATTAGTTTTTTTATTTTTACACAATGTATTATACCTACAAAGATTTATCTTCTTCTATTGGAGCTGCATTTTGGTCCATAATCTCCTTGTGGATGCTATCATACCATGAACTAGGAACTTTAGTTCTTCCTCGGCAAGTGATGAGTAGGGTTTCTCCCATGCCTCTTGCTTTCAGAAACATGAAATATGAGAATTGAAAATGGTTATATTGGTTGTGAAGTTGTATCAATGACTACTCTTGCAACAATAAACGACCTATATTTCAAACATCCAATTGGGATCATCAACACTGACGAATATGACTGGTTTTCAACTAGAATCCAACAACTTCAACTCTTTTATTTTCTATTGTATACTAAAAAGAGAAAAGATGATCTTAAGTGAAATGTGGATGCTTAATACAACTCTAGCATACATCCATTCTGTACTAATAATTCAATACTATATATGGCCATACTGTAGATTGAGAAAACAAATATTTCCCATTACCGATCCCATCTGAACAAAGATAAGTAGATTGAGATCTATAGAAGTATCAATTATTCTATTCATTTAGTGGATCCAACTATATTTTCCTTGTTGAGTTTTCAATTCCTTCCAACATATTATAAGATAAATCATTACGGTGTATTGGGCTGTCACTGCCCTCAAGCAATCATGCCTCATGACACATATGATTCTTCCCAAACTAACCACTGATCCTAGACCAACCATTCCATGAGTTTGTATTAAAGGAGGTTGAAGAAAACTTTGAGGTTCCCAACATGCGTACCAGTATACAAAACATAATGAACATAACAAAGGAAACAAACAAACAAAACAAAGATGACTTGAACAAGAAGGCAGTACTATAACCAATTTGGTTTTCACCGGATAACTCTAGTTGGCAGTGCTATTTTCACCAAATAGCTCAAAGTGGTAGTGCTAAGGTGGTGGATGAGATATTTACAAAGGCTTTGGAGGATAAGAAACCTTTCACAATGTCAGTATTTCATAGTGAAGTTTATTAGACAACAAGTGTACATAGTGTTTGGATAGCTTGGAGTGATGCTCCGTATTTTGATGTTCTTAGATAGAGAGAGATATTAGAGGAACTACATGTAATGTTCCTCCCAAGTGACCATGGTAATTTATGTCCTAAATGTAAAAAAAATATCATTCCCCCAACTCGGTTTCAACCACCATTTTCATCATTGTTTAATTCCCAACTCAATTTACTCTTAGCTGAAAAATAAGTAATTTCTCATAAACAATTTATGACTAAAACACAAGAAGAAGTTTTACTACTTTTAATGAGCAGAAATTAAAAACACATTCACACATAAAAAATTAGACTCGAAAATTTTTGGTCAAATGACCCAGGAAAAACCCCAATCTCTAGGAAAAACCTGTGAGAGAAAAATTCTTTATTTATTTTTCAATCATACAACAGAAAGAAAAATTTTCAATCACAACTTATCTTAACCAGAAGATTAATATCAACCTCGAAATTTGTGCCCACTTCAGAAAATCAAACCCTGAATTTTCTTCCTGCAAAACTCCTCAAAAAATGTGTTGTTACAGGACTATATGGACGTTGTACGGACATGCTATACAGATGTTGTATGGACTGTACTATATGACCACTGCCTCAAAACAATTTCCCACTGAAGCAAAGAACTTCCACCTCGAATTTTGAGGCCACTTCACTGCCTCAAAATTTGTTCCCTATACGGAGTGGAAAAGGTATAGTACAGATTGTACTGTATGACTGCAATAAATACTCTTAGTTTCTACCTCAAAATTTATGCCCAATTCGTTGTCGTGCATTCACCTCGAAATTTGTGCCAAGAGAAAAAAAACTTCAGCTATGTTTTCTCTCCTCTGAAAATCGACTCTCTCTCAAAAATGAACTTATGCCTCTTCACATGGAAAATTTACTTTTAGGTAAAAATGGGTGGGTGAGTGAAAGGTCATCTAATCCAAGGGCCCATATTAGATTATATGAGTGGTTGTGATAAAATCACTTTTCTCCACAAATTAAAATTTAATTCACTCACTTTTTAAATTTTTACTTAAAGTACACTTTAATCACTAAAGTGCATTTAATGATCATCTCAAGTCATTAATATAAAGTCCATGTGACATGACCCCTTTTCCTAGTGACTTAGGCAAAATTCACCAAGGGGAACAACTCCCAAGGTATAAAACCTCAACACTCCCTCTTATCAAGGAAGTTGTTATTCACCACACCCAACTTGCCTATGGAATAAATGAACTTGCCTCTTCTAAGAGACATCATCGAGATACTTCCAACAGACTTCGTCAGGATATATGCAACCTTCTCATCAATGGAAATGTACTGCAATTGCACAACTCCTCTCTGAACATAATCACATATGAAATGACATATGATCTCAATATGCTTTGACCTGTCGCGAAATACAGGATTCTCAAAGTGTTGGATGCAACTCTGATTGTCATGGTAAATCACCGTAGTCCTTATCTCCTGATCAAATAAATCCACCAAAAAATTACAAAGCCACAGTGCCTCACAACTAGTCTAACTGGATACCATGCAACATACTTTTTATTTTGACTGAACCACGAAACTGTTGCCGAGCCCAAACTCAAACAACATCCAGAATTTATCTTTTAGTCTGCCACACTACCTGCCCAATATGAATCCATGAAGCCAATCAACATAACCCCATATGATCTCCTATAATCTAGACCATAACCCACTATACCTGCAAGGTATCTCAACACATGTTTTGTGGTAACCCAGTGCACTCTCCTAGGCTCCACCATGAACTAACTGAGATTGTTCACCACAAAGCACAAATATGGTCTAGAGTTGACCAAATACATCAAGGAACCTATGAGTTGACAATATAAGGTAGGATCCACCAACTCTCCCTTAGAAGCATGAATCTTCTTCCAGTTAGTGACCATAGGTGTAGACATTGTCCTGCAATCCTCCATCTAAAATATACTTAAAATATCCATTACATACTTCCCTTGCCCCAAGAAAATATGACCAGGCTCCTGCCAAACCTCCAGTCCCAAAAAAATAATCCATCAACCCAATGTCAGTCATCTCATACTCTGAAGCAATATCTCTCTTGAAAACTACAATAGGTCTCTCCTCACATGTGATAAAGACATCATCCACATACAACAGAAGAATGATTGGATCATCTCCAACCATGATGAAATAGAGATTCAGATCAGCCTCACTCTTATAAAAACCCATCGACAACAAGTAAGAGTCTATCCTAGAAGACCAAGGTTGAGGAGATTTCTTCAACCCATACAAGGCCTTCTTCAGCCTGCACACATGAGACTTTCTCCCATGAATCAAAATTACCCATGTCTACTCCACATAAACCTCCTCCTGTATGATTCCATTGAGAAATGCAGTCTTCACATCCATCTGATGGATCTTCCAACCCATTTCCGCAGCAATGGAAATCAATGATCTGGTAGAAGTATAATGAGAAACCATTGCAAAGGTCTCATCATAATCAAATCCCTCTACCTATGAAAACCATCACTCCAAAAACCAAGCCTTGTATTTCTCCACACTACCATTTACAACATTATTTACCTTGTAAAGCCATCAAGAAGTCACCACTAACTTCCCCTCATGTCTCGGAAAAATATCCCAAACATCGTTCTTCATGATGGAATGGTATGTACTCTTCCATCATGTCATCTCTCCAAACATGATGCTGAGAGGCCTCCTCAAAAGTAGATGGATCCAAATCACAAATGCTAGAAACCAATTCCATACCCAACCTATCTTGCATCACTATAGACCTCACTGGATCCTTGGGCGTTCTAAAATACTTAGCTTCCTTCAAGGTCTCCTGAAGCCCTTTAGGCTTCTTATTCCCTGAAGATTGCTCCCAAACTGGTCTGTCATCATCTGATGAACTCCCATAAGTATAAGTCCAAGAAACCTGTGTACCAAGATTTGGGGAACTCTGTGATCCGGTAGCTATGTATGGTGAACCTGTGAACTGAGAACCAAAACATGTCCCTGAAGAACCTACTGGCTAAACCACTGAACTTGAAGAACCTGTGCCTATACTCTGTGGTCTAGTATCCCTAAAAACCTGTGAACATATTACCTATACTGAAGGTACCTGTGAAGCTTTCTGAGGTGTGGAAACCTGCTACTCTCCCTGCACTGACTCTCTGGAATTCCTGAAGGTGTGATCCTCCTTAAATATCACTTCCCTCCTCACAAAAACCTTCCTCGGGGTAGAAAGTTAAATGCATAAGGCCTTCAAAGTCTTATCATACCCCAAAAATATGCCTCTCTCTATTGTCAGCTCAAGCTTTGTCCTATTCTTAGAAGGGACATGTGAAAAAGTCAAGAAACCAAATATACAAAAATGAATCACCTCAGTATTCTTACTTCTGAACATCTCCTCAAGAGTCTTGTTCCCCAAGGCACGATGGGGACTCCTATTCTGAAGGTATACAACTGTACTACATTCCTCTTTCCAAAGAAAGAGGGAAGTGACTGATCATGTAGCATAGCTCTCGCTGCCCCAAAAATAGATCGGTTCTTCCTTTCTGCCACTCCATTATGCTTAGGAGTGTATGGTACTATCAACTGTCTCTAAATTCCCTCATATCTGTTATACTCATCGAACTCCTTGGGTATACTCACCCTTGTTATCTGATCCGAGTGTCTGAATCCTCCTCCCAGTCTCGTTCTCCACAAGAGCTTTGAATTCTTGGAACCTTTGCAAGACTTCCTCAGATTTATTGCTCCTCAGGAAGTAGATCCAAGTCTTCTTGGAATGGTCATCGAAGAGTGCCACATAATACTCAAAACCTCTCAGAGAAACATATGAAATAGGACCACACAAATCATAATGTATCAAATCAATTACTCCTGATGACCTGCTATCACTGCTCATAAAAACAATCTTGGTGTACTTTCCCAAAGCACACCCCCTACATACATCACTTTGCTCAGTGCTAAAATCAGGAAACCTTGTAACCATGTACCTGAACATCCTCAAAGTTGTATGATGGAGACAAGCCATCCTCCTATGCCATAGCTCACAAATCTCACTATTGTTGTTGTGTTAAAGCATGATGGCGCTGAAACAAGAGCTTGTACTACTTCCCACATCTGAGTCCAATCATGCAAAAGGAATATGGTCTTGTAGTCTTGGGGAATACACACACATGTCCATCCACGATAGAAACACCAAGACCCTTATCCTCGATCATGGAAATTGATATCAATTTCTTCTTCAACCCAGGTACTAACAATACGTCCCTCAAAGTCATGGAACTCATGGAGTCTCTGAAATATAATAGTCCCATGCCTAACAATGGTGTCATCCCCGAACACAACCTCCGCATCTATCCCTGCTTGTGAAATCTTGGAGAACATCTCTCGATCACATGTCATGTGGATTGAAGCTCTACTGTCAATATACCACATGCTAGTTGTGGATGCACTAAAAAAATGGCCAGTCAAAAACTAATACTCCCTCTCAATATCAATATCTGCACTTGTGATGACAGATGCTCTCTCTCTATCAACATGCCCAACACAAAGAGAAGAATCTCTCCCAAATCTAGCTATAAACTCCTCAACCTCTGCTAAAGTTGTTGTCTGATTTTGCTTATTCTTCTTCTTCTTCAGTGGGCACTATACAACATAGTGCCCAAGCTTCTTACAAGAAAAGCACTTTATAGTGCTCAAATCCTTCTTCTTTCCATCCTGTTGCTTTGCGCCACCATTCTTGGGGTCCTTCTTGAACTTCTTCTTTCCCTTAGCAGTCAAAGCCACATTCTCCTCATCCTCCCTACTAGTAGAAGAGCTTCCCTACACAATACCTCTCTGGGTCTGCTCCTAAATAAAATTATCCCAAATACTGTCCCAAGAAGGCAAGTTCTCCCTGGTTACTACAGCCTCCACAAAAACAGCCCAAGGCTTTGCAACCCCATTCAAACTTTTCTGCACTAGATCAAAACTAAAAACAACCTCCCCCACTGCTACAAGCTCATCTCTCACCTAAGAGATTCTAGTAAGGTAGGGAACCACTCCCTCAACTTTGGCCATCTTGATACTTTTCAATTTCTCTCTCAATACCATTTTCCTATTCTTATTTGAACTTTGAAACAAGCTGGTCAAAGCATCCCACATATAATATGCATGGGTTTTACTAGATATGTGTGGGATCATATGATCTTTAACTACATCTAGAATTATCCTTCTAGCCTTAATGTCCTTCTTGTTGAAGGAATAAAGTCCTTGTGCATCGGTGGAAGCAAGAAAATACAGTAGGATTCGATGTTGTATTGTTAACCACTTCATCCCATAATTCGTTTTACTCCAATATAAGCACTAGTATAGAATTCCATGGGACAAAATTCCCAGCCCCATCAAGCCTATCCTCCAACCTAATTCATGTTTCCATTTTAATGCAAAAATTCAAGTCTCAACAAGGTGCTTCCCACTAACACAAGAATTCACTGAATATCTGAAATTTTTCACCGTGTAAAAAAAAATGCTCTTCTCTAACAAGTATCTGAAACCATGTAAAAATTATCTCATTCCCCCAACTCGGTTTAGACCACCATTTTCACCATTGTTTAATGCCCAACCCAATTTAATCTCAGCTACAAATTAAGCCATTTCTCATAAACAATTAATGTCTGAAACACAAGAGGAATTTTCACTACTTTTAATGAGCAACAATTAAAAACACATATTCACACATAAAAAACCAGACTCAGATTTTTTTGTTCAAATGAACCAGGAAAAACCTGTGAGGGAGAAATTCTTTATTTATTTTTCAAAAGTAAAACAGAAAGCAAAATTTTCAGTCACAACTTATCTCAACCAAAAGATTAATATCAACCTTGAAATCCGTGCACACTTCAGAAAATCAAGCCCATAATTTTATGCCTAGAAAACTCCTTGAAAAACGTGCTATTACAAGACTATACGGATTATGTATGGACATGCTGTATGGAATGTATTGTATGCCCACTTCCTTGAAATTTGTGCCTGTTGAAACATAGAATTTTTGCCTCGAAATTCGTGCCCACTTCACCGCCTCAAAATTCATGCCCTGTATGGACTGAAAAAGGTATAGTACAGAATGTACTGTGTGGATGCAATGAATGCTCTGAGTTCCTACCTCAAAATTTGTTCCTAATTCACTGTAGTGCATTCACCTCAAAATTCGTGCCAAGAGAAAAAAAACTTTAGCTATGTTTTCTCTCCTTCTCTGAAAATCGACTATCTCTCAAAAATGAACTTATGCCTCTTCACATGGAAAATTTCCTTTTAGGTTAAAATGGGTGGGTGAGTGAAATTTCATCTAATCCAAGGGCCCATATTATATTATATGAGTGGTTTCGATAAAATTATTTTTCTCCACAAATTAAAATTTAATTCACTCACATTTTGAATTTTTTTCTTAGAGTACACTTTAATCACTAAAGTGCATTTAATGCTCATCTCAAGTCATTAATATAAAGTCCATGTGACATGACTCCTTTTCCTAGTGTCTTAAGAAAAATTCACTGGGAACAACTCCCAAGGTATAAAACTTCAACACTAAACCCCTAGTGGTTCTATCCTAGGAGGGGTATTTTGTAAATAAATAAATATTAATGTGCAAACTAGACTAGGATGCAATTTTTATTTTTATTAATAATTATGATTATTTAATAAATTTCATGTAAAGTAATTCCTAGGTGACAAGGAGGGCACATGGATCCAAGTGGACCATGAGTTGGAATTCAAAAATGGAAACACTCAAGCAAATCAAGAAATTTCTAAAAGAACTTGAGCAAAAAAGAGGGAGCTTGCCAATTTAGTCAAAAGAGAAAAGCTAGGACAAAGGAGGCAACTGCAGAAAAGTTGTCAAGGTTAAAAAGTAGGAAAATTTTGGAGATGTAATTTATAAAACAGAAAAGGGAAAGCTAGTCAAAGGAATGAGGGCATAGTTTCTAAATGAGTAAAGGAAAGTTTGATAAAAGCACTAGGGCACAATTTCCAAAAAGGTTGAAAAGTTAGGTCAAGGAAAAAGAAAGCAAGTTGGCAAGTTTCTCCTTTCATCCATGAGGGCACATTGGTCAAGGTATCTTGGGAATGAAGGTAAATTTACTTTATAGGAAGGAGAGGGCACCCCTCTTACAAATTTTTATCATTTTTGTTTTGAAGTTTGAGAGTTGCTCTCAGTGGTTGAGTGATGTGCCTCAACTGTAGCTTTGGGAGGTGTGCCCCTTAGCCAGTGAATATTTTGTTTTGGTATCTCATGTCAGTGCAGCCATTAAAGAATATTTATTTCAGGTCCTAATGTATCCTTCAACTACTTATTAGATCGTTCAAAAGAACTTGGAGGCCTCATATCAGTGATATTCACACTTCTTCCTTCCTTCTCTCCATTCTATGACTTTTTAACAATTTTTGGAGCAATGCAATGGGAATTTAGACCTCAAATTGATATAGTTCATGTAATAATGTCCAATATACTGTCTAATATCATGTTTAGATCATTTTCAGGTCATTCACAGAGTTTGGGAGGTTTAGGGTTGGTTTCTTGGCTCGAGAGCCATACTTTTGGGTTTTTGGCTATGAGAGGCTACCTTTGAGCTTATTGTGAGATGTATTTCAAATATCATTGTATTATTATGATATTATTTAATGTATCTGAAAATTACACAACATTTTGAACCTTTTTTTTATTAAGTTTCATAATAATCTTTTACACCCTACCTATATTTCATTGAAAAATGAGCTAGTTTTCCAGTTCGAACTAATTACTCAGTCTAAACAATTCGATTTCCTTTATTTTATATTCTAAAATTTAATTAAAATTCTAATGATGATCTCCAATGACTGAAAACAAATATTAGTAAGTATTTTTATGTGTTTGGAAATCACAGAAGTTTGACTAGTTGCATAGTCTTAGTGGTTGGTTTTCATAGTGCGACCCTTAGCTTTAATTGTGTCTATTCAGACCTATTTTAAACCTGAAAAATCTTTTTGTCAACATCCTAAACAGATTTCTATAACCCTCATAATGTCCTCTTAGGCTTTGGTTGCTTGGAACTGCTTATTAAGGATTTATTTTACACTGGTTGGGACTCCCAGAAGCCTGGTAAGTAGAATTCATCGTGGATGATGCTCAAAACATAAAAGGTACCAAAATCCAGTTGCTTGGGAATTTAAACATTCAGTCTCCTATCTTTCTTTTTTGGTTGCACCTACAAATCCCAATTTATTCCCTCTTCAACTTGCTTAAATCTGCCACCTGTCAACTAGTTATTTGAAGTTGATTGCATAGAGTATTGAGCCTAATTTTCTTCCTTAGGTTCATTACAGTGGTATCAAAGCATGGTCCTCTGAAATTTCTCTTAACTTACTTTGATGAGTCCCAAAAGAGATCCCAATCCCAAGCATAAAAATCTTGAATATATTTTCATTATTGGAGAAGAGGAGTGGAAGGATGTATGTATGACAAAGGCATAAGTAGATAAGAAATGGATCAATCCTTTGCACATAACATGTTGAAAATTATGGAGAAATTCACCCAAGTCCAAATGGAAACCAGAGACATTCTTTCTAGGCTGGTGGACAAGAAAGAAGGGGAAGTCAACAATAGTGGTTCCCACCAAGAGGAGAATATGGTATTCAAGGAGCAAATATTCTCTAAGAATGGAACCCATAATAGTCCACTTGAATTCAAAGAGATACCAAGGTCTAATATGCTAAAGTTTCTGGAGCATAGGGTGGAGGAAGCTAAAGTACCATTTGAAGGAGTCACACTTATAGAAGTTCGACTCAATGAATACATGGCTTTCAGTGAAGAGTTTAAAAGACATTTGACCTTCAGAGATTGTTGTGACTATAGAGAGAGGGTCATATACAGAGGAGGTAAAAGAATGCCTACTCAAAAATTTTAGTCGTAGAGAACCATATGTAAAATCTCCCCTCCTTACTTTGATGGATCTACAAAATGCATTGCTAACTTATGGGTGCAAAAACTTGACACTTATTTTCAGTTGAATCCTATGGTGGAGAGATATTCTCTTAGGATGGAAACACTACAATTGGAAGGAGATGAAAGCGTTTGGTGGTTTCATGGGTTTAGAACATTGTTACATGATACCGTGACAACCTATGAAGAATTCACTAGAATATTGGTGAATATATTTGATAGAATAAATCATTATATGTCATTCAGGGATCTTGCTCAATTAAAGCAGCTAGGAACACCAGAGGCTTACATTTCAGAGTTTCAAAAGGTGGATTTCATGGTGAATGATGTGTCAGAATCTTGCTTAGTCCTTTTTTCATAGAAGGACTAGCAGAGCCACTTAAAGACCTGGTTAAAAATCATCAACCCTCTACACTGCAAGATGCCATGGACAAATCTTCAAGATGCTATCCCAAAAACCAAATTCCCACCAAAGAGTAATTTTCCCTCAATATTCAAGGAAAAAAGACCTTTCAAAAAAGGTCCCACTAGAAAGTTCAAGAGGGATAACTTCTCTAAAAATAGGGATGAATTGAGGAGAAATAAGTTGTGCTTTTCATGTCAGGAGCCATGGGTTCCGAGCCATAAATGTGATAAGGGAAAAACACACTAAATTGAAGTTTTTTCTAAAAGTGAAGATGAAGCAGAGGATGCTAACCAACCAATATAAGCAAAAGAAAATATTGAATTAGTTGAAGAGGAGAAGCAACCATAACCAAATACATTAAAATTTGTTGTGTTGTCCGAAGTACCTAGATTTCATATCCTCCGGTTCAATGGAGTAGTCCAAGGGAAGAAAGCTATTGTTTTGGTGGATGGAGGAGCCACCCATAATCTCATTGACACTACAATGGTGAAGAAAAGAAAGCTTCCCATAAAATCCTTTAATGGATTCACTGTTATAACCCCTAGGAACCATTCCAAGGACTACACAAAATGGATTCCCAAGCTACAAGTGACCATTGGGGAATATACAATTACTGACACTTCCTATGTGGTGAATGTGGTTGATACCAATGTAGTGCTGGGAGTCCAATGGTTATTTTCCATTGGTGAGAATTATGTGAACTTCCAAGTTCCAGAAATGAAGTTTAAAGGTTCTGATGGGAAACAATTTGTTTTGAAAGGTATGAACACTTACCCAAAACATCTGGTCTCTTCCCACAACATGAGATCTATTTTAAACATGAAAGCATAGAGTGGGTTGATGAATGTTTCATTACTACCCAATTATTAGTCATACACATTTCTCAACATCCTGAGGACATCAAACTCCTGCTAAAAAAGTATGAGAAATGTTTTGGATATCTTCCTCCGGGGAGGCCACCTGAAAGAGGGGTTGAGTATGTGATATAATTGGAGGTAGAGACATTTCCTATGATGATTCGACCTTATAAGCATCCAAAAAGGCTGAAAGATTAAATTGAAAGGACCATAAAGGAAATTTTGGAATTGGGGTTGATTAGACCTAGTACCAGTCCTTTTGCTTCATCGATGGTGTTGGTGAAGAAGAAAGATGGAACCTTGAGGATGTGCATAGACTATAGATATTTGAACAAAAGAACCATTAAGAATAGGTACCCCATCCCAAGGATTGATGAGTTAATGGATGAGCTACATGGGGCCAATTTTTTCTCCAATATTGATCTCCATTCTGGATATCATCAAATTTGGATGAGAGAAGAAGTCATATAGAAAACAACCTTCCGTTGTCATTATGGCCATTTTGAATTCCTAGTCATGCCCTTTGGCTTGACTAATGCACCTGCAACATTTAATTCTTGCATGAATATGGTATTCGAGGAGAATCTCCATAAGTTTGTGTTGGTATTTTTTGATGATATTTTTGTATATCGTAAAAATTGGAAAGATCATCTGCAACATTTGGAAGTTGTACTAACCATTCTTGCGAATCAATCCTTGTATGAAAAGCTATTCAAATGCGAGTTTTGGATGACTGAGATGTTGTATCTTGGCCATGTGATTGGGAAAGAGGGGGTGAAGGTACACATGGAAAATATCCAAGCCATCACTGATTGGCTAAGCCCCAAGAATGTCATAGAATTGAGAGGATTTCTTGGAATTCACACTTACTATCAAAAGTCTGTGAAGGGATTTTGTCAACTAGCAACACCCTTTACCAACTCACAAAAAGGAAGCTTTCTGTTGGTTAGAGGAATCTGATTTCTTTTTTTAGAAGATGAAGAAAGTCATGATAAGTTTTCCAATCTCTACCTAATTTCACTCAACCTTTTGTGCCTGAGTGTGATTCCTTAGGGGAAGGTATTGGAGCAATATTGATGCAAAATAGGAACCCAATTTCCTTTGAGAGCATAAAGTTGCAGCCTCATGAAAGAAATTATTCCATATATGACAAAGAGATGTTGGCCATAATGCATGCATTTTCCAAATTCCCACAACATGTAATGTTCCATTTTGATAAATAGGGAATTGACTGAGGATATTTTAATACCGGGAGCATCTTAGAACAATTAGTCAGTATTATTAAGTCACCAGTATAGTAAAGAGGGCCATCAAGGTTATTATCATAAAGCATGAAAAGCATGCAAGCTTTATTTCTTCAATCTTAAATTCAACGAGAAATTAGAATTGCATGCATGCAAAAGTAAAGCACAAACCCTAAAAGTGACATGAAAAACCTAAAAGTACATGCTAAGCTATTTAAGAAGGGTTATTGGACCAAAGAAGATATCTATTATTATTATTGTTGATTTGGAGCTTTGGAGCAGCAACATAGTGTGCAACCACGACAGTTGGGGTTGAAGACATTGTCTTCAGCTAATGAGGGTTCGACAGTGCAACTATTTTTCCTATTCTCTTTCAGGATAGACCATCCAGGTTTATCAGTATCACTCGTCGTATTCATCCATATCTAGTGATTTAGTATCCATAGGAAGATTATTTGCAGGTTCATGTGTGCAGTTGGGCATTTAGCTGGAAAACCCCAAGGTATTCACTAGGTATCTGAATCCTAGTCTATCTTCTGCATGTCAGCTTCATCTTCATCAGTAGGGTCACTCTATTTCCTTGAGTGACTTTCAGCCATTAGTTTTCTCATCAAGAGCAGTTATCAGCAGATCTGGGAGGCTGAGGGCGTGAGCACCAGACTGGTAAACCAATTCGCTACAGCACTTGGAGATGTTAGAATCTCTACATGCTCTGGTCATTCTATCTGGTACGGGGATATCTACATCCCATAAAATTCTCCATCCCATAAGGAACCTCCTTCACCAAAAATGTCACCTTTAGCTGAGGAGAGGGTTTCGTGCTGTCGGGCAAGCATCATTACTTCACCAGTCAAGCTCTTTATGCATGCATCTTATCTCTGGAGTGTCATCAACTGGAGTATCACTAGTAAGTTTTTACCTTCTTTCTGTAAATATTTTCCCTAGTTTAGATAAAATTTAGGGCCATTGGCCAGGCACCTTGCATGCAAATTTTTATTCAGTATTCTTACATTTTGAGAGTACAAGTAAACCCTAGAATAGTGAAACAATATAATAACAATATTTGGGATATTACAATGGTATCAAAGCATGATACTTGCCAAATGTGGGCACATAGCAATTGAATAAAATTGCATGTTGATGCATGCTTGTACATGCAAATGCATGTCAAAGTGATGTCGGTGAAGTGTATGGCAGAACAAAGGTTTTTTTTTTCCAGCTTATGATAACATGAAGACAGTGAGAAGGATATTGACTAGAAATTTGCAGAGGTTAGCAACACTGCAACACTTTCCTCAATATTGGGAATATCTAGCCTTGGGCGACGAGGTATGTGCAACATTGTCCTTTCAAGACTATTACACCATCATGTTTGGGAGCCAACCCAAGGATTTAGATCAGGATTTCCTTAAAAACATGGTTGGAGGAGTGGAGAAAGACGAGCCCGAAGTACAGGTTGATGGTGAGATTGATTTGGAGTTAACAGTACATGATGAGGATGTGCATGAGGAGATAGCATTAGAGACATCCTGCGCGTCTAGCGACACCAGCACACTCGATAGTCAGATTGTGGAAAAGACATGTGATGATTTGGAGTTGGTACACTCTTCATCACCTACAACAGGAGTCAAGATAGTTATGACAGGTGAGATACATGAGGTGCAAGGCAATGAGCACAACAGTTGATATAGTAGGAAGTCGCACATGGAGGTTAGGGAGATTTTATACAGGAATGAGATAGAGCTCCCAGATGATAGTCACTGAAAGAATATTGAACGTGTTAAAGAAAGCATTCTAGCAATGAAATAGAGGACCAAGATACTCTGGGACACCATATTGCAGCGAGATGTTGAGCTTACATTTCTTCGAGTTGTATGTACCGAGTTAGCGGTCAAGCTTTCTAGTATTGAAGAGCAGTTAGATTCCTAGATGGGGAAACAAAAGAAACATCCTATTGCATTTCAAATCATCCCTCTTCAGGAGTACATAAACAAGGCTTGTAGTAGCTTGAGTCCACATTTGCATAATGGAGGATGGTTTTTACAGGTTGGCTCGGATCGAGAAACTGGGAAGTAATATATGAGCATTCCAGTTGAAATCAGAAGAGCAGAATGTCATATTGGTAGCATTATTCCTTGTGATGGTGCTTATGGATGAGGTCCTTTTTGGGGGTTGGATTGGAGAGAGATTAAGAGTTGGTTTCCTATTGAGTGGGTGATTCTTGGGAAGACATTCCTAGCTAAGGGTATAATCCCACAAGATCCTTCGGATATTTGGGATGAAAGATGCATAAGTTTTCATTGGGATCCAGGTAGGAGACCTTATGAGGGATGGATACAATGTTTGCTGATGGTGTTACTTGGGAGTCTACAGGATGTTACTTATGTCAATACTATGTAGGGTAGCGGTGGATGCATTTTGACCTCTGTAATTCTCAGATTTATTTGGGACCCTGGGATTATAGTGACTGGCAGTTTATTGATTGCTAGAGGATGGTTTCAGGAGGTCTCTTGTGATGGTATCTCGTTTACACCATGGTTAGTCACTCTACTTTTAGGAGGATTCCATGGAACATTTTGTGATGGTACAGTGCAGTACATTTCTTTGATCAGAGGGTGCTACAGATATCCTAGGATAATTTGGGACCCTCGCATCTTCCCCGGATTCAGTTGGTTCAGTTGATTGATTGTGGATTTGTGTTGGAATTGCTTGAGGACAAGCAATCTTTGGTGAGGGAGGATTGTAATGTTTCGTTTTGATAAATAGGGAATTGACCGAGGAAATTTAATACCAGGAGCATATTAGAATAATTATTCAGTATTATTAATTCATCAGTACAATAAAGAGGGCCATCCGGGTTATTATCATAAAGCATGCAGAGCATGAAAGATTTATTTCTTTAGTCTTAAAGTCAACAAGAAATTAGAATTGCATGCATGCAAAAGTAAAGCACAAACCCTAAAAGTGACATGCAAACCCTAAAGATACATGCTAAGCTATTTAAGAAAGGTTATTGGACCAAAGAATATATATGTTATTATTATTGTTGATTTGGAGCTTTTGAGCAGCAGCACAACGTGCAGCTGTGACAGTTGGGGTTGAAGACGACGTCTTCAATTAACTAGGGTTTGATAGTGCAACTATATTCCCTAGTCTCTTTCAGGACATACCATCCATGTTTATCAATAGCATTCACCATATTCATCCATATCCAACGATTCAGTATCCATCGAAATATTATTTGTAGGTTCATGTGTGCAGCTGGGGATTTAGCTGGAAAACCCCAAGGTATTCACTGGGTCTCTAAATCCCAGTCTATCTTCCACATGTCAGCTTCATATTCATCAACAGGGTCACTCTACTGCCTTGAGTGACTATCATCCATCAGTTTTCTCATCCAGAGCAGCTATCAGCAGATCCGGGAGGCTGAGGGCGTGAGCACCAGACAGGTAAACCAATTCTCTAGGGAACTTGGAGAGGTCAAAATATCTGCATGCTATGGTCATTCTCTCTAGCATGGGAAGATCTACATCCCATCAAAGTCTCAATCCCATCAAGAACCTCCTTCACGAAAAACGTCACCTTTAGCTGAGGAGAGGGTTTCGTGTTGCTTGGTGGTAACAATGAAAAGGAAGCATCATTACTTCACCTGTCCAGCTCTTTATGCATGCATCTTATCTCTGGAGTGTCATCAAATTTATTATCATTGGTAAGTGTTTAATTTCTTTCTATAAATATTTTCCCTAGTTTAGCTATAATTTAGGGCCATTGGCCCGGCACCTTGCATGCAAAATTTTATTCAGTATTCTTGCACATTTTGAGAGTACAAGTAATCCCTAGAATAGTGAAATAGTAGAATATCAGTATTTGTGATATTACACAATACCTGGTGGGTAGCAAATTTGTTGTAAAAATGGATCACAGCAACTTGAGACAATTCTTGACTCAAAAAGAACTTAGTGACAGACAACAGAAATGGGTAAGTAAAGTTAAATCTTATGATTTTGATATAGAATATAAGAAGGGAAAGATGAATGTAGTAGCATATGCCCTATCAAGAAAATCAGTATTTGCCGCTATGGAGGTCCCTAAGGGCTGGAAAGAGCAACTATTTTTAGAATACTCCAGAAATCAATTTGCTTGTGAACTTGTGAATGGAGCAATTGGGGATGACATGTACAAAATAGTGGATGAGATCATATACTATAAGGATATGATATACTTAGTACCAAGATCAGAATTAAGAAAGAATATTTTGGAAGCTACCTATGCCTCACCACTAACAGGGCATCCTAGTTTTCTGAAAACTTACCAAAAGATCAGAGAGACATTTTTCTGGAAAGGATCCAAAGATGATATGATGAGATATGTGAGAGAATGTAACATATGCCAGTAGAGTAAAGTAGAGCACACACATCCATTTGGTTTACTTCAACCACTGCCTATCCCAAATACAAAATGGGAAAGCATTTCAATGAACTTTATCACTTGGATTCCAATGGTGCAAGGTAAGGATTGTATATATGTTGTAGTTGATCGATTGAACAAGTTTGCACATTTATTTGTTGTCCCTTCTACCAGGTCAACAACACATATTTCTAAACTATTCTTCAAAGAAGTGTTCATATTGCATGGATCACCAAAGATAATAATCAATGATAGAGATAATAAGTTTACTAGTGCCTTTTGGCAAGAATTACTTAAATTAGTGGGAACATAATTGAAACTTAGTACAATTTATCATCCCCAAATTGATGGCCAAACTGAGAGGGTCAATCAATGGCTAGAGAGCTATCTCAAAAATTATGTGACAGGACAGAAAAAGACATTGATGAGATGGTTGTATTTGGGGGAATTATGCTATAATTGTTGATGTAATTGTAACTTCAGAATGTATTCACTTGTATTTCTTATCTATTGTAACCCAATGTTTATTCCAGGATGTACTTGTGTCATGTCATGTCCCGATGCTCCTATCGGGAGGATCTATATTGTAAACAAGTCATGTCAAGTCATTGTGGGTAACCCTCCTATTGTCTAAGGGTTAAAGTCCCTGCAGTTTCGAGGCACTAGGGTTATTAGACTCTCCTAGAGAGGTCAGCCCTAGTAGGGTTTTAGTCATGTCGGTATTAGTATAAATAGAGAGCTGGACTCTCTATTTAGTAAACATCTCACACACACTCAAGTGTAGCTCATAGTTGAGGAAGGTGAAGACACTAGGGCTAGATAGAAAGAAGGTTACTGCTCTCGGGAGATCACTTACTATTTTGAGTTTTACTTTGGTGTTGATTCTATCTCTGAGGAAGTTGTGGGGTTTTCTCCATTTATGGTTTCCCCGAGGAAAAACATTGTGTTCATTGTCTCTTGTGTTTGATTGTTGTGCTTGTTGTTCTCTCAGTTAAAGATCCTAATATTATGCTAGCTTAATGTTAAAAATCTAACATGGTATCAGAGCTAACCTGAGAATAAGACACTGTGCAGCCACGGGAACTAGGGCTTCCTACTTTATGGATCTCTCTCCATATAATTTCAGCAAAAGAAGGTTGGAATAACTCTCCTCCCTAGGGCACATATTTCTGTCAAAGAAGACTCCAATTCTAAGGTTTTTCAGTTTTGGACCCGACACTGCTGTCGAAAATTAGGGCTTTTCACCGAAGAGGAATTTTTCAGTGTGCCCAGGCCTGCATTGATCTCCTCCCTAAAATCGAAGTTAGGGATAAAATTCAAAGCAATTGGTTGGACAGAACTCTGGAAAAGCAAAACCCTAATTTACTCCTGAACCAAATCTGCAGAATTTCAACTCCAAATCTAGATCCGACATCTTGACCTGGTAAGATATAAATCTTTTGTATTTCCATTTGAGGTTCTCAGTTAAGATGTCTCATCATACCAAGCTTGATGAAAAGCTTGAGGGAGCTGATAACTTTCGAGCTTTGAAGTATAGGATCTCCCTGGTCCTGGAAGAAAATGAGTTGGACTCCTATATCAATGAGGAGGTTCCAAATCCAAAGGGAGATGAGGAAAAGGCCTTACATAAGAAGAAGTTGGTTATGGCAAAGAGAATCATTGTTGATTCTATCATGGATCACCTCATCCCACAGGTGTCCTCTCTCAAGACACCTAAAGCTATGTTTGATGCACTAACAAAACTGTTTGAAGGGAAGAACATCAATCAGAAGATGACTCTAAGGAATCAGTTGAAGAATGTAAAGATCCAGAATGCTGAGACCATCCAGTCTTACTTCACAAGGGTCTCTCAGATCAAAGAACAACTAGAAGTTGTAGATGAAGAAGGGGAGAATGCAGAAATTGTAATGACAACACTGAATGGCCTCCAAAGGTCATGGGATTCATTCATCCAAGGAATTTGTGCCAGAAAGAAGTTAGTAAAGTTCAGCAGACTATGGGAATAATTCTCTCAAGAAGAAGCTCGGATAGCAACTCAAGAAGAGAAGATGGGAAATGAAGATCAAGCCCTCATAGTTCACTCCAAGAAAGGCAGAAGAAACTCTCATCACTCCAAAGGTAATAAATTTCACCATAAAGATAACATTAGAAAGGACCTATCTAGATTGAGATGTTAGCAGAAGAAACTCTCATCACTCCAAAGGTAAGAACTTTCACCATAAAGATAACATTAGAAAGGACCTATCTAGATTGAGATGTTATACATGTGATGAAAGAGGACACTTTGCAAAAGACTATCCTAGAAACAAGATTAACTCTCATAAGAAGAAGGGAAATAAGAGAAGACATCATGCTCATGCTGCAGAGGATGATGAACCTTCCAAGAAGAAAACCAGATATGAAAGTGAAGATTCTTCCAGTGAAGATGAATATGTTTTGATTTCTGCTCTTACGGGAAGCATTACTTATGGAAGCACTGATTGTCTTGTAGATAGTGGGGATTCCAAAGATATGATAGGATTCAAAGGATCCTTTGTGAAACTGTCAAAACATGAATCACCTCACAAGGTGAAGTTAGGAGATGACTACCATTATCCAATAAAAGGTAGTTGGGAATCCTCCTATAAACTAGACTTTGGAAAGTTTATGACAATGAAGGAAGTATTGTTTGTGCCAGGACTCAAGAAGAACCTTCTCTCCATATCTGCATTAGATGCAAAAGGAATAAGGGTTGCATTCATAGATGGTCAAGTCATCATGTGGCCAAAAGGAAAGACCATCGATGATTCAGTAGTGATTGGAGAACAAGAAGGAGGGTTGTACAAATTAAAGGGCCATCCAAAACAAGCATTGGCCCATGACACAATAGAGCCAAATGAACTTTGGCATAGAAGACTTGGACATGTGCATTACAGAGCACTACCTATTGCAAGCAAATTTGTTGAAGGTCTTCCAGAAATCCAAGCAAAACATGATGGGGTCTGCAAAGGATGTGCTAAAGGAAAGAATACAAAGAAGACATTTCCAAGCAGCGAAAGCAAAGCAAAAGGAATCTTGGAAATCATCCACTCCGATGTATGCGGTCCTATGGCATCAAGCTCACTAAGCGGGTATGCATATTATGTTTCTTTTATTGATGACTTTTCTAGGAAGACATGGGTTTACTTCATGAAGAATAAAGACGAAGTATTCAACAAGTTCAAGGAATTAAAAACCTTGATCGAGAATCACACTGAAAAGAAGATCAATACCTTTCGATCAGACAATGGCAGAGAATTCACTTCAAATGAATTCAAAGAGCTATGCAAAGACTCAGGGATTAAGAGGGAGTTGTCCACTCCTTATAATCCACAACAGAATGGAGTTGCAGAAAGGAAGAATAGAACTATCATGGAAGCTACAAGAGCAATGCTTCGTGATCAAGATCTTCCTATGCATCTCTGGGCGGAAGCTGCCAGAACAGTGGTGTATGTACATAACCATACTCCACATAGAGTACTCGAGAACACGACTCCTAAAGAAGTATTCTCCGGCAAGAGACCAGAAGTCATCCATCTCAGAATATTCGGTTGTCCTGTGTATATACACATTCCAAGAGAGAAGAGAACAAAATTAGATCCTTCAGGTAAGAAGGGTATATTTGTGGGATATTTTGAAAACTCAAAGGCTTACATAATATACTTCCTAGGATTCAAGAATATTGATATCAGTAGGGATGTGACATTTGATGAAGACACAGCTTACAACAAATCCAGAAAGAAACCTACTGAAGAATCTGAAGAAGCAGAAGCACCCAGGATTCATGATATAACCATGAATGAAGAAGCTCAAGAAGAAGATCAAGAATTTGAAGAACCACAAAGACCTGTAGATCCACCTCAGGAAAAGAATCCTCACAAGAGGAAACCTGCTTGGGTACGAGAATTTATCCAAGGTGCGGAAAGATATGGGGCTCCAGAAGAGAATCACAGAGAAATAAAGAGGACTAGATCTTGCTTCAGGTATGTAGCATTACTATGTGATTTCATTGATAAAGAACCTTCCAATTATGAAGAAGCGACAGAATGGAAAGAATGGAAGGATGCTATGATCGAAGAGTATCAGTCGATCATGAAGAATGATGTTTGGGATGTTGTCCCAAGATCATAAGGGAAGTCAGTTGTAACTTCCAAATGGATCTACAAGATCAAGCATGCTGCAGATGGTAGCATAGAGAAATATAAGGCAAGATTTGTTGCTCGTGGTTTCTCCTAGAAAGAAGGAATAGACTATGAAGAAACCTTTGCACCTGTAGCTAGATGCACTTCCATCAGATTGATACTTTCTCTGGCTGCAGTAATGAAATGGAAGATACACCAAATGGATGTCAAGACTACTTTCTTGAATGGTGTAGTGGAAGACGAAGTGTATGTGGAGAAACCACTCGGTTTTGAGACACATGACAGAGAGTCTCATGTATGCAGATTGAAGAAAGCCATGTATGGTTTGAAACAGGAATCCAGAACTTGGTATGGTAGAAATAATATCTTTCTATCCAGTTTAGGCTTTACTAAGAGTAAAGCAAATTCCAACCTTTACTACAAGGTTGAAGATGGCAACCCAGTGATGCTCCTACTGTATGTAGATGATCTATTTGTAACAGGTATGGATGGATTGTTGATACGAAGAGGAAGCTTGCTGTCAAGTTCGAAATGAAAGACTTGGGTATGATGCATTATTTTCTAGGCATGGAGGTGTGGCAGAATGCAGATGGGATTTCCCTGGTACAAGGGAAATACACAGTAGAGATCCTGAAGAGGTTTGGGATGATGACTGCAAGGCTATGGCCACACCTATGGCATCGAACCTGAAGCTATTAAGTGATGATTCTTTAGAGATGGTTGATGCTACAATGTATCATCATATGATTGGGTCCTTGATGTACCTGATGAACACAAGACCAGATATTTGCTTTGCTGTGAACACCTTGAGCCAGTTCTTGACAGATCCGAGACATGTTCACTTGATTGCTGCAAAGCATATTTTGAGGTACCTGAGGGGTACAGTTGATTATGGGCTCAAGTATGAGTCGAATCAAAAGATTAACCTGGAGGGTTATGTTGATTCAGATTGGGCAGGAAGTGCCATTGATAGGAAGAGCACTTCAGGGTGTTGCTTCAGTATGGGATCTGGTGTGATCTCTTGGTTTAGCAGGAAGCAATCCTGTGTGGCACTTAGTACAGTTGAAGCAGAGTATGTCGTAGCTTGTTCAACTAGTTGTGAGGAAGTATGGCTGCAGAATCTACTGTCTGATTTATTTGATCTTCAGTTGGATGCTTCTTGTATACATTGTGACAACCAGAGTTGCGTGAAGTTGTCAGAGAATCCATTGTTCCATGACAAGTCGAAGCATATCGAGATCAAGTATCACTATATCAGGGATATGGTGCAAAGGGGAGCAGTAAAGCTCCAGTATGTTGCAATGGAGGAACAGATAGCCGATGTGTTGACGAAGCCATTGGCTAGGGTGAAGTTTGAGTACTTCAGGGAGAAGCTTGGTGTTCTCCAGATCGAGGTTTCCTCCAAGGGAAAATGATGAGACCCATAGCCATTTTGACATGGTGAGAGGATTGGTTCCTTCCATGGTCAGATGTAAGGGCTGAGCCATTCTGTCATGGTGAGAGGATTGGTTCCTTCCATGTTATATATGAGTGATGAATCTGTAAGCCATTTTGACGAGTAGGTCAGATGTAAGGGCTGAGCCATATTGTCATGGTGAGAGGATTGTTTCCTTCCATGTCAGATATGAGTGCTGAGCCATTCTGATATGATTGTCAGATTGGTTCCTACATGATCAGATATAAGGGCTATTGTCATTCTTGGAATGGAGCTGCCTGGTGAGGTACCAGGAATACTTGGCCTAGGACTGAGGGACATTCTGATATGACTATAGGATGTGTTCCTACATGATCAGATGTGAGCACATGGCCATTTTGATGTGATTGAGGGATGTGTTTTCACTTGATCAGATATAAGGGTTGTTGCCATTCTTGGAATGGAGCTACCTGGTGAGGTACCAGGAACCCTCAACCTAGGGTTGAGAGCCTTTCCATCATGGTTGCAGGATGTGTTCCCACATGGGTGGATGTAAGTGCAGAGCCTTTTCATCGTGGTTGCAGGATGTGTTCCCGCATGGGTGAATGTAAGTGCAGATCCTTTTCATCATGGTTTCAGGATGTGTTCCCGCATGGGTGAATGTAAGTGCAGATCCCTTCCATCATGGTTGCAGGATGTGTTCTCGCATGGGTGGATGTAAGTGCGGATCCCTTCCATCATGGTTGCAGGATGTGTTCCCACATGGGTGGATGTAAATGCAAAGCTCTTTCATCATGGTTGAAGGATGTGTTCCCGCATGGGTGAAAGAGAAGAGCCTTTTTAGCATGGTTGCAGGATGTGTTCCCACATGCCTAAATGTGAGTGCTGGGCCTTTCTAATGTGATTATAGGATTTGTTCCTACATGATCAGATGTGAGTGCTGGGCGTGCATTTCTGATGAGTAGGTCAGATGTAAGTGCTGGACGGGCCATTCTGACTTGGTGTCAGATATAAGCACTAAAGAAAGACCTACATGGAGGCTAGGAATACAACCAGCATGAAAAAGGGTTGGCTCTGTAGAACTTTTTGTGACGAGAAGAATCATGAGATAGCACCCGTGATGATCTAGTGATGATGATCCAGTAGTGATGATCCAGATCCAATGATGATGACCAGTGATGATCCAGATCCAGTGATGATGTCCACTGATGATCCAGATCAAGTGATGATCTAGATCCAGTGATGATGATCCAGATCCAGTGATGATCTAGATCCAGTGATGATGACCAGTGATGATCCAAATCCAATGATGATCTAGATCGAGTGATGATCCAGATCCGAAGATGAAGATGACTTGAAGACGAAGATGACTTGAAGAGACATATGACGAGATTATCCAGAGAAGAAGACCAATGATGAAAATTGTGTCGAGAGAATACCTTCCTAGTTAAGAGGGAGTGTTGATGTAATTGTAACTTCGGAATGTATTCACTTGTATTTCTTATCTATTGTAACCGGATGTTTATTTCGGTATGTACTTATGTCATGTCATGCCCCGATGCTCCTATCGAGAGGATCTATATTGTAAACAAGTCATGTCAAGTCATTGTGGGTAACCCTCCTATTGTCTAAGGGTTAAATTCCTCGTAGTTTTGGGGCATTAGGGTTATTAGACTCTCCTAGAGAGTTCGGCCCTAGTAGGGTTTTAGTCATGTCAGGATTAGTATAAATAGAGAGCTGGACTCTCTATTTAGTAAACATCTCACACACACTCAAGTGTAGTGCATAGTTGAGGAAGGAGAAGACACTAGGGCTAGATAGAAAGAAGGTTACCACTGTCAAGAGATCACTTACTGTTTTGGGTTTTACTTTGGTGTTGATTCTATCTCTGAGGAAGTTGCAGGGTTTTCTCCATTTATGGTTTCCCCAAGGAAAAACACTGTGTTCATTGTCTCTTGTGTTTGATTGTTGTTCTTGTTGTTCTCTCAGTTAAATATCCTAATGTTATGCTAGCTTAATGTTAAAAATCTAACAATAACATTGCTTATCATCTGTCGATAGGTATGCCTCCATTTAAGGCCATGTATGGATATGAAGCCCCAAATTATGTGGATTAAATTTTTGCAGAGAGTAGAGAACCAAAATCTAAGTACTGGATTCAAGAAATTCAAGACATCGTGAAGGCACTCAAGAACAACATCCAAACTTCTTAAAACGAGCAGAAAATTTATGCATATAGGAATAGAACTAGAAGTCTTTTTCAAGAAAATGACTTAGTATATTTAATATTTTACAGATAGTCAACTCTAAAGGGTAAACGGGATAAAAAATTAAAACCCAGGTTCTATGGTCCTTATAGAATAATAAGGAAAGTTGGTGAAGTTGCTTATGAATTGGAATTTCCTAAGAATAGTAAGGTGCATAATGTTTTCCATGTGTCATGTTTAAAAAAGAAGTTGGGTAACAGGTAACAACTTCAACAGAACTTACACCTTTGGATGATAAAGTTCCAGATAAAGTATTGCATACCAGATAAAGGAAACTTAGAAGCAAAACCATTAAGGAGTACTTGGTCTTGTGGAAAGGGCTACCCATTGAGGATGCCACATGGGAAAATGAACAGGTGCTACAAAACCTTGAAATCCAGTTGCTCGAAAACAAGCAAATTTCAGGAGGGGAGGACTGTAATGTACCTCCCAAGTGACCGTGGTGATTTATGTCCTAAACCCCTAGTGGTTCTATCCTAGGAGGGGTATTTTGTAAATAAATAAACATTACTGTGCAAACTAGACTAGGATGCAATTTTAATTTTTATTAATAATTATGATGATTTAATAAATTTCATGTTAAGTTATGCTTAGGTGACAAGGATGGCGCATGGGTCCAAGTGTACCATGAGTTGGCATTTAGAAATGGAAACACTCAAGACAATCAAGAAATTTCCAAAATAATTCAATCCAAAAAGATGGAGCCTGCCAATCTAGTCATAAGAGAAAAGCTAGAACAAAGGAAGCAACTATAGAAAAGTCGGCATGGTTAAAAAGAAGGAAAATTTTGGAGATGTAGAACTTCTAAAATAGAAAATGGAAATTCATTCAAAGGCAAGAGGGTGCAATTTCTAAAGGATTAAAGGAAAGTCTGACAAAAGCACTAGGGCACAATTTCCAAAAAGGTTCAAAATCTAGGTCAAGGAAAAATCAAGCAAGTTAAAAAGTTTCTCCTTTCATCCATGAGGGCGCATTGGTCAAGGTGGATTGGGAATGAAGCTACCTTTCCTATATTAGAAGGATAGTGCATCCCTCTTCCAAATTTTGATCATTGATGTCTTGAAGTTTGAGAGTTTCTTGCAGTGGTTGAGTGACGTGCCTCAATTGTAGCTTTGGGATTGATTCTTGTGTTTTGGTATCTCATGTCAGTGTATCGATTGAAGAATATTTGTTGCAGGTCCTGATTTATCCTTCAACTACTTATCATATCATCCAGAAGATCCTTGAGGCATCATATCAATGATATTCACTCTTCTTCCTTCCTTCTCTCCATTCTATGACTTTCTGACAATTTTTGGAGCAATGTAATGGGAATTTCGACCTCACTTTTATATATTTCATGTAATTATTTCCAATATACTCTATAATATAGGGTTCATATTATTTTCCGGTCATTCACAGAGTTTAGGAGGTTCAGGGTTCGATTCTCCTTGCGTTTCGAGCTTCGGAGCCATACTTTTGGTATTTTGTCTATGAGAGGCTACACATGAGGTTATTTTGAGATATATTTAGACTCTAATTACCTTATTATGATATTATTTAATGTCTCTGAAAATTACACAACATTCTTAACTGTTTTGATTAAGTTTCATAATAATCTTTTACACCCTGCCTAGATTTCATTGAAAAATGAGCTAGTTTTCCAGTTCAAACTAAGTAGTTTATTTAAAAAATTCTATTTCCTTTATTTTCTATTCTAAACTTTAATTAACATGATAATTATGATATCTAATTATTGAAACTGAATATTAGTAAGCCTTTTTATGCATTTGGAAATCACAAAACTTTGACTAGCTGCATAGTCCTAGTGACTAGTTTTCATAGTGCGGCCCTTAGATTTATTTGTGCCCAATCAGACCTATTTTAAACCTGAAAATATTGATTTCAAAATCTTAAAAATATTTCTATAACCCTCCTAAGTTCCACTTATCCTTTGGTTGCTTGGAACTGCTTGTTAAGATTTCAGTTTGCACTAGTTGGGACTCCCAAAATCCTGGTAGTATACTTCAACTTGGATGATGCTAGAAACATAAAAGGGCCCAACATCTAGTTTCTTATGAATCTGAACATGTAGTCCCCCACCTTGCCTTTTTGGTTTCACTTGCAAATCCCAACTTATTCCCTTTGCAACTTGCTTAAATTGCCCACTTGTCAACTAGTTATCTGAAGCTCATTGCATAGAGTTAGAGAGTTTAATTTTCTACCTTAGTTTCATTACATTACACCATTTAGGAGACACCCATGAAGAACATGCTCAGTATTGACATCTTCATATGTTGTAATTTGGACATTGATCATAGATCTTTGAGCTTCCCACCCACTATTAATAAAATTCAACAAAATAGGTCTACGGAATTCTAACATAATAAATTCAAATCTTTTTAACTAGGGTTTATTATAGTTTTGAACTAATGGTAGAGGGATAAGACAATTATAAAACTGTCACCACGATTTCATGGATGTTGTATAAAAGGAGAGGTTTTAGCCGATCATTGCCATGATATATGCAAACAGCTTTATCCTAGAAGGAGAGTAGAGGAGAGGGGAGGGGATTCATCCACACAACCTTATAATTTTTTTTATTCATACATTTTTTTCATTCAAAATAACCACTCCTCTCTTAATCAGTACTGCCTAATAAACCAATTGAGCAAGCATAAACCAAAGAAGTACATAAGATAACATATAGCCAAAGTTATGCTCTGAATGAGCCTTGTCCATAGACACATCGTGACTTTCCATACATCTCCCTCCTGGAAATTTGGCCAGATTGCTAAAGCCATTGCTGCTTGTTGCATCGTTTCTTCTTCTCTAACCTTTTGCCTCGTTGAACCTATGGACAAATTTGGATGACCTACAATGGATTGAGATCCTCTTACTAATTCCACTATGATATTATAATGCATTTAGGAGTCATTGGCAAGTTTTTCATACTTCAAAGCTTGATATTTTAGGGAAACTTCTATCTCTCCTTCTTTTTTTCTTGCTTCTCCATATCTGGGTATTTGATTGCTTATCTCATCCCTTCCAAGTGATTGTTCTTTCTCTGAATATTTTCTTCACCTAAAAAATACTGTCACCCCCACTTTACCTAATGTTGGATGGTTGTGCCATGGGACCAAAAAGAGTAGGATGCTTTGCACAAACCTTTACTTTAAGAGTAGAGAATACTACAATGAGAAACCAACCCACATTAACCACGCCCCCAACAAATGTAGACCTAAGCCTATGAAACTGCTTGCAATAATTTGTGGGTTCCTATTCAAAATACAAAAAAATTAATACCTTTGTTGAAATCATAGTTACCAAGTTCAAGTTCGAGTTTGAATTCGATTTGATACGAAAAAAAATTTAGCTACCTAAAATAAATACGGGAAAAATTGGAGAGTAGACATCTTACAAATACAAATATTGGTATGATTTTCTTGCTTGGCCATCAACATATGATTAATAATGTTCTTTCATCTCTTTTGAGGCTTGAGACTTACATTTTCCTTAAAATTGCGTGCATGTGTAGATGATTTCATTTTTCTTTGGACAACTGAGAGAAATGTATGATTTGCAGAAATTGTCTTAAATTTGGGGACTATTACCTCGTATGTTTATTTAAATGAGATAAATGCACAACCTGCACAAATTATTGCATATTTTTGGGGGGCAAAATGCAAAATTTGGGGGCAAATTGAAGATTTTTGCAAATTACACAAATTATTGCATTTTGGGGGGGGCAAGAGATTTTATGCAAATTGTAGAAACCATTTCAGATTTTGGGGTGTTTCCTCTTTTGTTTGTTTAAATGAGAGAAACGCTCACTCTACATACATTGATGCAATTTGTTTTGGATGAATTAGAGATTTTTTTGGGTGAATTGGGATTTATTTTGGGGAGAATTGGGATTTTTATCATATTTTTGAGATAAATTAGTAACCCGGTTCTTCAAATTGAACTGAATCTGAATTTGGTGTATTAATATCCAAACCTAATCGAATTTGTGAATTTCCAAAGTGTTCAGCTAAATTCAATCAAATTTGGTAATTATGGTTGAAACTGAGACCTTTAGACTATGCTAATGGAAGAAGTTGTATCCGTAGGAATGCAGACCATTTCCTGTACCCAATTCCTTGGCTCAATTGATCACAGCGGAGTCAGACTACCTCCTAACCTTAGGCATCCCCTAAGCCGCTTCCATGCACCATAAAGTTCCATAGGGGACTAAACTCTTCTATGTTGCAGATGTATTGTGTGAAAATGGATGAGCATAGGCATGAGGTAACAAAACATTAGATTTCCTTCGTGTGGGCCTTTAATGAGGTAACTTGCATGCTTATATGTGTTGTTGTTATGTCATGTGGACTCTCCCAATGTTAGTTGATACAAGTGGTGAGACTTATACATTTAATGTTGTAATTCATAACTCAGGCTACATGATCTAGAACCTGTATGGGGTCCCCATTTTTAACCAAGACCGATTTTCAGGTAAATTGTCTCATTTACCTTGAAATAACCCATTTCATTATTACCTCTTATAACATGAAAACAAATTAATGTGGTCTCTTATAACATGAAAACAAATTAATGTGGTCTCTTATAACATGAAAACAAATTAATGTGGTCTAGCCCTTCCAAATTCTTGTGAACGCTTTCAAAGGTTCTGCTAAGAGGATCACCTTCTTTAGTTCTCTCTTGTTTCAACAATTCCATTAGGGTTAATTAGAACCCCTCCCCTCATGCCACTCCTTAATTTTCTTAAGGTTATTAGATTTTTCTTTCTAATTATTATGCTTATCTCTTTAAGGTTATTTGATATTTCTTTCTAATTACTATGTCTATCTCTTGTAAGTTTGGTGAATAATAATAATGATTATTAGTAGCGAAGAGCTTATGTGATAAAACTCTGGTTTACAGTCTTGAAGATTAGTGATGCATTATTTACAAAATAATGACTATTGGATTAAACTCTTTAAGGTTAATGACAATTTATTTACAATCATTTTAAAGTTCGTTATATTTATTTTTTTGGAGAAAAAAACATGCAACTTGATACTCATAGCCAGAATCAAAGTTACATAAGCATTACATGATGATAACAGAGACAACCTCATAAAATCAAAACTATTAAACAAAACCAACTACAAATACTACCTCCCTATCAAGCATCCAGAAAAAAGATATACAGTACCAAATACATCAATACGATTCATAAAAGAGTCACTCCCAAACCTCCAGCATATGACCAAAATTGTTGATAGAACAACAAGCCAGAAAAAAACTGAAAAAAGACTCAACATAAAAACTACAAAATATCAAAAAAACCTGATATGAACCAGAGTCAATAAGAAATCCCTTTATATATTCAAAAAAAATAAATAACTCTATTCCTTTCTCCAATAGCTATTTTTGACAAAGTCAACCTCCATATTGAAAGAGCTAAAGATATGAAAAAAGGAAACCTGTTATAAAAGAAGCCTCTCCGAATGTACCTTTTGTAAAGAGAGACCGATTGTAAATCATTTTTACCATTTAAAGGGAGATTTAATTGTTGGGCAAAATACCAATAATTTCCAACCAGGAACTGCAAGTTCTTCACCTAAGAGAGGACCAAAGTATTCTTGTTATGTAATTTCTTAATTAGTTTCTCTGATAGGAGGAAAGACCCGTCCTGACTGGCAATCAGATCAATCCCCAGAAAAAATTCCAGCCCCTGTCCCACCGACCAACATAAATGACTTTTTAAGATAGGCATACCTTTAAGTAAACTTCTCCAGCCCCAAGGGTTAGCTCAATTGGTAAGACGTGCGCACACTCTCGGTACGGGGAGAGGTCACGGGTTCAAGCCTTGAGTCCTTCGGGGTTAGGTCATCTGTGAGGATGGCCGGCGGTTTACCACCTCTACCATCCACTAATGTGGGGAAGTATTGCTGGGTTTTCCGTGGAGATTTCCTCTGAAAAAAAAAAGTAAACTTCTCCAAATAGCAGAGATTCTTTGACACTTCAGCGGAGGATTGCAGATCCACTCATAAATAGCAGGGCACTTAATATATTTGGAAAAATGACCTTATGCCACAAACCCTTAGTAAAAAGAGCTATCCAGAAACTCTTGGCACGTAGAGATTGGTTAAACAAAAATAAATGCTCCAGACCCCAACCTCCACAATACTTAGGAGTTGCAATGCACTTAGAGGCAGCTAGATGGAATTTAAAACCATCTAACCTCCTAGCTCACAAAAAAATGGAAAATGCATCTTTGGATCAAAGTAACCACCCCTGCAGGAACCAAGAACAAGGAAAACCAGTAAACTGGTATGCTCTGAAGAACTGCACTAGCAAGAACCAGTCGTCCACCCATAGTTAACCATCTGAAAGACCAAATATTAGTCCTTTTCTCCACTCTTTTAATCAGCCAATTTGAGTCCAAGATCTTATAGGAATTAGGCTTGAAGAAAAACCCAAGGTACTTAATACCTTCATCTATTCCAACCATTTTGAGGAAAAAACGAAGCAACCTATACAAGTATATCTTTATACAAATATATCTTTCTCCTTACATGAAGATGAAAAACAAGACTTTTGTGAACAGTCATACCCAAGCACAGCAAAAGATAAAAAAAATCTCCTTATAAATCCCCGAGTGATCCAAATCAAACCCAAACAAGGGAGGTTGCTAAGCAACAAGTCCCTGCCCTAAGTTTTGAAGTCTGGTTGCTTGGCTAGTTGCTCGAAGTTATTGACTTGGAAAGTCTGGTTGCTTGGTTAGTTGAGAAGTTATTGACTTGGAAAGCATCCCCATAAGCACCAGTCTAACCAGGATCATATTTGTCCAGTGAGTGCCTGGTATTTGCCAAACAAAACCGGTATTTTCCAAATAAAGATATATAACAGACTAGGACACCATTAACTATGGTTCATATAATGGGTCGTCTCCATTGAATGAGCGAAGCCGAATTGTGTCCTGGTTTTCAATTCTGGCTCGGGGGTGTCTCTCTTCTCTCGATCGGTAGCGCTCAAATGCAACTGTGAGTTATCGATCAGGGGAAGTGTCGATCCATAACCATCCATGAAGCTCTAGCGCAACCAAGCTGAAGCAAGCGATAGGATAAGTCGTAATCCAATCTGGGCAAGCGTAAGAAGCGCTCCAACCTCAAGGGGGAAAGTGATATCAATCATTCCTAGTCAAGGGGATTTGCTCATTATTAGTAAACCCGCGAAAAGAAAGAGACCTTACCCTAAGACTCCATGGACCTTCTTCTCAATTAGTGTATAGTAATAGGGCCTTCCAATCACTCTTAACAAATGGTGATCAATTCCACCGAAGGAGCGACTAAAGGTATGATAGATACAGAGTGAGGGGCACTAGGGGCAACTCCCAACGGCTTTGTAGAAATCATTGTGAACTATCTTGAAATCAATGAAACGGACATCACTGTGAAGTGCTAAGTCAGCACGGGATATTAATGTTTAAAATAAACGTGTTGAAAGCTGAAATCATGGGCTTAGTTATCATGGAAACGATTTATTTAATAACATAGTTAGACCGGGATATTAATGTTTAAAATAAACGTGTTGAAAGCTGAAATC